>CM043015.1:99792605-100392605 GCA_023690525.1 Holotrichia oblita | reverse complement strand
GCTGAACCGGAACGAAGGAAATGTTTTCTCTGATATTCCGCAGACCTTTCGTCCGATCAGGAATTTCATATCTCTCTTCGGCAAAATGTGAAATACCCTAGTGACCGATATATTTATATTTGAATATCATTCCAAACTTAGGTCGTGATCTTAGTGACCCACTTCTTCTATCTGGCGTTGTCCGTTGCGCTCATACGCCTTCTACATACGCCTCGTTTCAGATTTAATGTTTACAGTTGAAATCGAATGGAATATGAGGACGTTTTGTTTTATGTATCTGTTTGTGTGGGTTGACGAGCTGTATTTTGTTACTTTTGTTTTCACAAGTTTAAGGTCAAGAAAGTATATCGATACTTACCAACATAAAGGAAGTACGGATTTCATGAAGAATTTTCCACAAATTAGAATTATTCGAATTCAATTAATTAACGGAATGCATATGATCTCAATGTTTCATTTGGGAAAGGTGCTTTAGATTTCTGCTTCATAGTAATGCACAAGCGATACAGAAAAAATTTCAATGTGCCACCGCATAACACGAAGTTTTATTAAATTAGTCTCAAATGTACAGTGTTAGGTAAATATGTCGGAACCCCAGATTTCTGGTAAAATTATGGGTTCTATTAAAAAGTAACCTTAATAAAGGTTTTTGTAGAATTTTTATTCTACTCTATCACATGCTTTGATTTTTTACAATTTGCACTTGTTTTGACATTTTTTATGTTTTAATATTTTTGGATAGACACATGCATATTATGACGAAGCACGAAAGGAACGTCTCCTAATAAAAGTAGTAAAGATTGTTAATTTAAATAGTTCTCAGCATTAAATCAGTTAGGTAGTACGAAAGGACCATGAACTTTATTATCTACGATCTCTGCCCAAACATTCATTAAAAACCGAGCTTGATAATTTCCGCGGTGGAAGGCATGAGGATTTTCGTGTGCCCAAATCCTTGTATGGTGGTTGTAAGAGTTGAAGACGCCATATTTTGTAAAGATCGCTTCGTCTGTCCACATGATGTTATTTACAAATCTTGCATGGAGGTACCACGTTTTTCGTAATCTTCCTCAAATAAATGATTCCTCCTCATACTTTATGGAACGGATAAAAGAGATCTTCCTTTAAGATTTTATGAACGGTGGTTTTGGAGGCAGCAACAACTCTAGAGAGAGCACGCGCGCTAATCTGCTACCATTTCCAGTACCTCCTCTTCTAAATTTGCGTCCTTAACATATTTTGGTCGATCTCTATCACCATTAACAGCAGGATGGGTACTTTCCGTTTTTTAAGCTTTCGGTCTGTAGTCCGAATTACCATATGGTTGGGATGTCTCCTTCTGAATACAGTTTCCATTGCACTTCTCAAAAGCCAAATTTTGTCGACATAGTGGTACGTCTCATACTTCATTGGGGCAACAAAATGAAAGAGCATAGAGAGAAACTCAAATAAACACACAACGAAGCTGGACGTGAAAGTAAATAGCAACGCAAACGTCACGACAGGCATTTATTTTAACTAATGTCAAAAAACTAAATTTGTCTTTTTTTCTCACAATACTATTGCACGCATTCATGCATCATTGCCACATGTCGTTGTTGTATTGTACCATTTTTAACACTTCTTCTACGATAACAACTAGAGCGTCATGTGAATATTGATTATGGATGTGGATGTTCTCGTTATTATTTCCATGAAATTCTACTTCAAAGATATCAACTTCAGAATAAAAAGAGAAGACATTTGGAAAACACTAGAAAAAAGGGGAATAGGCAGAGAAACAATTGATATACCAAATGAAATGTACAAAGATGGCGTAAACTACGTAAAAACAAATACTGAAATATTGGGAAAATTTAAAACGGAACTGGGTGTTAAGCAGGGATGTGTGCTGAGCCCCTTACTGTTTGCGGCAATGATTGATGACGCAATGAAGGAAGCAAGGAAGGAAGGAAGTGAAGAAACTAAGGCTAGGAAAACGGAAGAAACAAAAATAGCAGAACTCTTGCTGATGATATGGGAGTCCTGGCGGAATCAGAAAAACAACTACAGCACAACCTAAATGCACTACAAAACGAACTAAATAAGATAAATATGAAAATAAACATTAATAAGACAAAAAGTATGATTATATCAAAAGGAAGCAAAACACACGACATTAAAATAAACGGGCAAAGCATAGAACAAGTAGAAAACCGTAAATATTTGGGACGATCTTAGAGAAAAATTGAAAAATAGACAGTAAAATAAACGAAAGAATGAAAAAAGCAGGAAAATTATTCAACACGATGAAAACGACATTCCTAAGTAAAAGAGAAATTGACGAGGAAATAAAAGCCGAGGTAGTAAAGAAAATAGTCAGACCCACAATAACATACAGTAGCGAACCGTGGACGTAGAGAGAAAAACAGAAATCAAGAATAAACGCAATGGAGATGACATTCCTCAGAAAGATTAAAAACAATACACGAACAGACAAAATAAGAAATGAAACATTTAGACAACAACTACGAATAGAACCCGTAAACGACAAAATAGGACAAAACCAGCTAATATGGTTCGGACATGTCTGCCGAATGCCAGAGGGAAGACTTTCAAGAAGAGTATATGAAACAAAAACAACAGGTAAAATGCCAAGAGGAAGACCTAGGAAAACATGGGAAGATGGAATAAGAGAAGAAGTCAAAGAACGAGGTATTCAATGGGAAGGAACAAAGGAAGACACAAAAAACAGAAAACTGTGGAGAGAGAAATACATGAGAAGGAATGAATAACCGTAACACAAACTGCCTTACACCTCACGGTAGGAAGGTACAAGATTAAGAAGAAGAAGATATCAACTTCAACACCCTCGTGCAAAAAAACTACGCTTTAAAGATCTCCTTTTTTGAAGATTTCCATAAAGAATCCATAAAGAAGAAGTTATATCTGAATCTTTATAGGAATTTAGGGGACACACTGTATAGTCTCTTGTAATTCAAGTAAAGGCTAGAATACCACAGGGTAAAAGCACTTTTTCATTCCAAGGATTTCAACCACGCGTGGTTGAAAATATAGTACAATATTAGCAGATGTGTAAATTAACTTGAATACCCTCCGTCGATTTCAATTTAAGGGTAGGTACCCCATAGGAATCATTATTTTTGCGGGTACCTAAATTATAGAGTAAATTAATTTTAATATGAATTATAAATTTTCAAATTTAATTTTTTCGGGTAATTTTGAAAAGAATTTTAAATTTAATTTGATAATTTAAGCCAGCGATGCTGTTTGTGGGTCATTAAAAACTTATTGCTAAAAAATAAATCTGCATGTGTACTAAACCTTACATTCTGCTTTTTATTAAATGAACAGTAGTAGTATTATTTTATGGTGCCTAATCTTATTTTAGTCTCAAGAGTCTAACCCCTGCAATTACAAATATTTTAAATTGTAAAAGCAAATTTTACGTCACATTACAATAAATATTCTCTTTAAGTTCTTAGTCACAGAATATATGCAAAGGTGTATTTATTTTAAGAAGTTTCATAGTTATTATTATATAAACGAAGGAGCAGTTTGATTTATCTTATATATGAAGTCAAAGACGCTAACTGTATCCATTATTATTAACATCTACTGAAGCGCAAATATTAATAAGACCACATTTCCAAATAGATCTCTGAATGGGGATGTGATTACTGGCAGAGTTATATTTCAACAATTACTCGAGCAAACGTGGAAGCGGAAAGTGCCGAGATCGAATTACATCTTGTATTTGACCTCGGTGTTCTCCATTCCTACATCTAATTTTAGCTATTACATGAATGTAGTATTTCAACAAACCGCAAACTAATAACTACGGTAATCGCAAAAACCACTTTTATGAGATTGTATTATGATTAACTCTTACAGCTATGTAAAACAAGGAGAGAGTCAACATATATATACAATATCTAACTATTGATGTTTTATGTATCGTAGTAAGTATAGACTACATAAATTCGTATCAATCTGAGCAACATTCACATTGTTTAGTTAAGGAAAATAAGTAGTGCATTATTTTAAATAAACTGCTTTCAAATCAATAAATTAAACTAGTTCCATCCATCTTGGTGATCTAGCTGAATGCCAATCTTTTCATTTTTTTTTCATTTAAATCAATCGGTTTTTATCGGTCTGGTTTATTATAAATTTGCTACAAACATTGCGTAGTGGTATACGCTTCTAGTTCTTTGAAATATTCAAATATTTCTAGTTAACTTGAAAACAATCACTTGCTTGAATCATGTTTACTTTGCTCCGGATTTTGGTAAATAATTTTTTTTTACCCTCAATGTTGACTGGCTTTGAATATAGTTTTCGTTAAAAATGGCCAATGAAATTAAGAAATCAGTATTGACTTCAAAAATTTAGAGAAATAAATATACGAACTACTTTAAACAGACTGTTCTACTTACAATGAGACAGTTATTTGGCTTTAGCGCTGACTAAAATTAAAAGTAATATATAATCTTTAGAAAACATTTTTGTTTTAGAGATTGTAATGCTTTTGCTAAAGAAATAGTAATACAAAAAATTCTAACTTTAATCCGTAAAGCAGGTACGTTTCTTAAATTTTGAGAGACATTCTCTAAAATTGTTAAATATTTCAAAAACTTGCATATTTTCAACTACATTGTGTACTGCTACATTTGGCTGTAGCTGTATGTGATTTCATAAATATAATTTATCCAAATTGGAGGATTAGTAAAGAGAAGGAAGTGGAAAATGGGCTGGATTATTAACATACTAAGCTACCTAATTTTTGTGAACTAAAGGAGCGAATTTTCTCATCAATGCGTAACATGATAACATACCCTTTTAAATATTTCTTATAATTTGTAATTGTTATTTTTCACTCCACCCACGTCGGAAATTTCAATTAAAATTGGTTGCTCAACTAAACATGAATATATACTTTGCTCTATGAATAACAGCAAACTGTTTTTATTTGTTCATCAACGGTGTCCATTTTAGGTAATATTTTATACATGTTTATAATCAGTTCAGCAGAGAAAATCTAAAACTCTAAAAAATCAAATTCTTCGGTTTTCTCCATTCGAATTGTTGTTCGTAATTTATGGAACAGATTCACATATTATCGTTTGGTGGGAGAAGAAATTAGAGTCAATATCTTTCTTCGAGTATAACAGATAGAATTTATTTTAAATTAAGGGACAAGGGTAAATTAAGGAGGAAACAATTAAGTATCAAAGCTTCATATACCAACATTAATTTTAGCGTACCGTCTATTAATACGAGCATGGGTTAACAAGCTGTTTAGGAACATGTTCCTTAAGCTAATTTGCTTGAAATCCCGCAACTACGTTATGCTAATTCGACCGACCTACATAACGAATAGATTTTAATACCCTGTTAGATCACTTTACCAATTTTCTAATTACATAATCCGTGTGTTATGAAAATTAGGAATGTTTAGCAATAAGTGATATACGCCAATGTGATATTCTTACAAATAGTTGAACTCCTGCAACGTACAAGAAGTATCTACTATTCATTTCCAGTTCTCATGTGTACATGCTACACAATACTGCATAAAAAATCCTATACTGAAATATGTACATATATTATTCAACTGTATATCAATCGTTCATTCTTTTCCAAATTTTCTAACGCTAGATGCTCCAATTCAATTAAAAGGAAAAAACCATATTTCATTGATGAAATATATAACTTTTCACCGCTTCGGTATCTAAGTATGTATGTACAGTTTGTGCTACGTCATTTTAAAAAAGAAAGTATATAATAAGATTTATATATGCAAAAGAGAGTTTTCAATGATAACTACGTTCCGTGCCGCATTGTCGCATTTGCATCAAATTGGCGTGGATTTACTTTTTCCTGAATTACTGTTATGCGCCTGTCGGTCGTAAATGGCCGCAGACCGCGTGACATTTGTTAGAGCTTTGCTAAATCAGGCGTTCGTTTTGTTTTTGTTCACATTTTCTTTGTTATTCTCTTCGGTGTCTCCAATGCTTGTTCTTGCCTTATTCTCCCGTTCGCCGATTCAACTGTGAATTACAAATCGACAGAGCCACCCACATAGTCCAATCTCCTTCAGTTCCTTACATATCTAACGATTTGCATTGAATACGTTCTCCACATTGCCGCACTACAGAAGTTCGTAATCATATGCTCAGTGTTCAGTCAGAACACTGAATTGCATAAATTGCAATTTTATTCGGTAAGCACCATTTTGACAAATTTAAATTTTGTTTTTGTTGTATGTATAACCAAAAATAAAACATGTCAATGAATTACGGGTAAACTTGAGATTGAATTATTTTGTACTAAGTAACTCCCGTAGGAACTATTGGAAAACTTTCCAACCTATGTATTTTTAAGAAACATCTATGATTATGATAGAAAAACTTACCATTACCGGTGGTGTTTGATTAACTCGACTAAAATCCATGACAATCTCCAATAAAGTTTCCTAATTGGCTAATTAATTATTATTAAGTTAACTATTAATAATGTCTGGTAGACACATCCGCCAGTTAATTTCATTAGGTGATATACAAGAAAATAATGCACACCTTATACCAATTAACTAATATCAAGTACGTAATGGTTACATACTTTCAGATTTAGATTCAGAATTATCATAGTTTGCTGAACAATTAATTAATATGTAATATTGCAAGAGCTATTTCTTCCTCGAGCTATTGATTCTTTTTATTACTGCTTCGTAACATGCTTTCAATGGAATGCGTAAAGACTAAAATACACTTTATACAATGTCTGTCCATTTTCATCGAAAGTGTTACGAACATCCTTAAAATAAGCTAAAAATATTTGCCTTTCTTTGTCCTTTGATATCAATTATACGTAGAACTGGGCGGGCTTAGTCACACATAAGAGACTGAGACTGTTTTGTAGTAACTTACATGCTCTATAATAAAGAAGAATAAATTTTTCAATAACTTGAAAGATTTTACATTTTTCGTGATATATATATGTATGTATATATAAAAGAAGAAGAGAAGGAGTATCGACCGTACTCGTTAGAGAAAAAGAAATTATTGGGTAATCGGTCTGTGATTGTATATTCAAACTCTTTTGTTCGAAAGTGCTTCTATATTTCGTTGTTAATTCACATCTTCAGGAGGATACCTTAAACATGAGTCCAATCAATAAAAATTATAACATTGCATAATATAGATATTAACAACAGTTGGACAGGAATGACATGCAAATATGCAAGATGTTAATGAATTTTATCTTAAAAGTAAGCAAGAATGAATTGAAAACTCGATACACATAAATTTTTATTTTTATCAGATTATCGAGTTTTACTTACTACTAGTGCTTACTTTTAAGATAAAATTCATTAACATCTTGCATATTTTCTGAAGAACTGTTGAATTTAAGGTTATGATGATAAGAAAAATGGTACATTAATGTTGTATTCTTTAAAATCCCAGTGAAAACACATATAATTCAAAAAACATTTTAATCCGGCGATAGAATTTAAACTTCATTCGCCACTGAGCGTACATTTAGTTAACTATACAGTCTCATTGTTTATTAAATTGTTTAAATTCGATCAGATAACAAAGACTTGCGATTAGAAGTAACTACGTGGTGAATCAACTGTTTCTCAGTTGCAGCAGTGGCAATTTTCTTGTTACGTCTTAATTGCAATATTTTATTAGCTATTACTTTCCTACTTTCTCGTTGAAACGGACCCAAGAAAAAAATCATTAAGACTTGTAGAAAGCAAATTCTTGTCAATTATGTGCCTCGCTCAAGCTCTAGTAATTTTTTTTGCATTTAACTCTGTTATATGATATGAACTAAATAATTATGATTGTATGATTCATTCTATATCTATACGGCCAAGTCGTCATAGACGCCTTTGGAATGTCTTGATATGCATCTCCAACACTTACCCTAAAACGTGTAGTGTCTACATATCAGTAATGTTCTGATATCTCTGGTGTAGTACACTGGAATTATATTTACACTAGTGCAGTATTTGTTCATCCAGTATTTCTGTCTACAAATTTACAAACTCCATTTTCATCTTTTTGCTATTAAACAATTCAGAGTTATATGGGCAGAACTGAACTAGTTTGTAAAAGTTAATCACGACTTCCTTCTAGAATTTGTTTACTTTGTAAGATTTATTATATTCAATGAATATACATGGCTGTATGGATAGACCTAGATTACAGTGTAAGCGGCTCTATTATCATGTAAATTAAAGTTTTCGCGTGCGTGCAGAGCTGAAACTGGGGGTGGTTTGGCAAAATTCTTTGTATATACATGTGCGCGTGATTGTAAATGTTTGTACGTGTTAGGTACGTTATACAGAAAACCGATGGAATTAAATTTAAATCTAATAATAATTCTGCAGCAAACGCGAGAATTTTCATTATACCTGTAATTAATCAATTAAATCTCGCATACAAATGGCTCGTTAGCATGATCGATTTATTATATAATGTAATATACCTAGCGTAGATAGGTACCATTAGCGAAAGATGAGATTTATCTAGTGGGAAATTCATTTCGAAGTTGAGCGAAGCATGGGAAGAATTAATTAAAATTGTTCAAGAGAGTTTGCGAAGAAAATGTTACACTGAAACAAATACAAAATGTCCCTAAATGGAATATAACTTATTGGATATTCTAAGATTATGCAACGATTGATTATTTTTTGACTTAACTGTTACTTGCAATTAATTATGCGGATCTATGTTTATTTTATTCAGAAATATATTACCGCTTTAAGAAATCAAAGACGTTCTATTTCAATTTATAAAGATTTAATATATCAGCATGATTATATCCAAGACCTGCAATATAAAGTGGAAGCTTCTGATTTGAAAAATGTTCTATCTCTACTTCCTATTTTAACATTATCTCTGTTTATATTATATTTTTTGGAAAGCTTTTTGTAAAATAGTGAATTAGTTTTTATTTTTATTGTGTGCGCTGCTCAGTCTTATCAGCTACATATTTAATTCGCTCATCATCGCTGGGATCTCCTTTCCTATCGTAGGATCTTGTTGTTATTTCAAACACATCTCCAAGTGATGCTATCAATCTACACAACAAATTGGCCTGTTAGGTAGATTGTGATTTCGATATTTCCTATTTTCTTTGTTTATTTTGCTAATCCTGGAATTATAATCTTTTACTCAATTTGTATGTCTACACTGCGGTTGTTTTCGAGCAGTCTTTACTCGAACATCATTACCAAACCGTTAGTTTATTATTAATACTAAAAGAATAAAACGCTAATTACGTTTAAGTAAAAACTAATCGCGTACTATATTTCTGATTTTCGAAACATATATTTTATTATTTTTTAATTCTCTTGAATGTTTGCTAAAACTAGCTTGCAAAGTAGTATATTGAGATAATGGAATAGAAGTTTTGCATACCTTGTGTATTTTCACGAAAAAGTGGATGAGTATTATAGGAGGATATAAAGTTGACGGGTAGAGATAAGGAAGTGTCTCATTGATTGTAAAAAAAAACCTTTAGCAAACTTTTTCTTGTTAACTTGAAACGATAACAAGAAAAAGGCAAAATATATTAATAAGAGATCAGATAAGAGAATGAATATTTTCATCTACAGATGATCTAATCTATCCCGAAAGGTTCAGATGCAAATGAAAAAGAGGGGAAAATTAGGCAACACTTTTTGCGATATAAAGTACCTATTGGATGACCTACAGAAACGTTTTTTTTAACTATTTATCTAACGTTTATTAGATAAATAGTATAAGTAAGAAATAAATAGTATAAGTAAGTTTGTAGATAAATAGTATACCAGTAAGTTTATAGATAAATAGTATACCAGTAGTACATACTACTTAATGTATTGTTGGGTGATACTTGGCTTTTGCGATTGTAGCGGTTCCTGTTTGGAATTCAAGTGAAGAGGAATGTATCGACAAAAGAGCTTAAGGTTTATCGGCTGACAAGAAAGGTAATGTTTACGATTCTTAGAGAATTGTGACAGTGAAACTTATATGTATTAGAAAAGCTAAGACTACAGTTAAGGTGACGTTTCAAGTTGTTGGAAGTTTAAATTTTCCTCATTTTTAGATTACCGTAGATTTCTAAACGTGCAAGAATATCGAAATTATTATAATCTCTATAAAACTGTAACTGCATTAGGCAGTTGCTGATTAATAAAAGAAAATTGGAAGACCTGTGAAAAAAATTAGTTCAAATTATGAAAGTAAGGCTTTTTTAACGATATCTCTTAATCATAACCTAGATATATACATGTAGATCCATAAATTTACAAAGTGCTAGAAATATAGTGTATTTAAAAAATGTATGGTATCTTTTTTAGTAAAAGCTTAAAAAATATGATGCCGAAGGCAAATGTACATTTGCAAGAAGTTCAGCGATTGTGCAACAATGACGCAATTAAATGTCAATATTTGTTATTTTGACGTTTACAACAGACTTATGCAGCTGATATTCGAAATTCGCTCTTCGCGTCGACAATGCAAATGGAATAGGGTATTTTTGTTGTATATGATAGTGCCTTTTACTATATAAAGCAGGAGACCAAATCGAACAAAGCTAATAAAATTTTCAATTGCCATAACAAAATTTAAAACCTTATGAGAAATTATTAATTATTTTCTAAATATTTTAAATTTCTAAATATTGAGGTTTATTATTAATCTAAGGCCTATTTACGTAGGTATTTTTTTTTTGAAAAAAATTTTGTTTTATGTCAAATTGAATTTTTTTTGCAAGTTATCGTTTTATACTATTACTTGAAATTTAAACAGTTTAACAAATTAGAGGAAACAAACCGTTATTTTTGTTATTAAATTAATTTTTAATATGTTTCACCAGTATGCAACAGATTACTACAGAAAGTAATAAGTTAATGAGGATACTTAAAAACCTAAGACGTTAAATCAAAAATACCTTAATTTAAGAAATAAAAGACTAGTTATGGGTAAGAAATAACACAACTTTTTTTTATTAATTATTTCTGGAAATATAAAAAGTCTGATAAAATGTTTCTAATTTAGGAACTAGGTACTTCATTATTGATATAATAATAAATTGAATTGTTTGTTCTACATGCAAACGTTTTATTGATATGTAAACTGGTACAGGTAGGTACTTTTTTTAATTTGAATTAATAATTAGCTATATGATCTAGAAAAAGCTAATTATATTAGACCGAAATTTCAAAAAAATTTATATGTATATAGGACTGAATATCATATTTTACTTTTTCCCCATCGTTCCTGCATTTTCAAAAGTCTAGGGTTTTTATAAAGAATACATTGGAGAAATGATGTATTTCTTGCTCCCATTCTGCAAATCCTGAAAAAATTACTCTACACTACTCTAAATGTACCTAAATTCTTATGCTAAAAACCGTTAGTAAATCGATAAGCTAACAGATTTTAAAATATTTATATAAGTATATAACACCGATATATTGAAACCTGGAATTACTGTTGCATATACGGTATTTACGAAAAAACGTTTACACTAATAACAATAATAGTAACAAATGATAAAAATGCTAACAAATAAATCTCTTGCAGGACTAGAAAAACCAACTAGCGACAGTAGAAACACAATTAGGTACAATACGGATTGATACCACATTGATACTGATGCACAACTACTCAACTACATCAGATGTAGTTGTGGAGTAAGAAAACTTTCGAGAAAACGAATATGTAATTTTTACCCCAATGTATTCATTGCTCGCTCTACCGTTTCCTAATCCGATACAACTGACAAAGATAAACCGAGAGTCTGATTATTCAGGTAAATCCAAATACAAAGCAAATAAACTTAATATTACGGAATTAAATCAAGGTCATTAAATTGAAACGGTTAATTTGTGATGTGTATAGAAAATGTACTCTCCGAGCCATCTATGTTTCATTGCTGACAAAAATAACAGTTTGAACGATATGATGAAAATTTAGAAAAGCTAAGACTACAGTTAAGGTGGCATACTATGGAAGATTTAAATAATTCAAAACAAAATATTCGGAAGAAGTTCTATAGGCAAACGAGTTGTATCCATGCTTCTAAAATTGCACTATTAGTGAGTGCACATTTAAACAAATCGACTACCCAGATCATATATAATAGGTATATACTTTAAAAGTTTGAAATAAATATAACGTAAAGTGACAATATGCAAGAATTTGTAACATATGTATATACCTAGACGCTTTGTAAATTGAAACAGAAGTTTGACTACATTCATTATAATATTGTACATGTGTGTTGCGTAGTTGACGTCCATATTTAAACTAGTCAGTGATAACCTTACAAGATCATAATCTTAATATTAACCATTCGAATTAATACTGACATATTATCTGTTTTGTTCAAGGCGCAGGTATAATCGAATATGAAAATATTTTAGGAAGTATTTGAATATTACGTACTATAAATGACAATATAATGATTATAATTTGTGTATCTAAACATATGTAGAATGTCTGATGTGAAAGATAATAGTAATTCGTTGAAAAAATCTTGCACCAAAAATATACACGTGTGTAGTCTACTGGCGAACCTGACGACCTTCGAATGCCATTAAAATGTTACTTTTACTTTTATGAATAAAACTTACGTGAATGCATAAATTATACAGCCGGATTAGGTAAGCTAATTTGTTTCCTTTTAACAGAGCGGCAGGAACCGTCATTTCTCATTAACTATTATAGAGTAGATACACTGTTGGACAAAATTAATTTATTCGCTAGATGTAAAATATTCCGACGCTTTTTTAAAACAGTAAATTAAGTTGTGAGAAAATAATTAAGATAAGGTAATTTATTAAATCTAGATTCGAATCTCCATGTTTGTAAACATTAATTCTATCTTTAAGAAAATCTAGTAGAGAAAAGTGAAGTACAAAAAAAGGAACAGACTCAATTATTTCAGACAAATATGCCGTATGAGATTATATTAAATCAGGTAAAAAGGACCGCATGCAATGGAAACATACGCATTCAGATACTACTCATAAATATAGAAGAAATAATATTCGCAAGCTATTACTTTATATGGAAATAGAATGTGATATCTATATGGGCTTATATGTAAAATTAAGACAGCATAAATATTATGTCGCTAAGCGGCTGCAATTCTAAAAATTAGAAATGAATAATAGTAATTGCCCCATTAGTTCGTATTCGCATACATACATCGCAATTTATACTTTAAAATAAGAAATCTACGGATATAAGTTATATGTGTAATAACTTATAATTAAACGGAAATTGAAGAATATAATAAAAACTATTGCAGAGAAAGTAGATATAAAATGGTGAGATGTGTATTTAGAAATTCTAGTAATTTCTCAAGTTAAAACGACTGTTAATGTATTTATATTTAAAGTATATCTGGTGAAGTTATGAAAGTATGGATTGTAGAATGGTTCAAAGTAACTGTGTGGCGTCAAACTTCAACTTACTGTTATATAAAAAAACGAAACTACACGCTGTTTGGCACGGAAAATATGATGACAATTTTGACTGCAGGTTTTCTCTTTCGTCGTAATAGATAATTTTTGTATAACTGTAAATATGTCTCCACTTTATGTTTCTAAACCCGTATCTAATCTCGAATAGAAGAATAATAATACATAGAATAAATAATTATTATATTTAGGAAGCTTTTTACCTTAGTGAACCTACGGATTGAACTATATCATTTAAATACTTAATTTCGTTTAATCATTTTACTTCACACTATGGCTGCGTACAGCCAAAGCAGTTGCTGGTAAAAAAAAGGATGCCGAGAAACGTGTATAATTTCACTAATCATTGCTTCGTTTTCCATAGATTGCCTGTGTATAGCATTTGACTATTATACTTAACTAAACATCTTACACATCCAGTATACGTCTCTATTGTTTCTTTTCTATCATTATTTTTTGTTACCTATTTCTCGCACAGTTTTATCTGGTTGTTTCTGTCGCTGGTATTCATTATTGTCTATAGTCACGTATTCCCACTGATTGATTCGTAGGCATCATGCGCTCAGCATTTCATCGTGTCCTTTTCGTACTAATGTCCATGTTTCTGAATCAAATATTTAATACAATTATGTGACAACCCTTTCGCATATCTTTGTGTTGTTTAGGTTATTTATTTCGTTTTATAACACTGTCCAACAAATTTTTGTCTCATACACCATTAACTATAGTTTATGCCGTTTGTGTTTAATTTTAAATTTGCTCCATTAGGTCAGAATTTTGAGATATTTTTATAAATCACTTAAAAAGAACATTAAATTTTATATAAGAAAAATATTACAAAATATATTGTAGTGGCGAGCATTGAGTGGACATGTCTAAACATGTCCTTGCCTGTTTCCTACGTCACAGCATTTAAACCACGCCCATTTGTGCTCTGAAGACAATGAAATTAAGAATTAGTATATTTTCGGCTGTGCTGGTACACTGAAAGAAATGTTTACAGTAGCCTAGGTGTTTTTCTGCCAATGGTCGTCATAGCAAAAATGCGCTACCGTAGCAATTGTACGTGGTAGAACATGTCACAGCAGGCAACTGATGCTAGCGCGGCAACCCTTTTGTGTCTAATGTGTCCAATAGACACCAACGGTATTTCGCTAAGTATTGGTAATAATAATTAAATGTGCATTGTCATACACTGTAAAATAACAATTAGGTATTGATTTTTAAGTCTTACTCACAATTTTAAGTTATAGTCATGCTTTTTTAACATCCTATTGTAACATTTACAGTAAATAAGCAGAAAAAAAGCAATCCGTTGTGTGATAATAAAAGCGACGTTGTAAGTTAGCATTGCACACCGCTATTTTCCGAATTTACAGTAGAAGCCAGTAGTTAAATTCCCAGATATTTTTTTCAGTGTATACAAGGAGCTATGCACTTCTTGTTAGATTGAATTTAAGGCTGTTTGTGATAGCGGAACGTATTTTTATTTCATAATGTCCCGTGAGTGTACAAAAAATCCCAACAGCTTTTGTTTTGTTGGTGGAGAATTCATTACTGAACGACAAAAACGGAATATTATGTCTTTAAAATAGAAAATTTATATTTTCACTACTTACTACTACTGGTTTAAAAATATTAAATATCGGGACAAGGAATGCATGTGCTGCGTACGGTGTGCTGTTGCTCTGAGGAGCTGGTCAAACGGTAAGAACAGCGCTACGCGATTTGCAAAACCTATGATTTAACGTGAACAAACGGACTATTTGTCTGATTGGTATTTTTGCTGCACGAAAACTTTCGAATTTTCTAACAAAATAAGAAGATTAGTTACGGTAGAGTGTCTGCTGTTACTCGGCCAGTACAGTTCGGAGGCCTTGACAGTACCAATACCTGTAGATGTTTCGAAATTAAGTTTGAAAGCGGTCCTTCTTCACATAGAAAACGTTTGTTCGGTTTACAACTGGGGTTCACAAAGCACTGCTGTTTCCTTTGTAAGTGGGATAGTCGGTCGAGAAATTTCCACTACGTTGTTAAAGATTGGCTAGTCAGGGCTTAATATATTTCGGGACAGAAGAATATACTTCATAAGGCATATTTCTACCCCCACTGCATATCAAATTAGGTGTGATGAAAAATTTCGTTAAAGCAATGGATAAGAATGGTCGCGGATTCCAATATCTTCAACAAAAATTTCTCAAAAACTTAAAGAGGAAACTTTTGTGGGATCCCTAATTAAACGTCTACAATAAGATACACAATTTGAAGACACTTTACATAACTTAGAATGTGGTGCTTGGAATGCTTTCAAGGGCGAGATCCAATTTTCTAGAAACCGCCAACTATGACACAGTTACATAGCAATTGTTAGTGAACTTCTTGGAAGTTACCATGAACTGGGCTGTAATATGAGCTTTAAAATACATTTTTTACACTTGCACCTGGATTTCTTTCCTCCGAACCTCGGCGACGTCAGTGATGAACACGGCAAGAGATATTTCTGCTATCGAAAAACGTCATCAGGGCAAGTGGAATAGTGAAATGTTGGTTGATTATTTTTGGAGTTTGATGTCAGATAGTACCCTGGAACGGTATAAAAGAAAGTAGGAACAAAAACATTTTAAGATAGAACGTTTATACTAAAACCTGAAGTGCCAGAATAAAATTGTTTATATTGTTATTATTACAACTGACACGCAAGACAAAGTAAAACTGTACATGGTTACTAAAGAAACAGTAAATAAAAAATAAAATTTGTTACCTAGTGTAATCAGCCATCTTGCATTGCCATTTTTCGTAAGAATTTAAATTAATACTAATTTGTTACTAATTTGTTCTCTTATTATGCAGTTAGATACGAAGTTATTTGTCAGCATTAAAAATATGTGATGATGATCGCAAAAGTGCCTCATGTATGATCTTGCTGTATATTTCTACATATTGATATTTTCTGAATAAAAGTTTCAGTTGTGTACATGATAGGATGAAATTTGTAACTCTGAAAGTTACAGAAGAACTAGATTTGAGCACAGATTTAGGAAATATCATAGGGTCAATAGAATCAATAAATATTTGCGATTAGTTTATGTGGTTAATAAAACTAAAGTATTGGAGCAGTTTTATAAAGCTCTATACTTAAAAATGAAAAGATATTTGAGATTCATTTTCATTCATTTTGATATGGCTGCTTTTCTTGCAAAAAATGTTGGAAAAAGTATGTTACAGATTTTGGACTTCAACAAAGTGTTCTTATTAGATTCTTAAAAGTAATAATAAAATTTACTTATTTATTAAAACGAGTTTGGGAAACTTAACCATTTGCCGTTATTTGGTTGGTTAGAGAATAAAAAATCAGCAGAGAAATGTGACAGTATATTTTACAACTAACTACATATTCGTATGTTACGTTATGCCCAAAGGGGATAAATTAAGACAGTAAGCATGAGCGCTGCGCAAACTTGGTTCAGAAGTTCCCGCGATAACGCCATCATCGAGAAATATCGTGCGCCTTGGAAAATATAATAACTTAATACGTCTGTCGTTTTTTATTTTAATTTAGGAACATTG
This sequence comes from Holotrichia oblita, assembly GCA_023690525.1. Lineage (NCBI taxonomy): Eukaryota > Metazoa > Arthropoda > Insecta > Coleoptera > Scarabaeidae > Holotrichia > Holotrichia oblita. The sequence goes on along the minus strand of CM043015.1, from coordinate 100,375,546 downwards.
TTGTACAGTATCAGTTGCCAATGCTTATACTACTTATTACATCTCATTTCACACACTAATTTTATTCTTAAGGCATCCGCTTGAATGAAAATATACATTTGACACTACAGGCTCCTATTAAGTATTGAGAATAGTATCTCTATCATATCATACAAATATTAATCCACTCCTACATACACCATAACCAATTATGTACTTTACAATTCCATTAATATCAATATAAGAGAGCAATTCAAAATCTCGATCGATACTTATGACGTCTTCCAGTTTAAGATAAAAAAAAATAGTTTACTAATATATAAAATAGTACATCAAAAATGCTAGTGTTCTATTTTTGGTCTGGAAAATGTATCTAATAAAATAATATATGGTTAAATACACATGTAATAAATACAGAACAGTGAAGAAGAGAGATGGACAAACACGAACACAATTAAGCATTTGTTTTGTAATGCAACGACGACCGCTTGCTGACATTTGACCTTAATGACTGATGTTATGCGTAGGTTGGCAGGTGCGTCCAATATAGAAATACTTTACAGACAATGGCGTAAGTGCAATGTAGTTATCTTGCTGGATATACCATACATGTCGTCTGTGAGTATGCAATAAATTGCTCTTAAACATATTTATTAAATTTTGAGATGATATGAATAGCGTTATACTTGAAAATTCGTGAATTCGTAAATTTTCTTCTAGAAACTTTAGTCTATGTCATAACTACATATACTACCACATGTATACAGTAAAGAGTGACCTTTATATGTAATGTAAAGCTATTACAAATAATGTAGTACTCGAAATTTCATTAGTAGGTACTACTACTTTTGCAATAACATGTTTTTCCAATTTTCGTTTAATTAGAAATTGTGTTCATATAATATACTCATTAATTTCTCTTTTGGAAATTAGAGTCCAATTTATGCGAGTGTAATTTATAATGGCGATTATTATTAATTTATATCCTTAGACGGTGAATATACTACAGTTGCTCAATAATTTGCGCTAATCTATGCGGTCTTACATCTGGTAGTCTTTATAGATGTCGGGGAATTGCCACACACAGTAATTGCTAATAAGAGCGTAACATTTATACTATTTTCTTGAGACACTACTAGTCAGTATTGCCACATACACAAATTAAGTGTGTAATGATAATAAATTAAGAAGGTGGAAGAGCAAATGTTAGGAACAATATTATAGTATTTCTAAATATTGCTGTATTGCTTATGTCACTGCTGATACAATTGTTGCTGTGTAATTTGAGTCTATGTAGATGTCCTCAATGGCCCTGTTACATCATTATTTCGCCGTTTTAGTCGCTATTAATTGCTTTGCTCCCAATAGCGAATGGTACATCGATTGGGATACAATCGTTCGAGAAAAATATTATCGTTCCTTCAGAGACTTGATCCCAAAACCCCAGCGATCTCCCATATTATTGGATAGTCACCTAACCACTGGGGCTATTGACCTGTTAATATGTATAGTTCCACTGTTACATCAATAAAACAGCAATCACCTACCATTTATTCTAGAATAAAAAAGTTCTGTTTGATTTTATACGTCATTAATATTACAAATAATAAAACACGTAGCAGACTGTCAGCAAAAATATTTACAAAGAAAGAAATAATTGATTTTACGACTACTACCTCTGCTCTGAGTTTTTTTAAACTATATCCCACAAAACTGTTATGTATGTAGATGAAGGGTACGTCGTCACCGATAGTAAATGACTCAGGAAAAATTCAGTGTAGGGAATACCTGCACTAGAATATGAGAATGACATTCATTAGTGATACGATTTCACCAATAAGTATACTGAATTCTAATATTCATCCACTGAAAATAAATTGTAAATTCATTTTATTGCAATCCGGATCGACTTACCATTAACAGTTGGCAACAAAATGATATGACATCATATTATGATGCTGTCACAAAGCCATTTGAACACAATTTACACACACAAAACTACACCGCGAGAGTTGCATGATAGCCAGACAAGTAATACAGCGTACGGAGTCACTGCAACTAAGCACCCACCACACATAAAAAGACAAAAAAATACAAAGCAATTTTAGTTTATATGATTCTGCAATATTATTTGAATATGTTTTAACACAAACACATGTCCCCCTAAAATTGGAGTCTATTCTTCGTTTCGTCAGACATATGTGTTTGATGACATGTAGTGAATAATTAGTCAAACAATAAAACTTGATGAAGAAACTGTATGTCGTAGTACTTTCACCTATTAAAATATATACAATAATTATCACATCTCGAAGTCATTATAGGTGTAAATACCAAAACAGCTCATAATTATTGTCAGAATTATGTACAATATTTTCTTTGATTATCATTTAAATTGAAATGTAACCTCCCGAGCGCCCGCAATTAAATTTGCTCATTTTGTGAAATAATGTTCACGATTGCTTAAAGTTACTTTCAAAAGTATTTAGAATACTTACAAAGTTGCAGGTAACTACGTCGTAAACTTTTTATATTCTGGTTCCGCTACAGTTTATATAGTGCCTACCTATTGAGATAAATTAGTAGAGGAAACCGCATCGTATAAATATTTTGTTCGCTGTACTATTTTGCATCGTATATACGGTCAAATAACAGTTACACGTTTTACCATACAACAGTAATGCATTGCATCTATGTCCACATATATGTGCATACTTAATTCTACTTGAAAGCAATCATTTGCCACTTGATTTATTACACATTACCTTAATAACAACCGAACATAGACCGCCAACAATATGCTTCGGTAATAGTTATTAATTGGCATTTATGAGCTATCAAATTCATATATCAACTGCAATAGTATTCTTCTATGATGATATGCATGTATTGTACATTTATCATTATACTTTTTAATACAAAATCTGTGTTTGTAATATTTTTATAAGATGATATTAGAAGCACAGGCTGTATTCTGGAATTACTAGCATTGCACTTTCTGTCATCGGTGTAGTGCGCTAGCAAGTAGGAATTACTATAAAACTCACTATAAAAAATTTAAATACTTTATTAGTTGTTTTAGTTTAGTCAGTAGATTCTGAAAGTACATAATATGTCGCAGCATGTTTCTCCTCACATTACCAGCGTAACTATATTATAACATGCTAATGAAAACATTTTCTTAAGATCTTTCCCGATACAGAAACGTATTTTTAGAGCAAATAATTTTCCTGTAAATGTATAAAAGTAGGGATAGGAAAGAAAACACTTTCTGTTATCTAATCAGCAGTGTCATTGCTTAGAAAATGAAGTTTGGATTCGATCGGAAAAGGTCTTCAATAAAAATAAGAGCGCCGTTCACTTCTCTTTTTTCTTAAATATATTTCCTCGGGCATTTCGGACAATATATCCAATTTCTTTTTATTATTTTTACGACGGCGCATGTTTCGCTTGGAACGCGGTCGAGTTCACAAGATAAACAGATGATGCTCTTAAATGTTCAAAGAGTTTGTCTCATGTGTGCCTGAATACAAAGGCGTCGAGACGATTCGGGAATTTCAGATGTATGTAGTCTCCCTTTGTTCTTTTTTTTATTCAAATCGCTTAGCTCTCGTTTTAGTGGTTAATCTGTTGAGTTTAGAAAAGAGAATACTTGTGGATTGTACTTGAAACAAATCCATGTTCTTCGTATTCTTTGAACTTCTGATATATATTTTCTATATCGTGAATACTCCACAGACATATGAAACCTCTACTGAAAACTGCAATAGGAACTGCGACCATGAACCCGTTAAATAACGTGATTTACTCAGTAGTATAAGAAAATATCATACTTATATTACTTTCACTAATAGTTATATATAGTATAAATTTTGGCAACGCATGCCTCGAAACATTAAAATGCTAGTTGACATAAGAATTTTAATTTAGTGTTGTGCTTTCTGTTACCTAAACTTGTAGTTTAAAGTACAATATTTGCAGAAGTTTGTAAAAGTCTAATATAACAAATAAGACAAAATTTGCGACATCTAAATCTATCAAATGCTTGAAAGAAATCAATATTTGTGCCGCTTTTACATTTCCATTGTGTTTCCTTTTATTCGATAGTTGATATTCCATATGTATGGCAATACTCAAGGATATTAGGATGAGGACTGAAAATAGAAGATAATTTATACGTATGCAACCAAACATGTGTGCAAGAAACCAAGTACTTTGGCACTTTGAAATACTGTCACTTAACAAGAATGTTTCTTGTTCTAAAAGGTGTGTTACAAGCCAAAAGCGAACAACTTATACATAGAGAAGAAATCAACTACGGAAATACAGGTAACTAGAGCGTAAATACTCGCAGAGTATATAGCAAGTGCTTCCCGATTACGTAGAAAATTTGCTACGGCTTTGTACTTCCCACCAATGAAAGTGAAATGTTCATTTGTACATGTGCACGAAGCCTTAATTAGTAATTACTATTTTGGGGAAAATAACATACAATACAAAAGTACGCATATTGTATCAGCATATTACACTAAGAAAAGTCTTTGCATACTGGAAAGTTTCCAAATTTTGAGCTTTTTTACGTTAAATGAAAAAAGTATTGTGTAGGGAAATATATCCCTTTTATTTCGAACTATTCTAAGTTTATGAAAAAGGTCTATATTTCTTAAGGGATTTGCATTGAACAAAAAGTCTAGCCGTAAGCAAATACAGCTTGCGTAAGTTTTAATATGCAGCAGTTTGTATTATTTATGCTTTCCTTTATATGCAAACAGACGTCTGAACAAATACTTAATTTTTCGCCTTTAATTATCAAACAAAAACACATGTTTTTAATTTTATTTTTGTTTAAATTTTTGTCGAATAAAAATCAAAACATCTCACGTTCATCTACAGTCGAATTTTTGGATCCTGTCCCTTATGTCATGAGTAATATCAGTATGAATCGACTCATATGTCATGTTTACATTTCTCTCTAATGTTAAATGTCGGTGATGAATATTTTACGTATATCTTTGTTTAATTACGCTGTTAATGACGTAACGGACAAGATCCAAAAATGTGACTATATATTTCTCTTCATATAATATATCTATTCAACAGACAAGTTAACATTTGACAGGATCATTACTTTGCATTAATCAGAAACTAATTCTTTAATATTACTATAAACAATATTTAACACAAAATGGAAACTTGTTCAGTGGAAATTAATCAAAACAATCTATACTTTTACACAGTTTCATAGAGGTGGTCACATCTGACACCAATAAGATTAAATTTGTAAGTTTACGTGCGTATAAAGTGTTTTCAAATAAATTTTGTTTCATTAATTTGACACAATTTATAAAAAGCTATAATTGAATACGTACTCTAATAGTAGTTTCCTTTTGACCATATACGCATAAAAACCAGGAAAATTTAACATAGCTTCCGGAGTATGCTCTAATAGTTTTGGCCAAAGTTTAGGTACCACATTTGCGATTTTTATAGACCAATTTGTTTTTTAATTTTTATTAGTTATCCCTCGATAGCTTTCGCCTTGTTCTTGCAGGACAGTCATAAATGGACTAGTGGTGTAGTACCTAGTACACTCCTTTTCTTGTCCGATGGTACCGAGATCAAGCACTGGTGCTTTCTGAATTGGACTTTCTATAGTGTTCCAAACTCTTTGGAAAATGCAGAAAGGTAGGATATTTAGTCGGTCATAGTCTGCCAATGCGTCTGCAATTGACGCAAGCCGTTGGGTGATGCCAAAGCATGGATTGCGTTAAAACTTCGTGATGTATTCTAACTAAAGTATTGCTTGATATACAGTGTGTCTGAGAGAAACCTTAAAATCGCGCATGTAATAACTTCAAAGCCTCGCCTAATAGTACTAAGTCACGCCTCCCGTCTCTTATTGTCGACAGTGATCGATACACATTTGAATCTCATCTATCATCAATAAAACGATTCAAGTATAAAAAAGATGTATGGTAGAAGCATAAGCAATCCCAATTTGGACTAAACATCTGCAGAGTTGAGAAAAAAAGGCTAAATAAATCTTAAATGTATACTGAAATAAAATTATAATTACAAGTATTAAAGTAAAAGTAGTTACAATGAGTGTAAACATCCATATTTTTCGAAATGGTTTATCAAATAATGCATAGAACTACATGGTACTTCGCGTTCATATGCTGTCATAAATAAGCCACTTATTTCATTCAATGTGCTGCCACGGTGATGCCATTGTATTACGGATTTCTTTTCCCTCAAAATCATGATAAACGATTAATTTAATCTAACGGTTTAAAACCTTCTAAAATTAATTTAGAACATTTACAACTAGATTCCAACCTGTCGTTCTTGAAATGTCGAATGATGAGACCAATTAGGAAGTGGTAACTGACGGGCAACGGCGAGACTCCCCGACATTATGCGTCCAATAGAATATGTCTGCGCATGCAGAACTTTTGCTTATCCAAAAAAATATATAGACATACGGTATATCTTCACACATGGTATAGATGCACTCGTAGAATTAGGAAGTTCGCGTACAAGAACTATTCACGTCAGGATGCAGTTCTCGACATTTTAGATCGAGCACTTATTTCTAGAGTAAAAAAATCTATTAGATTTATCTAAACGAAATTATCGGATAGTTACTTGCTGTAAGTGATGGGTGCAAAACTATTCCGTAGGAGACGAATTGTTGCATTTTGTTGCGGAATGAGTTCGAATACTCGTTTAGTCAGATCATATCTTACTACTTTAGTTATCGACATACTAACATAAGTGATATTTGTTTTTGTGAGCTTCTATGTACTTGCATACTTAGGTAAACTTCTGAGACACCATGGATATACACTGTGTATGGTACACTGCGATGAACTACAAAAATTTGTAAATAAAACCTTAATCATAATAGATTACTTTGTTAGCGCTCATGTCAGAAATACTATGTTCCATTTGAGAGAAATTAATTTAAATTTTCCCATATTACTCAATTATGAACAGTGTGGGTAACATTTTGCGCTAGTTTTATGGTAGTATTTAACATTCTTGTATTTCGTTACAATATTACACGTCGTCTTGATCTTGAATATAGAATTAAACATTTAATTTTGTGCAGGGTGTAAAAATGTGTTGTAAATATCACAACAAAATCGGTAGATAACATGAAAACAATTGAATTTAGAGCTAGGGAACCCTAATACCAAATATCCGATATAATTCTTAGCTATTTTATTTATACATTTATTATTAGCAGATGATGGTTTTAGTTCCTAAAATTATTACTAAGAACGTCATATATGATCATTAATATACATAAGCTCTGTTAACATCCAAAATTTATATTTAAGGCTTCTACAAGTTTATACTATATTGAATATGTTTACATATGTACGTCGTGATGATTTGAAAAGCATTACCTAAAAGGCAATGAAATGCATACGTTAACTATTAACATTACACCTACATTAGTTGGCATTTTATAAATTGCCGAAAGCATTCAGAAATGAAAAAGTATCATCTCTATATTCACACATAAGAGTTAATGAAGCCTTCTGCTGGTAGAATCACTTAGCATAAAATTATGTAATTTACAATAATTTTCACACTTGGCGACCTTTAATATTAATTATCATACGCCGACTGTCGATTTGAGAAATTAATTATTCCTTTCATAATCACACACTAGTATCATTCTGTATTCGTATCCTATCGATATCTTGCTATAATACCAATCAATATCTATCTCTGACTTGACGTTTCGAGTTCAACGACCAATCAACTCTTTTCATATGATGAACAAACGTAAAATTATGCAACGGCATTCGCCTGTGTTTTATCGTACATCCTTCTGCATTTTTCATTCTAAAAAGATCGTCGTAAACACTGACGTTTTAACAGATTCAACTTTCACTTTGCCAGTATGCTCACGTCTCTTAGCTTATGTAATTTTGAACATAAAGTGGTTGCGATACGGGTAATAGTACATAATCTTAACGGAACGTTTCTTGGGAAGTATTAAATACTATACTAGAACTATTAAAGCAGTGCGTGCTTAGTAGTTGAAATATATGTACTTTTTACTGATGCGATAAGATCGCTAACATATCAGCGCTTTGGATGTATGTTGCCAACGGGTTTATTTCTAAATTGCGCGAATGAGTTTTTATTTGAAATATGGTCTCGTATCTAGCACTTCTCAGTAATAAATAGAGTGTAAGCGTAAATACAGCCGACGAGATATTTGGGAATGTTTCTAAAAGTGTGCAGTTTTGAAAGCACTGGCGATGTAGTGGCACTGATTCTGAGTCGGAGATAAATGCTTTTAGAAATTGTTTAAGTCGATGGTGTCTGCAGCAGTTTCGGTTGTGAAAACAATAATTTAAAAGCAAATAATAGGGTCATCTGTTCCTACAACCTTGGCATGTAAATTAGTTAATAATTGTGAGGTTATGGAGATAAGTAAGGATATAATATCAAATGCAGTAGATATCGATGGATTGAGTGTAAAACTGATTGTGTTTTGTTGTCCGACTATTTTGACATTTCTGCCTTATATAATAAATTCTAGCATTGCGCAATTGATCTTTCCGACTAATTGGTAATTGTCAAGGATTGTAGCACTGCTAAATGTAATTTTTCCTGAAGTAATGATCAGTAATCTGTCTCTATTTTGTCTTGTTTATAAAAAAATGTACAAAAGGTATTATCAAGATATCTTTAACAACATTTGAGAGACAGTACTATGCTGAAGACGGAATCTGGCGTTAGGAAAACTGATAGTTGAATGATTACGTTATTGCAAGTTTCTGATAATATTACATCATCTGTGGAGGATAGGAAGGATGGTTCATGGTAACGATTGATATATTGGTTAATATTGTAATGCAATTAAATTATTCGAAAGTTATTTGGAGGGTAGGTGGTAGATAGTGTCGATTAATGGTGCTCAGTAGGACGCCATTATGACGTCCGAAGTCATTATGACGCCCTTGTTGGGGCCTAAGTTATACGAGTATGTCCTTCATACCAGTTACATGAGTGGATGTCTTCGCTGTGGGAGATGTCATTGCTATGCTAACGACACAATACTTTTCCCACTAGTTCACAGTTAATCGCACGGATGCTTGCGCAGTTAATAGCCTTACTACTACAGATATTGATTGAGATTTTTTGGATAGCAGAAAAACATCGACTATCCTATCAAACCGTCAGTTATTTGTTTTTCTAGAAAGATGCACGTTAGTATATCGGATATCGAAGCAGTTATTACTAAAACTCGAAGATTGATGGTTGATTGCTCATTATTCTCTAGAGAACTAGTGTGGAATACTATTAGAGAATCCTATTCTCACCCCTGACCTAGTTTTGCTCCTGAAGAAGCCATTTAGATTAGTGGCGAAACGTCGAGTTTGAGTAAGTTGTATATATATTTTTGTATTTTCATTTTCATTTTTGTTTGATTTTATTTTGTATTGTACCTATATATGTACTTTACTATGACGCGGTCAAAACCCGGAAGCCCTCATAACAGAGACTCAGACCGTGGAAGCCTTAGATATCATTTAATCCTATTCTACTTTAAAGGTATTGATTGGCAGTAGGCATTACTTTATAATCTTAGACTAATCTCCATTAATACTCTAATCCTTGCAAAGTGTACCGTACTTGAATACAACGCATGTAAAGTATCTGTCTGTATTTTGCTTGCTGTATACGAAAGTTTAAGCATACAACAGCCGTATAAACATGGAATTCAGAAGATGATTACATATGGGCGTATTTTCCAGAAATTAATTTTAGAGAAAACGCAATAATCAAATACAACACAGACGTACATATTATAAATGTTAAGCATCGGCATTATTTGATAACCACATTATTTGAAACAGTTTTTTTTTAGGCGGTCATTTATTTATATAGAAAATATATACAAAACTTTGCTTACACTTGCAGTTAGGTAGCGTGAAGGCATTGAAGGCAAAATTGAACTAGTTGATTTTCTTGGCCTTATTCGTGTTAGATGTACATATGTCACACCTTATCATTGTATTTTTTTTTCTTGTTTTCTTTTAGCTTTTGTCTATCTGTTATTTTTATGTAATAAAATGTGATGTTTGGAATTAAAAACTATTAGCGGTGTACCTACTTTGTTAACTTACAGGTTCGGTTAAGACAATACAAATATGTAAACTACAAAAGTATTACAACCTAATTTTCAAGTATTTCATGGCTGAATTGTTCATTAACTATCTCATTGTTAATCCTTCGTTCCGTAAGTATTTTGAAATCAATTCTTTTTATTTGTGATTAGTGCTGGTAGCTGCTGATTAATTAGATTTCCTGGCTTTATTTATATCGATTGAATATCGATTGAAGTTTCATGTTGTTTTAGTCTGCTTTAGTTGCTCACGGTGGTTAATTTCTATTTTAATTTATTAATCAGACTTCTGTTGAATTTTATTAATAGATCATTACAACAATGATATGTTAAACGCTGAATAGCAATCATACGGTCGTCTTTAAATAGGGTTTTAGTTAAAATCTAAAGAATTTTTTGGTGGTGCAACCAAGATGGGATGAACTGTTATAATTAAACGGCGAGGAATCTCGAAAAACCTTTTTTAGAATTTAATTGAAGACTACACGAGTTACGTTTTAAAAGTACTTTCTTTATACAGAGTAATCGAAGGAATCGGTGATGAACCCAAGTTATGTTTATTTAAATAAGATACTCGATACTAAGATATTACCATCGATTCTGCGAATTAGTGTAAGCAATTTGATATAACTTTAGTTCGATTTAAAGTCCATAGTTACGGAGAGAAAAGCGTTTAAATTTAAAAGATGCTTCAATGTCGTCCATTTTTTTTAGAACCGGATATGAATATTAAAAAACTAAGTGTATGACTATATGTACCAAATTCTTGAGTAAAATAATGGCCTACATTCGACTTGAAATTTTTCGCCATTATAGAGGATCGAGTTTTGTAAATATCAAAATACTTTCTTTGTACTTTTTATTAAACATCGATGGGAAAATATTTATTAGTAGAATTTTATTAACATCATAAAACGTTTCGCTGCTGTAGTTTAATTAAAAATGTTTTATGATTACAGTACACAAATTGGGTTTATTTAGTTGGTATTTGCAACTTTAAATTGAATTATTTCATTCGGAATATAGTCTTTCGTGAAATAACAGTGCTATAATGAATTGCAAATTATATTGATTGGTATGAACATTGTTCCTTTAATAAACATAATTAAATTTGACATATATAAGTTTTCTAAAATTACTAATTAAATCATAGAGAACATACAACGCTACAGAGGGTAATGCAGTTGTTATTTTTATTATATGTACTTACTGTAAATTACTAAAGCGTAACAGCGATACAACTTAACTGCAGCACAACGTTCAGTATAGATTAATCCATTAGGTTATTATTTTCGCTTAAACAATGGTTGTAAAACTTCACTCAGAACTAAACTGCACTCTCATAAATCCTTTCCCTCTTGTTACAGAATATACTGGACAAATTTAATCCGGGAGCGAGGCAGATGATCAACGCCGGAAAAGCTTATTTAAAAGCACTTCATGGTGAGTTTCATTAATACATTTACGTACGCGGTAACTGCAGTTTGCAATATCCTGAATATTTTAGAAAGCATTTATGTTGTTTCATATTTTAATATCAGTGCATAATTTTAATCGATATAAACAGAGCAGATTTGTAATTTAATTAAGTTACAGTTTGTTAATATTATTTCCAATACAATAAATTAAATCTTCAAACAGAAATTTCTTTACAAGCGTTCTCTGCTAATAAATGCCGTAATTTGCACATTTATTATCGCTATTATGATTCTAAATACGTGCTGAAGGATATTGATGACATTAAAACAGCAATTTTAGAAATTTATTTCAAATACTACACTCGCGACTGAAAAAGACATTCATTTTGTGCATATCTCTCGTGGGAGAGTCATATATCAACCTTTCACAAGTTTATACTCCTATGTAATTAAAGTTTTGAAACTGTGTCACCGGAACTAAGCTTCATCAGTCAAAGGATAGTGATTTATTTTACCACGTGGTGGTCACGTATACTACGCGTAATGCTTTATATACCGCTCTACGCGATAATGAACCCATTTATATGTTTGCTTGAGCCGAAATTAAAACAAAGCAATCAGAATAAGAAAGACGTGAATAAAATGTGTGAAACGCAAAGTAAATTGCAAGGGACCAATATATATTCCTGAATTCTTTTCACTTAGGGGTAGGATTTATATCTTCCACTGTCTAGTTATAAATTCAGGCACTGTAAATTATTAAAGCGGACTGACAGAAATATATAGATATCAGTATAGGTGACTTTCACTTTCTTCTCTTATATCGTTTACATAAACCACTTATTGTAGGAAGACTCACTCGATTAGATTTTAAATTAAATGCATTTAGTGTAACCACATTACTATAGCGATATGCAAGGAAGTACCGTGATAAATAAGTGGAACGTTCAATTGACTGTTCTACCATTGCCGTCTGTGACTATGAATGCGAGAATTAGTAATCTAAAGTTCCTTCGCGTGCAGTACTGCTCGCCCTAACTGCCATTTCAGCTATCACTGTAGAAACTGGTGTGTGTTAAGTGTTTCAGTTTACACACACCCAGTTCACATCAAATGGAATATCGCTATGACTTGTATCCCAACTGTAAATTGTAGTTAGTATTGATAGATAGAATAGATACTATACTCGCATTATCACAAATTCGCAATTTCCCTAGACCGAACAAAATTACATCGCATTACACGATACGCACCGCCATTTGCTACTATTGACTGTTATTCTTACTGTTTGTTATTATTTGTTTATCAGCATGGTAGTATGGCTGAATGGTTCCAGTACAATCGTGTTAGTAGTATACTGACTTACCGCAACTCTTCAACTTAACTGTTTCAATACTTTATACTTAAGCTGATTTTGTTTATGTTATAAGTGTGCATCTCGTTGAGCTGACTTTCTTGTTAATTATAGGATTTGTGGTCTATGCATCTGAATGAGTTTAACAAACCAGCTGTCGCTGTGCTGAGATCTCACAAGGATGCTTTACGACTGATTCTATGGTATTACGGATACTTGGAAGCTAGATACAAACTAGAAACTTAACCAGACGCACATCAAATATAACTTTCCTCTCCCAAACGTTATAAAGCAAGAAATAAGCACAACCTTAAGGCAAAATATTATGACTACCAGTGGAGAATCACCAAACAGAAAACCGCCCCAGCTTTCTTGCGGGAACCATTTAACAAACAAAAACAGGAACTATATACTAACCGATAGTAGGAAGTACAGTTCGATAACAGAAATAATAATCAACACTAACTGTGCACCGTTTTACATTTGTCTCTAAATAATCTGTTTTGCTTTTGGACAAAATTTCAAAACATTAGGAGTCTAGTGGTGTGAACATTGAAATGTGTAATCCCCACAAACGGCATAGAGCGAACTCCGGACGAAGTTTCAATCTTTAACACTAGGAGTGAAAGTCAACGAAACTCGCTCTCTTCGAGTATATGTTTACACTCGCTCAGAAGGCTTACTAGGGTTAAGCGCTTTTCAGGGAATGCCGTCGTCGCAATGAGCGCTGGTTCCAGTACTAAAGCTATCCTAAGAAAAACCTAGGACAAAATACTAATCTAGCGCTTATTTACGCTTGTTATATTGTTACATTAACAATAGATCACTGCCACGGCATTCTGGTCGACCTGTATTTGGACTTAACAAACGAAAGTGCACGTGATCTGACTACTCGTGCACTTCATATTTTAGTTATATACTTATCCCATGAATGGTTTGAAGTTGGTTTTCACATTTTATATATTTTTATCAGATAGTCGCCGTAAATAACTTCAATTTATTGTTGTGTATACCCAAAACTATAGCAGGCGACTAAATGAATGCACAATATATATTTCATCACTAGCTTAAAGTTTGGTTATAGAGAATATTTCACGTCTTTAATAGCATAGTTAAAAACCCAGACCTATTCTTTCCAATGTATTTTCGCAAGTCCCTCTGTATTTTTGCTCCTAACACGTGCCCAAATGAAGAGGGTTAAAGAGTAAGCGAGAAAAATAAACTAGGATCGCTGATGTAATAAAGAAGAGATCACCAACTCGCGTTGAAAGAAATGAACGGCTCTTGAATGATTTCGGATTTATTGAATGCTTTTATGGAGTGGAATTGGAGAGTAGGGATGGTGGAATGAGTACGGAGGTGTTCGGAAGCGAAGCAGAGATGCGGTAATTTAAATATAGGCTTCTGGAAAATGAAAAGGAGGAGAAACAAAAAACGTCAAATACTCCCTTCTGGATGCTATATATGTACGACGAAGTGTGATGAGCGAACCGTTGTGAAAGCATAATTGCTCTTTTTCTCGGAATCTTTACGTTCTTAGCTGTGTTTTTTTCTCAACTCCTTTTCTGCAGCCAACGAGAAATCTGTTTACATTGGGTCTTGTTTACGTTCGCAATCGTGTTGTTATTGATGCCTCGACTTCTTTTGCTTCCTCTTTCGAGGATGGTTTATGTAAAAGTCGATATGAAGTCACTTAGTTTAATTAATTTTATACGAGAACGAGAGTTTTATTAGACGAAGGACCGATAATTTTATTTTTCTCATCGCACTCCTGATAATAAAGTCAAATTATCTTAAATCAATTATTCTTCCTTCGGGTTTTTATCGATCTGTTTAGTGCGGTCTTATTCAAGTTAAGGGTAATTAATTACAGTTGTTACAACAATATGCTATATTTTACAATTACCGAAGCTGAAGGAAAAAGATTCAAATTATATTTGTATTTAAACGGTATGAAATAATAAAAAATATTTATTGTTAAATTACATACATGACAAGCTTAGAAACAAAATTTATGAGTTCTGCTCTAGGATTCGTTAGATAGATAATCCGTTCACGCATATAAGAAAACAAATGTGCAAAACTTAATAAGATGGTTTTTGCATTGGTTTTGGATTTAGCTCCTCATTTTGATAAAATCACAAACAATATAATCAAACAGAACGCAAATAAACTAGCACCTATTTTAACTGTACTTATAAATAAAACACTACAGAAAAGAATATACCCAGATTATCTCAAGACCAGCATAATAGTACGCATATTCATAAGAAAGGTAATATACAGGAACCGCAAAATTATACACCTATTTCTCTACTATCCACATTGGACACGTACGAACACACAATATCATAAATTACGGACAACAGCTCCTGGATCTTGGCTGGAATCAGTACAATGTCAGCAGCATATGACTTGAAAAAGAGCTGAACATGATGAAGACGTGTATTTACAACAGAAAACAAATGACAAGATTAGTACATATTCATAAGAAAGGTAATAACAGGGCAAAATTATACACCTATTTCTCTACTATTGAACAAAAGAAAAGTGAGCAATATTAAATTGACAACAGCTCCTGGATTTTGGAATATACAATGTCAAGCATATGACTTGGAAATGAACTTGATCAAAAGAAAACAGTTGCATTGGTTTTGGATTTCAAAATAAAGAGCTGAACATGATGAAGACGTGTATTTACAACAGAAAACAAATGACACCCTTATGTATGCTGATTTTGAATGATCCCTATATGAATGATCCCTTAGAAAAAACATTTAATGGATATTTATACGCATACGCAGATGATACATGTATACTATATTCCAATCATAATACCAAACACATGGAACAAAACATAAATGAAGACCTGAAAATTCTAGAAGAATAACAAATTTACCATAAATGAGAAAACAGAATATATAATATATAGCAATAAAAGAGAAAAACAAAAAATAACGATAAAGTTAAAAAATCAAAAACTAGAAGAAGTGAAAGACACAACATAAACATTAAAAGCAATATACAACATGTAATGCAAAAACGTCGACATCGGAGGTATACAAAAAACACAAGAGCTAAAGGTTCACCAGTTAATACAACTAAATAACATATTTACACACAAACTTGACAAACAGAGACACACACAATATTACAAAACTAGAACAGTCTCACATATAAGGACCAAAAAATGCGCACACCAAACATATGCACAATCTTTGACAACATCGGCAATACATTTCTATAGTAGAATACCAAAGGAAATTAGAAAATCTCCTTATAAACTTTTCAAAATAAAAATAAAACAGCTACTAAGAGAATAAAAAAAACAACAAATGAATAATCACAGATAATATAATCGGAATCAACAAAATAATAACAAGCAAGAGGCCATCAATACCATTAGCCTGAGACTGAAGTCCCCAAGGTTAAGATGAGGGATGAAATATGCAATATCTGTGGTTATAATTCTCGTATGCTATATATATATATATATATTATACTCGGAGAAGCACAGGAAATGTTATTTAGTGTAAATCAATATTAAAGTCAAAATATTCAGTACTAAGAGTCAGATAAACTGCAGATATATTTTATTTGTAACACAGATTTTATTGACTAAATACATCAAGGTGTGCCCTATACAGATTTTTTAATTACTAACGTATCCTCTACTAACTAAATTTATTTAGTTCTAATTTGCATATTCTCAACATCTTTGACTGTCTAAAACACACTTTTTAGGAAGAAATAAATATGAGAACTTAATTAAGAGAATAGTTAAATCCAAGTAAAGCACTCATGCAAATTCTGTCGATCTCACTGCAGCAACTTTACATAAAATATACGTACAACTGAAAATCTCTAGCCAAAAGTTTATTTTACTGTCACTAAGAGCAGTACTTAATGCCTCGGTAGTATATACACGAAATTATCAGATAATCTGTGTGTTTATTGTAAAACCACCGCCACCCTCAAGCTGGAGAGTTGTCTTACTAAATAATACGTTTTACAATCTTGTACCAGTGAATTTAGCATAAAATACAGATTAAGGGGGCTTAAACAAAATATTATTTTAACAGCACTTGAGTGGGATTACTGTGTACCTCAGGTACAGGAGCTCTTAAGTTAACTATAGCTTGGAAAGTAAGGGAGAAATGATATTAAAAGTACATTGCGCCTGCTGGTGCAGTAACATAAATTGTAATGCGGCTACTACAATTGTTGGTAATACACGTAAATGCAATAAATGAGCCTATTTGTATCTCTAAAATACAAGGCGACATACAGCAAAGGTGATATACCAAGACGAAAGTCATAGAAGAATGCCTTTATGAAATGAAGCTCGCTTTTTACTTGCCGTGTCTGTTATCTATACTTTAATAAACGAATTCGATCGCTTGGAATGTTTAATATAAATACCTTTAGTAAATTTATGCCGTTTTTCAAATGAAAATTCTTTTATTATCAGGCTGCTTCTTAGTCTCACCATCATGCGAATTATCCATTTATAGAGGTCTTCGTTGCGAAAATCAATATCAAGTAATCTAAAAATCACCTTAGGTGGTAGACGTTATTGTATGGGTCTACGTTCCATTAGGCTGCGTGAAAATGTCAAATCTACTTCCCTTATAACAATAAAATTAGTTCTTGCTGACAAAGGGTCAAGCGGTTCTTCAATATAAAGCCAACGCACTCAAAAGAATTCGTACAGGACGAAACGTAGGGAAGGATAGAATTACATTAAGAAGGGGAGTCGATATGAAGAGCATTCTACTTGGATGCTTGGAGTCTGAATTATATTCCAGTAAAATTAAATTTATCAGTCAATTTGTTCTCATTGTTAAAATATGCTAATAATGTTAAAGTGTACGCCTCTAAAATGATCAATGAGGGAAAATATTTTTTCTGTATATTAGACTTGCAAGACGGTATAAATTAAAAACCACGCTGAGCTACGTTCATTATAATTGTCTGTAGTCTCAATCATTCTGTAATTAGGTACACAATGAATTACAGATAGATATTAGTGCATTTTCAATTAATTAATACTTACTGGCGAAACTAACATTGGTCTTTCTAATATCTCATCAACTGTAACAAACCCTGATTCACATTATCAATTTCTCTAATTATAAACGAACAAAATATGCAGAAGAGGCTCTACAGAGATTCTGTATGTATATAGAACGCAAGCCGATGGAATATATACAATATATGTCGCAAAGCAATACAATGCAGTAAGTATAAATAATAGGACTCAAACAACAGTGTATATATGTGCTGATTTTTATTTTCTAGAAAGCTGAAACAGAAGAGTAATAATTCAAAGTTGAAAGACAAAAACAAATAGTGAAGAGTTGTCTGATAATATAAGCACCAGGAATAATGTGCAGCAGTGAATTATGCGTACTAATACATGAAACACGACTAAACCTCGTAACTGTCATGTTTCTGAGAACAAGGGAATGTAAAACAGGATAAGATATGCAAAAAATTGAAACTAACGTGTAGTATTATATTGGACCATTTCCTGACCAAATATACACGATCATGAGGATTTACATATGTACGCAAGACAAGAGAGTCTCAAAAACAGACTAGAACACGGCTAAATCGCTGGAAGTCGATCTAGTTTGGTTTTCCTAGTGATTATTTCTATCGTTAACTTACAACTACTGCAAAAAAAATTTGAAGCGATTTATCAACCTGGTAATTCCAAATACGGAACTTAGTTCATCGTCCATTTAGTATAGTTCAAGTATATAGGAGCTTTTTAAAAATTCAAGGAAGGAAACACAGATGAGATAAAGCTTTAACTTTTATCAGTGATAATGATTAATTAGGTTTGAGAGTGCAGAGTTGCAACTTTTGCTTCCGATTAGAGTTAGCGTTTCATCATAAATTCTAAATACTTGGAATTAAGTTTCAACACAATACTTTTTGATCCACCTTTTTATACAGTCTTTATTTGTCAATGAAAGCTATATTATAGGGAAAAATATTACCACAATGATTTATTAGTTCCATTAAAACAATTTTCTTGCATGATGAAAACAATGTATCGGGTGAAGTAAATTCATTAATAACAAAGTTTCATCCTCCTCCATCCTGTGTCTAGTATAAATAATACGAGGAATAGAATGTGAAAGTTGTCTCATTCACCCGTCACAATTGACGAAAACTGAGATGGAATCAGTTGAGTAAAATTTATTGTGTTTGGAGCGAAGTAACTTCACTTAAGTGCATCCGCGAAATGTCTGCCGTCTACGGAAACTTAACCCCGACAGACTTTCCAGCTTTTATCTCGATATTGAACCGAAAACTGCAAGAGTGATATACGACGTACTTTAGAATAAGTGCCACAGGCAAAGCAGAAAATAATAAGGATTGAGATCAGATATAATAGAACTTGTAATTTTTTCGCGTATATTTGCTTGTGTGTAGTGCTCGTAGTATAAATTAATCGTTATTCGTTTTTCGGATTATATTTTCAGCACTTAATACGTGATCAATTCTTTAGCTTTATATTTTCGTTTCCGAGTCCATCGACTAATCTTAGTTGTTTCAAGGTAAAACTTATAAACCTTTAAATATTTCATAGAACCTACCTAAAATAGTTCTACCGTATACAAGTGAGAGCACAATAACATTAGGAACTTAATTTTTTTAAAATTAATGTTGACCGTGTCAACATTACATAAAAATGTTCCTGTATAAAGAGAATGATCGCTTGATATCCACAGATGCAGTAATTGCGTAGTTAAAATATTCTCTTCTGTGTTCACCTACATACTTGTGTGTGTAGATGTTTAATACCATACCTTTAATTAAGCTATCAACGAAGACAGAGTGAAATAAAAGTATTTAACCAATTAGAGATATTTACTGTAATACACGGCGGAAAGAACGATGTGGCAGAATCGGCAACTCAGGCAGAAGTAATATATGAAACTATTCATTAGTTACAAACGAATGTAAATGAAAAAAAAATATGGACAATTCTAACACTAAAACGTTATTGTCAATCAGTAGAAGTTGTTGGTTCAAAAAAGAATTTATCACTATAGAAACAAATTTCAGAAGTGGATTTTGAGATACATACCTTTTGTCTTTTAACACTTTATACCAAATTAGTTTTAAGTAATTATTTTAAAATTATCAGTAACTAGATTTAGGTAATTTCAAATGAATTAGAGTTTCATACAACAAAATAACATAATGCAATTAATAAGAGAGATTACAACACTTGTTACAATATACGTATGTATGAAGTAATCTCTTCAAACAAAATATATTAGCAAATTGTCTTAAATATTGCTAAAACAAGGCCATCCTATTTTTTATGAACGCAATCTACGAAACTACTACACTTCCTGCTGTTTACCTTTCATTTCTATTAAAGCAGTTTGATTAAAATAAACCAAAAGAGATATGTTTAACGAACGTTCTGCATGGTTCATTGGATGCGAATTAACATTTCATAGTTTTTGCCTAGGCCATCTCGTACTCCCTAACAATTGAATTAAATAATTGGTTTTGAATTTAAACTCTCCCTGTCGATTCCTCGGAATGGACGTATATAATCGAATTATGTCAGAGTGAATACGCGGCAGTCACCCTCTTGATTATCCGACACACTCCCGTCTATCCGGCTTATCTGCCTTGTAATCACTGTTAATCTAAAAACGTTGAAACTCGGTCGAAATTCGCTCGATATGTTGCACGATGCCCCTAGACAATTTAGAATTAGCGATAGCAAACACGTCCGTATTGTGTTAACCGCTAAATTTGTAGCAAATTTAGCGAAACTATTTTCCATATAACAATGCCTTTCTACTGTGTCAAATGGCGTCTACAACAGCCATGTTGAATACAATCCATCAGCTTGTGGTAATAATTTTTTCCGGAGTTATCATTTTTGTGTTAAGGTACAAACTTGCGCTTTTTGTAATAGTGTCCATAGTTTGCTTTGATATCATCAATAGCAGCTTGTTTCCATTAAATAATGTACCATTTTATATGGTTATTTTTTAAATAACTAGAGTTGGCCATGGGATTCGTTATCAGCAACAATATGCATCGATTTTGATATTACCTGTGTTATTCCGACGGATTATTAGTTTTAGAAATTTTACAATCGGGTAAACTTTTACAAGCGATATTTAAAAATCTATTTGACAATTTGGGACAATATTAGAGAACCAATATTAGGGAAGCACATACCAAAGTCAAAGCATTGGTGCCAGTACATAGACAAATCGCCTTACTTGTACCCTTTATAACCCATCAACTTCAACCAGTGAAATTGCATCCGAAGCTGCCTTTCGTTAAAGCACTGCAGTAAGAGTGCTAACAAAGAATAAATTTCAGCCATACCATTCGTGAATCACATGTTGCATCCCGGTGATAATGAAAAACGCACAGTGTTTTGTACTTGATACAGAAATATATGAAGAGGGTACCCTCATTTCCTATCGTGTAAGAAATGTGTAATAGGTACAACGAAGATTTATAAAGACGACCTGAAATCAAATTCGATTTCAAGGTTTAATGCCCCTTAATCAACAAAACAGCTTTAGGGCGCTATATTTTTGATGCAACGTTAACTGGTGATCGCTAACGCCATTTCCTTGCAAGTGATTTGCAGGATATATTACATACGTTGAATTTAGAGACTAAAACAATCTTAAAATGGCTTCAGAATGACGCAACAAATGAAGCAAAAATGAAGCAACAAATTTAATTTTAAAAATTTATCTCAGCATGAACCGTAATGGTGGTCATTCTGAATATTTAATTATAACATTATAATTCTATTTTTGCCTTATATGTTGCGACAATTAATTTTCAATTTAATTTGTTAGTTTGTTCTGAATTCTATAATTTAGTCGTTGGAGTGTTATTTATTATTTTCGCAATAAACTGAAATAAAAATAATAAAATTTGTTTTGTGTTCAACTATTGGTTTGTTTAATCTTTCAAAAACCAGCTCTGTTTTCAGTAACCAGCAAATCAAAATGTTGTTAACCCATTTGCTTAATAAAATAACCACATAAAGTAGTACATTGCGACGGAGCAAATAAGCTCCTGAATCTTCAATTTTGTGAATTTTATTCAATCTTTTTTCGACCCATATTCAGTGCTCGACATATGATTATTCTGCCGGATCAAATTTGAATGCAAACGAGATATTAACAGTGCACAATATAATTATAGAAAAAACATGGCAAAAACGCATATAACTTTCGTTTTGATTTAACACAGATAGTTTATAATTTTCCATTTACGTTAGTTAGCCAACAACAAATGTTCCGGAACAAATACAGTTCCGAATGTAAATTGCTACATTGAACAATACTACAAAATCATGCATTCTCTGGAAACGACAATATTAAAAAAGTAAATAAATAAATCCGATGCACACAGATAATAGACAGATATGGTTATGTGTGAACGAGACTATAGTATATAGACAGAATGCAAAATTCTTTGTTAATGGTGTAGTGTAAATACTGCAACCCTTGAAAAATTGGCTGAGAAGTAATTTCGAGGATAGTACTAATATCTTGACAAAACTTGAATCCTCTTAAGAGCAAAGTATACGAAATAAATATATGTAACGCATAAACGTCATGCAAGACTTAAGAAGAACACAAAATCATCACAAAGAATTTTTGCTGATTTTTTCTCATTGTACTGCATTTCGAGTTTTAGGAAGTAAGTAATTTAATTTTGTAAATTCATCCTACAGAAGCTGCAACTACTTTATTAATAGCTGCCACTTTTATAAGATTTTTTTTAAGTCAGATAATATTTCAGGTAAATCTTCAAACTGTTGGAAATTGCGATGTTGTAATTTATATTGGTAATCACGTTCAGAATTTCACGAATGATACGTCTAAGTAGGTACTAAAGAATAGGTATTGCTATTGGTATTGGTAAGTCCCACTTCCACTTCCACTACCAAAAAAAAAAAAGAAACGAAGTATCTATGATTTCGTATATTCGATAGTTTAACGATAATATTCAAAACTTTTTTAATAAATCGATCCGCCCTTGCAAAGTACCTTATTTCACAAATAAAATTCTGGTTAAACGGGAACTGGTAGTACGAAATGACACACGTGTCACACATTTGTCTTTTGCGATATGTTGGGATAATAATTCGGCTTTATAGGCAAACTTTACGAACCGTATGTCCGCAAGTGGATCGTTTCAGTTGTAGTTTATGTATCACATATTTCACACTACATATTTACGTATAATATACACATATAGGTTTCGTGCGGGGCAATGTGGCACTTTAAGGTACACAAAAAAAGGAGAAGAACCGAAAGCTATGGCGCGGAAAACGCTTAGCAATGTTACGGAAAAGCAATTGTGCGAAATATTCCATGATAAAGTGTCTTATGTCGGGAAAAAATTTGCCCGCAGTACTGGTTTGCTCGGTCATTCTGTTATACTTTCGATGCCGGGTCAGATAGGAATATCATTCACCTACATAAATGTTAAATCAATGGAATGCGAGGGAGGTTTTTTACGGTTCCTTTTCTTTTGGCTCTTCTAGTTTTCTTTTCGAATGCGTATAATCCGATTGTCTGATAAGAATATTCTGTTTCATCACAAAATATCGGATAAGAAAATATGATAATATAAAAATCAATGCCAAAATATCCACATCCCTCTCTATGTTCGCGAAAGTTTTTCTCTGGGCTTGATCCCATAAAACATTTATTTTTATGCAGGGTGGGAATACCGAATTTTTTACATAAATTCAAATCTCTAGTGTATATACAGTATACGGAAACATATATGTATGCTGCCTATAGATTTCGATAAATCTATTTTATTTCAACGCAGTAAATAACAACTTTAAGTATTGGACGAGCATTTAATAATACTATAGCTATTTCAGTCATTAGTAGCAATAGCTCACAGCTAACTGTATGGTAATTAATCAAAATGAGATAAGAAAAGTGGAGTTACTGAAATGAGTCACCTCAATTCAATTTAGGAATATTCAGCATTCACTTTCGTTTCGCATATTTGACCTCCATTATTTCATACGGTCTTATTTCCCAGGTAGCACACAACGTTGGTGTAACGTTGGCTGACTGTCCGACTTGTATTGGGCACGCGTTGGGCAACAATGTTGGCAGTATGTGAAAGTGTGAACATTTTACAACGTTGGTTTTATATCTTTAGGCGACATTGGCGTAGGATAAACTTTCAATACCTACCCGTTCTATTGGTGATACGTCGGCAGCTGACGTTGGCGTCTTATCGAGAGGATACATAGGAGTAACTACGGGAAGTGATATTGGGTATTAATCTTGTATGTGATATCTATACGATAAGACATACAAGATACAAAACATATATGATGGTACATAGGTACATTGATCCGATGTTATTAATTAGTTTGCTGAATAAATTACAGCGATATTATACCAACTTAAAATTCGAGTTAATTATCTGTATATAATATATTTTCATATGAAATATACTTGATTTAAGATATAAACTACCAAATTACAATTAGATCGTAGATAATGTAGTAGAAAACTTCTGTTTGAATTTTACATATCTATGTATGCAAGATATTGATAATAGTTAAGAACATATACAAGTAATGATTTGAAAACTGTTATAAAATCTACGCTTATGTTGAAATATTCAGCGTTCAAGACAAACATGCTGATAATTGTGTAACATAGTATATCTCGATATGATCTGCCTGTAATCAGGACATATATCGTAGATATTTTATTTCATGTGACAATATATAAGGAAAACTTCCTACAAATTTTATGTTTGTTTACGTTTATGTTGTTAACAATAGTTAACATCGAATCATATACCCATATAACACCATCTGCACATACAAAAAATAAAGAAAGTAATTACGATATTTTATTTATTAGTGAAACTAAAATTCAAGATTAGCAAAAATGATACAGCACATTACGTCATATGTGGTATATCTTATTACAGAACAAAATGTATTATTTCTTTACATGTTATGATATATAACAACTGAAATATCTTATTGAACTAAAAATATTAAAACATTATAAAACACTGACCTAATCGCGGAGATGTTCACAGCTCAGCTGATTCCTAATTTTTATCAGCAGCAGTAGTCAAAGATATACGACCAACAATAGCCTTTGCAAATTACGCTCAGCTTTACCTTCATCTCGATCATGTGCAGTAGCTAGCCATGGAGCAATAGTTTTATAAATGCCGTAATCCATTGCAATATCAAACCGTTGGCGCACAGCAACTGTGAACAAATGAAAAAATATTAACATACAAAAAAAAGTATCTATCTTTAGTTTACATAAGGTATTAGAAGTATACACCATGTCCACAGTTATGGTAAGGTGTTTACCATTGCAAACTTATTATTAAAGCTATGAAGTTGGTTAAATTAACAATGGCGAAGTATATCTATTTTTTTCTATCAATTAGATATACTTGCAACATATTACATTTTACAAGAAGAGTAAATAAATGGCACTCGCACAGCAATAATTATTAAGGATGAATCAATAATCACAAAGAATGATTCATTTGGCAAGTAACTAGGAAAACCTGTATGTGATTATTTATTCTACAATATTTGATCATTGCCTACTTGCACATTTACACAATTCTCAGAAAGTACTTTTTACTTGCCTATTTTTAATTTCACAGTAGTAAGTAATAAAGATTTTGTTCAAAATATTGGTTTCTTTAAAAATATCTAAAAATATACAGTATTCCATTAAAGAAGACAATGTGAATGCTTTTTTTCTGTTTTTCTATCATTCAGAGTAAGAAGTGTTACTAACTTGTTAAGTAATCAACTTCATAGCTCGTGAACATTTTACTTTGGACACTATGTATATTTCATTCCATTACAGATCTTGAAATGAAGTTGTGGGGTTTGCTATGTGTACAGTGTATCATTTTTTGGAAATTTTCTGATTTTTGATTTAATCATTTTGACTATAGTTATTCTTTGACTTCGCCTCATAACTAGCCCTTTTCATTAAAATATCGCAGACAAATTTTGAGACAGCATCTAAATATTAGGTTTAATATAAAATTTTAATTAAATAGAAAATTGTCTTGGCTAAATATGTAATAAAAAATAAGTTATTTTAACATATGGTGAATGAAATCCGGACAAATCCAAATTGGGTATAGAAAGATATAACGCTTGATATTTAATTATTGCTATAGTTTATTTAAGAACAATTAAATATAAATAAAATTTACAAAAAGTCTCAATTCCGTTGCGATTTGCTTTGCGGATTTTTAAAGGCACTTCCTTCATCGAATTTAGAATTCCACTTGTGTTAATAATTTTTAGTTCCTTCTTAATTTTAACAATCAAACAATGGATATTTTTTGGCCTATATCCATTTCTATAAACATTTCTCTTTAGATTAGCCCAAAAGTTTCAATTGGTCTCAATTGAGGCACATTTGGTGGGTTA
Organism: Holotrichia oblita; assembly: GCA_023690525.1. Taxonomy (NCBI): domain Eukaryota; kingdom Metazoa; phylum Arthropoda; class Insecta; order Coleoptera; family Scarabaeidae; genus Holotrichia; species Holotrichia oblita. Next base: position 100,349,150 of record CM043015.1, on the reverse strand, counting down.
CAGTCTTTCGGTAGATATTCAATTCCCAGTTCGTCCAAGGTGGTTAGAGTTGATCTAGCGTAATGTGCAGACGCCAGATCTGGCCAAAAAATTATTTTATCATTGCGGTGATACTTATTAATGAATTCTTTAAGCACCGGAAGACATTTTTGTATATAAGTCTGCTAGCTCACCGCCAAGCCACCTTTAAAAAATACGGGGTTGCTGATCCCACGTTCGCTGATGGCCAGCCACAAGAGAACCTTTTCTGGAAACTTAGTTTTATGTATAAATTTGTTTTTGTCTGGGGCTTTTATACAAGGAGATTCATAATAATATTTTTGTTGCCATTCGTTGCCTTCGACGGTAAAATATGACTCGTCATCCCTCACACAAATATACGACGAATTCCGTGCAAAATAAGAGTTTGAAAGGTTGCGCAGTCTTAATTTGATAGTTTTTTTTTGTTTTTCTGTAGTTTTTGGCGCTATTTTTTTCGTCCTACGTTGAATGTCCATTAATTGTAAATACTTTTTTATTGTATTTTTATCAACTCAACATATTTTCTTCCTAACTGTCTAAAACTTTAACTACTCCGCCCCACTGTTTCTGTTTTCAAGAGAGCACGAACTTTGGAGTCACTTAATAACCATTTTTTCCCAGAACCTTTTCTTCTTTCTATGCTTCCCGAACTCTCCAACACTTTAATTGTATTATATATAAATGTTTTTTTAAATCCCATTTCTTTAGTGGTGAAAAATTTCATTTTTCTTCTTGTTCGGATTATCTTGGTAAAATTTACTTATTAATTGCCGACGTTATGCTTCGTTCAGTGACATTTTGACAACTAAACCCGTCATTACAAACTTCAAACAGATTAATGATATCTATAAAATACAACGCCATCTACGTTAATTTGTACGTTTCAAAAAACGTCACAACAGTATTTTTGCGCGCGTATTTTAAATTTATTCGGATTTCATTCACCATACGTTAGTTGATTATTTCTTAATTAGCAGGAATTTCAAAAAATACAATATAATAATCATGACTATCCACAATAATTTTTTAGATAAATATCTCAAGAATAATGCACAAAATTTAAATCTTACCTACAATCGCTTGGAAGATGTTCGCTTTATCTAAGGCTTACTTCGATAATTGTATAGCTTTTACGTCTCTCAATATTATCATTAAAATAGTCTTCAATACAACCAGTACGGTTCAACTTATTCACCTCAGCTAACGCGACTACCTGTAAATACCAAGGCATAAATAAAAAATAAACAGTACCTACATACCTATACTGTCAAAAAAAAACAAAAGTAAAATAAATGTTAAGTAGAGCGGATTCTATTAACCAGAAAATAATAAATAAATAGTATTTTAAACTTCATGCGTAACTATAGAAGAATTTATGGTAATTATTAAAGCTCTAGTATCAGTTTGTAAAAAATTAGAAAAAGGCAGTTACCTGTAGCATACGATCAGTTGTCACAAATGATTATGTGTAAGATATCATACGCAACTCTGGCCTAACATCGGAAATAGAACATCAAGCATCTGCAAATATATTTTGTAAGAAAGAAACCATTGCAATTATCAACTAGTATTTTACTTACAATCAGCGGTAAGGATGACTGGCATTAGTATACAAGATACAAATAAGTTTTACGTTATCGGATCTGACATATCTTCCAGGTTATTGGTATCCAATGCTTTCTTAGTTAATTCCTACAAACTGCCGGATATTTTCTAAATTCCTCGCCAGGTTGTGGTAGTTCGCAACTTTCAATCACAGCATGTATGAAAAATACATATTATATTACTCATGTAAAGTACCTACTTACTATGTAAACTATGTAAAGTACTTACCCGTCCATTGTTCTTATAACATCTTTCACAACAGGGTCTATTTTAAATATTGTACAATGTAGACTGTAACACTAACAACGGTATACTCTTAACTATATAATAACTCTCTCTCATGACTAACAGCTGGGCTAATAACACGAATAAATCAAATAAACAACACAAGCTTGCATATGGCGATGTACATTGACTGAATTCGATCAAAATGTCGCTTGCCGATTGATGCGCATGCGCACAGCACATGTTAAATAATTCTGTAAATAATATAAATTCTACTAAAATATACGTTTTATTTGTTAGTTGTGTTGGTTATTAAGGTTGTCGTGATTTAACTGCATTATTACATATAATAATATTTTTACAACTACCTATTTTATTTACATTTGTTACATTTGGACTCATATGGCTCACAATGTATGGGTAATATGAACAATAATAATATTTCGTAAGTTCATGATTTTTGAGATAAAACGGAATAAAAAACAAATGGTGCATTTTGAAAAGGAAAAAAAAATGTCACATGGTACGACTTGAACCCGCGATCTCGTGAATGTTACGTAAGAACGTTACCCACTTAGCCACGGGATCAGCTTTGACTCCGCCCTCAATTCGATTGTCGTCTGAAAACTTGTATGCGACATTCAGCCAACAAACCGATATAAAGCCAACGAACATGGAACGTTGCAATGATAAGTTGGGCCAACGTATTTTGCCGATATTTGACTAATGTTGGATATTTATCGTTTGTAGACTGTAACTTTGCGCCAACTATGTTACGTTGGCCCGAGCTATCGCCGACACTTAGCCAACGGACTGTGCTACCTGGGTTCGATACAATCTAGTTATAGTTCTCACTATTTCTGCTTTCTTCGAATTATTTTATACAATTTTATTATGTTTCTTGTCCTTTGAATAATCTGGAAGTATTAAAAAACAAAAAAACAAATTGTCTTATAACAGTACAAGCACTTACATTAGCATTGTACATATCGCGCCCATATGACAAGCAGATTTAAAAAATGGTGATGGTACCAATACATCATTTCTCATCAGAAAAGATCAGCAGAAAAAGGAAAAGGAAAAGAGACACAGATTGTATCCCGCGTGTTCGTAGTCATAACGTGCCAGACGAAGACTGATATAACCTCCTAAGGAGATGAACAAATGGTGGCAGCCCTTCGGTGCAGTTGGAATGACATAATAAAGTCTAACAACATTAAATGAGAAAGATCTCCTAAAAAGCTCGAGGTGATAGACTGGTGGCAGAACATAATAGTGAGGAAGTTAGCCCTGCGCGCCATATTTAGCCATTTAGTAAGCTCGAGTGAACGGAAAATATACCCATAGCCTATCAATATCATCCAAACAGGGATAGTATACGTTAATACAAAAACTGAACCTTAAAAATTTAGCACAGGCTGCGCATTGCAGCTTAGTTGCATGCATACGAAATAATAAATACTATGCTATCGAAGGTTTCCACGATCCGAGTCTCTATTATGAGTGCTTCCGAGTTTTGACTGCGTCACAGTAGTGTAATATGTGTATATACAATACAAAAATGAACCGAAAAGAAAATAAAACTGCAAAAACAAAATCTACTAATCTAACGACATACTAACGTGAGTGGTTCTTTGATGAGTAAAACAGCGGATACAGGGAGCCAGAAAGTGACGGTAGCTCAAGGTGTGAACCACGCTAAAAACCTTCTGTCTTTCTGGTTATCTTTGCATTGTGTGTATTACACGCGGTGAAAATCCGAAAGTCGCCATAATATATGCTTCTACATTTTGTGAATAAATGGGGACACAGATATGCTTAAACGAAATATCAGACGCGCGCCTTACTCCAGAAAGTGAGCAGCTCTAGTTATAAACCCCGGCGTCGTACTCAAGTTCCCAGTATCTATCAACAAGCGAATATTAATGTCAGAATCCTATTTATTTCTGCTTACAGTATTTGTGACACAGAGAGCAGACTCGGCCACTAGGAAGTACGGTAAAGTAACAATTTACGAAATAACGAGGAGATAATTATAGTTAACGTCTCTAATAAATTTCCGCAAATAAATGCCAGAGAAACCAGCATCGATAAAGCTACTGAAATAGACTAAACGGGTAATATAAAGGGTTCTCGAAGAAAAGTGGGAAAGTGGAACAGCTCTACAGTAAAGAGAGTAAAAGAGAATTCATCAATAATGATTTAAACAACGCATTTAGATAAGAACTTGGAAAATTTAGATTGATTTGTAGCCGAAACAAGTAACTGTTGTATCGTGAACTTTCTCTATACGCGCTAATTATCTACAAATAAGTCGATGGAAAATGAGGAAGATAGGAGTGACCAAAACCAAATATTTAAAAGGAGTCAACATTATATACATTTAGTGCTTGCATCAGTTTTTACTCCTGTTGATTTTCATAACAGTTGATACAATTTTATGCGTTCTTTTATTTACTTTACTGAAGTTCGATTCAAAATTAAGCTTCCAGCACATGTACATGTAGAAATAATAATTATTCGCTTGTAAAACTAACCTAAATAGGATAGTAGTTGAGTAATTTGGTCTACAGTAGAGCATTAGTAGGTAGTTTGGATACGGGCTAATAGGAAATAAACATGTAATTCTGTCCAGTAAGTTTGGACGTATGTACTTACAAAATACGGCAACCGGTTAAGCAAACGTGGAAATTCGTGATCATATGTGCATATATAATGAAATTCATTGAATCTACCAATCATGCATGAATAAAAGTAGATATTATTAAAGATTGGTGTATGGAAATGTCAACAGTCCCATTTCAACAAGAAATCTACAAAAATTAATGAAAGAATAGAAGAAAAAGCAAAGTAGTAAAAGTAGCATTGAAAGATAAAGAATGACAAGTAGGTATGGTGTTTAAAAAGTGGAATGACAGTATGCAATTTATAAATGTAGTTTGTCTAATATAAGGTGCCACAATTAACTTTGAAAGCATAAACTTGAACTGATAGTAGAAGCATGCCTTAGGAGCGACATAAATTTTGTTCGTTGCTACACAAAACATAGAAACACTTGCTTCCACCGGATTTACTACTAGCCGCATTGAATCTGGTGCAAAATTTCCATCGGAAAATTTGCAAGATCTGCACATAAAGTAACACCATACACGAATGGTGCAGGGATGATTTCTTTTCTCAGAGACCGGAAAATAAGCAAAAAAAAATAGCAGAAATGGTAGTCGCGCATGCAAAAAACATATATAACGTCGGCTGCACTTCTCACTTACCAAGTCGCCCGAAGAAAGAGAAAATGAAAAAGCCTGGATAAAATATACGCCGACGGCTCAAGAAGGGACCGTCTTGAACACCATTGTGGGGTGCAGTCGTAGCTTTATATAGTGTTGTGTATATACGGGGAGCGCTACTATGTATTTAATCAATTTTTCTGGAGAGAATCTACTAAGTAGTTTGGCTACCCTAATGTAGCAAAAGTAAAGTCTTAATTCAATAAAATGCAGGCGCCGCCGATGGCGATGCACATCAGGGCGAATTGCTGTAGATATATAAAGTTCTACATCTTTAATAATGGTAGTCTATCCTTCAATATGTAATCGTATGTATGTAATCATACAAGTAGTAGGATAATTAAAAAGTAGAGATTCCTGCATATTGTAGATAATTATTGGTCAGTTGAACAGTAACTAAAATAAACGATTTACGTTCAAGGAAGCAGACGATTATACGTATATTTTATTCTAATAATATTTGTTAGTTATGTATATAAATTTGGGAAAATAATATATTCTAGTATATTAAAGTTATTAAAATGTGAGAGACACATTAAAAAATATTTAGCAAAGGATACAAAAGTATTTTCGCTGTGAATTAACTAACAAAATCTAGTTTACTAAATTGTACATAGTTAAATATTCTGCAGTAATAACTAGAAATTAATATTACATATTCCGAAATACATATATTAAGCCATTGTATTCTAAAGGTCAATATTGTGTAACGAGTTTATAATTAGCACCAGTATTTTCTTTCAAAAATAGTTGCTCAAACACGTTTACTATAGGATTGAACACAAACTAATATACCACGCCCTGTATACATTTCAGCAACGGTCGTGATAGAAAAAGGAAGCGAGGTGAGAAGGGAATACTTTTTGGGGTCGAACGCAGCATCACAGAAGGGCTGCTTAGAATTTATCCAATGCAATTACTTGGCCAAAGTAGATTTAAATTTATGTCGACGTGAAGACACGGGGGTTGGTTTTGCGAGATAGAATGAGCAGAAGACGCCGATAGAAGTACAATAGGTGTGAAATTTATTGAATGTGATTGATACTCAAATCTCTTTAATCAACGCCTTCTCGTTTTCTATCTGGATGATGAAATTTAGGAAACTGTTTGCAATGAATTTCTCTTTCTGGTTGAATAAATTAAGCATTCTAATAGATTCAATTTAAACTCAGAGGGTAAATAAGATATTCATTGTAGAATTTATCTTCTTCTGAATAGCAGATGGAAGTTGCACGAACTTAGTTCATTAATTAGATAAGCGGTTAAGTAGGTAGACTTTCATCGTTAGCTGAAATTTATTTTGTGTAATGCACGGTTGTGTGTACTTATTTGATATTTCAATATTTTTTGTTATAATTCTGTTTATGCGATAATACTATTCCCAGATATTGTCATGACTATGATGTGTTAATCACACTTCATTTAATCAAATTGTAAAATATTTGTAACTAATGGCAACAGTGTTTTACATACGTCATGATCAGTACAACGCAATACCCAATGTTCCATTCAAGCAGCGTGCCGGGAAGAATATATCAGTTGGTGGTCTACAAGTGACTCGCAAGGGTGTTACCGAAACAGTAGAAGCGGAGTTAGACAGACCTACAATTGCATAGCAAACCATTGTTAGCGACATGCAAGTCCATGCGATGCATGCGGACCAGAATCTACGGTAACTTATTATAGACTTTCCCGTCTTTGTATGAGACAGTTTAGCCTTATTATTATATTATTATATAACTCGATGAAGAAATCATCTTCCACTCTCTTTGAATGTAATTTACTGAGACTATGATTTAATTCCGTAGATGGCAGAAGCAATATCGCATTTGTTTTCGAACCGCTACGGAGCTTTCTTAGGTAACCGTCCAGCTCGGAACACTAATAGAATAAATATTATTATGGGCACACTACAAATTCAGTATTGTTGGCAATATGCTATATTGATGATTACGTAAAAAGACTGTAAACATTTTACAGAGAGATTTTTTGTAGCTACATATGTAGTTGCATCTTTAATTTTTTATATCAAGATTAACAATCTAGTTCTACAGGCTGCGGAAAACAGAACTCCCCGCTTAGGCAACTCTTAAAAACCAAACCCAGCAAGGTACAAAGATTTTTGTTTTAGTCATATACGGTACATATAGTAGTTTTAAATCTCTCTATTGGCGATCCACTGATTTAGATTCCTTCGGAAGTTTTCGATAATGTTGCGGATCATCTCATATCACAGTTTGGGCAATCTTGACATGCTTGAGATTTGATATACTGCCAGAAAAAGAAATCGCATAATGTCAACCCTGACAAGCGCAGCGGTCACCCGATGTAATCACGCAAAGAGACGTCTGCGAAACATTTCTGTCGGAATGCTAAATGAACGATGATATATGTGGACTGTTGCACATGTTCTTGTCTAAGCTCATCAAAAAGATCACTCAATTAAGGCTAAAGGAAATTTTGTTGCATTGCACAATATCGATTACAGGTCACAGTTGCAGTAACATGGTTCTCTTTGGAAATAGCGGAACGAAAGTAGAAAACGACATAGCGCACTGTAACCTTAGAACTGTGGAGTGGTCGTTAATAAAATTCCCGAGAATTATTTTCAGATCAGTGACGCAAATTTTGTTTGATTCATTATACCTGAAAGTTGGAAATGTGTCTCGTTCGTTAAGAGCACATTACATTTGTTATTTATTATTATTTGTTATTTATATGAGTACATGGCTTAGATGCTAGCGCAAAAACTTATCTGAAACATACATCGAATCGTGAATAAGATGATAAGCTAGTCAACTAAGCGATAATGATATTCCTATCAATGCTTCAGGATTATTATTTTTCCATGTATTGTTTATATCTATGTATGTATATATAAATTTTATCTGTACTGGTATGTATCAAATACATCAACAGCACATACAAAAATGTTGTCCACATACAAAAGAAATTACGAAGACAATGTACTAGAAAAATATTCCACAAAATATTTATCTACTATTTCATCACAAAAGTAATTTTAATTTTACTTAGTAAAAAAAACTATCACTTGTAAAGATAGATCCCGAAAATACGTATTAAGTAGTGCTAACAAATAATAAGATAGCATCTCTGATTCAATTAAATGTTTCTATTACCATGACAACTTAGGAATATACTACAAGTTCGCGAAAAATATTTTTACATAGTATTCATCCATAAACTGAATCAACAAACATTTTTCGGATTATATCGAGGATAAACTGGTCTGTAATAAATTTATATTAGGCAGATATGTTAATGAATCTCCAGCATCTCCAATTAATGTCATGGAATATTTTCCGTATTTGTACCCAAAAAATTATACTGAAAAACAACAGAGACTGTTTATCAAGCAATAATGAGCTTCAATTACGAAGTAAACAATCAAATTAATTGCATCGGTACCTGAGTTGTTTTGCTGACTAAAAACGTATAATTCACTCAAACGTATTTATGTAATTAAAAATATGCTTGTCCTCTGAAAGTCTGTCATGTAGTTAGCTATTATTCCTTTTTTAATTTTATGTTCACTCTTGAGGTAATCAACATTGTATTTCTTTACTAATTTATTCTAAATTACATCAGTTCTTTTATAATAACATTAAATTCTTGAATGTGACAGTATATTGTTGTTCACTATATATTGTATCATCTCTACCACAAATTTACAAATGTACATGTAACATTTAACAAAGCGTAATAATTTACCCAGAATGAACAATATATCAAGTACACTCTTACGCTCTGTTACCTATACGACCTTTTTGTAAACTAACTTGAGAAATACTTCATTTATAATGCTTTATTTCAGCTACGTATGAACTGTCAAGAAAATGTTCTGGCTCTGTCTCATACATCACAATTACTGAAGCATTTGTTAATCTTGTCACCCTATACTATTAACTAAATCTGCACGTTCTGACTGCGACTAATGGTTCGTATTGTTGATTTCTGTATTGTATGAATATTAGATGCTTAAATAATTACAGTTAGTTGTTATTTTGTATTTTATACGAAACCATATTGTGGAATAATATTTTACAATTTTGTTCTTTGTCTGAGTAAAACGTATGTGCATTGTTATACTTTAATTAAATGAATCACCATGACATTATCAATTTTCTATATATTCTACATATATATATATATCATATATATAATTCTAAGTTGATTACTAAAGTATACTATTATTATATAGTTTGTAATACCATGTATGTTACGACCTTTTACATTTGGGAATAAATCAATTTTGTCTTGAAGTGTTCCGACACTACTTAAACTGAAGTAACTATTAAAAATTAAAATGTACATGTATGTACATATTTTTAGTACAAAATGGAGATCATCTGCTATAAAGATAATTTTGTTAGTTTTAATAAAGTTAGATATTGCGAAAAGTCTCTAATTTTAATTAGACAAGATAGGATCTTTTCAAACATACGACGCATATCTTGCAATGGCACCTGTCTAGAAAAAATTTTTGCAATAACAGAAGGAACAAGAAGTATATTACTTACGATAGAGACTTAGCTAAACCACCATCTATACTCTTTTCTGAACAAATTTAGATATGGATATATTATATAAGTATACATATTTATATAATAATTGAAGTGTTTATAAAATGTAAATTTCTATGGTTATTATGGGAATGCCTCCAGTCGAAAATTGTTTACCACGGGAAGCGAATCGTCTCTCTTAGATAAGAGCGAGCGCCACTTGTTCCAGAACATGAAATTTATTAGCCGAAGTTATTCGATCAGGACCGAAAAACAAATTAAATGGAAATAAAACTAACTTGAGATTAAAATTCATTTCGGAGATAAATTTCTAGATTAAAGTGAATCAGCCACTGTAACGAATGAAGGATCCAATGTAAGCGACAGTAATAAATTTGTATACTGGTAGTATTAAGTTTAAAACAAGAATGAGATGTTGCTCAGTTAATTCTTTTTAACTAACTTCGTAAATTGCTTGTCGTATTGTCAATTTATTTAAAAATATAGAAGCGATTGTTTCTCCATTATGGCTCAGCGGTGACGTTATGTGTAACGTCACCGCTGAAACTGCTTTATCTTAAGCACTCTAAAGATAGACGACATAGTTTTAATTTTAGTAATAATTATAAAAACAGATTCATTTACGAAATGATATAGATTAAAAAAGATGAAAACGTGGCAAATTTTAGAACGGATATCGATAATTTAAGTGTTATTTATAATAATTTAATTCACGCCTCAATTTTATTAATTTTAAGCTCTTGACTAGGTTCTTTTGCCATGTTTTTCCCTAGTCCTTGAACAGAATTGTTAGAGCTTGACAAAAAATAGATTGATATACGAATAATTCAAGTCATTTTAATTTTTATAGTTGTATTAAACCAATATATCTTTCATTATTATTTGAGAAGGTAATTAAAATTCGTTAAAATTCGATATATCAATGATTTCCTTGCTTTTTAGATATTTTTGTTGATAGGCATGGCATTTATATTATTTGTATTTTGACATATATTAAATGTCAATCTCTTCCACTTAATAAGTCTTATTAATGAAAACATAATATTATATGTTCTGGAATAAATTAGTATTTAATTAATTCTTGTTTTATTGACCTATAAGTGGAAATATTTCAGGAATTGAAAGATAAGTACATAAAGGTCACAAAATAGATATATTAATAGTATTGGTTTATAAGCAATAAGTTCTTATTCCAAAGAAAATCATATCCTTGGTTTATTTTCGTTATCTTTTTGCTTACGTTTCCTATGATAAGTCCTATTGTACTTTTGTGCTTTTTTGTTTGTCCAAAAGTATAGTTTTTGATAGGTGATATTTTGGTTGACGGAACTGTTCAATACCAATTCATATAAGACTTTATACATATATAATAATTAACTTTTGGCATGTTTTGTTAATACTGTGATCCAGTAATATAATAGAACTAATAGTAGCATTAATTTGATACAGACTTTTACAATTTCGTTACTATGGTTACTATTCCACAGCGCTGACTTATTGTTAGTATAGTAGGTATTGGAGTGCTGAAAGATGCTTAATTTATGAAAGCAACAGTGACTCTAAATAGCAGACTACTAACTCCTGAACAAATATACAAAATATGCAGAACATTATTAAGACAATAAGGGTTATAGACACGATTTACACTAGGATAGCTAATTTAAGCAGTTAGAATAGTTTATCAAAGGAAACTGTATACTGCAGTTTCTGTTTCTTCATTCTTTGGTGTAATTTTCCTTAAAAGTATTACACTCAACGTCATTCCAACTTTTTAGGAAATTATATGACACAACTACGAAAGCAAGCAACTAGAATTCCCGTGTTTCCTAACACAACCTAACGTTTCAAGAGAAATAATGCCCTCTATTCACAAAACAAGTCGCGTACAACAATGTACTTAAGTGATGGGCCACGACGCAAGGAAGTACAAATTTATGAGCATAAACATACCTCATCAAATATTAAAAGTGCTCGCGTTAGTGAACGCCGTGCGCTGTTATTTATAATCCCACTGCGCCACTAACTTCCTTCAGATGACTTTAATTACCCTAATCTGAGAATGACTCTAAGGGAGAAGCGCGGTTAATTATGTGCATGAGGAACTTGAATAAATAATCATATTTTAAACATGATTGGAATGGTAAATGGTATGACTATTTTGAGATCACTTATCAAGATTAATTATTATTGAAATTTATGTAAATGGCGTAAAAAAGTAGCTTTTGAATTTCTTCAATGAACCGAGTTGCATAAATAAGCTGTATTTTAATTTAATTGTTAAAAGTTCAGAAAATTTTTACTTTTGTAAATGCTTTTGTAAACTATAATTGCGCATAATGTTTGGAAAGAAGTAAAACAGTATATTACCTACATGAATACCTGCCTTGCCAAATCGTTATTGACAATTGCATATCGCTCATTGCACTTTCAAAACATGAAATGAACAATTTTTAAGTTACATATATCAAAGAGTTACTTGCTGTGTTACTATGGGATATGGGCACAGAAATACATAAAGAGAAAGCAGTTTCAGTTGAGTTAACAATACCTAAACATGTTGACAATACCTAAAAATTATGCAAAAAAATGAATCAAATAGTATTCAGAAAAAATGATGATTAAAACAAATTAAATTTCGTGAAACAAATGAACAAAATATAGAATAGAATATATACTGATAATTATCAGGGCGTATAAGAAAGAACCACCGTAACGAAAGAATCACAATCGTGCCTTGGGGGATTCCTTTTACATAAAAAGGAAGTAAAGAATATATTGACGCAACACATTAAATTTAATAACTTAAGAACTCTTTTTGGGAAAAATGAGGTAGGAAACGATTGATTTCGAAAAGTTATAAAATGAAAAAACAAATCTTTAAAACAACCAGAACACTTTGATCTTGATTTATATACATAGACGTTCTGTTTCTTTATTTCAAACGTTCTTCAATATTCTCCATTTAAACAAACCGAATAATACAGACTGACTCGATATGTATAATTATAAAAAAATAGTTTTATCACTCGCGAACTTTTACGTATAAAATCTCATGCTTTTCAAAGAAGCTGAGTTCTTTAAAAAAGGGCAAATGTAACAAAACCTAGGCTAAACTGTGACATGGTTTCTTTTGTCGAGAACCGGATAAAATATATCAAAAATTGTAGGATCTTTTACATTTAAAACAAAAGTTGGCGACAGTTGTACTATTCGAACTATTACATTATTATATTATAGTTACCTAAGTGTTTCTAGTTTAAGCGAATCGGGTGACTTTGTACTATCCTAGTAAGCATTGTTCGATTGTATGCACTACATTCTACGGAACTTTAGCGAAAAGAGGACATTTTAAAATAAATTAATTTAAAGCATTTTGTTCGCTTTTAGAATGCTTGCGAGCAGGGTATTTACGAAAGAATTATAAATAAACATTTTATGAGTGGCAACTTACAAATATTGAATATTGGCAGTCCGTTAAGGGTTAAGCTCATAATATCCGCTCCCCTGAAGGTTAAACAGATAGAATTCTCCTAAAAATCTGCATTTAAACTCATATAAGACCCCCTCCTAACCCGTACTCCCATAATTACCCTGTATGAAGAAGGATATGCCAGAAAAAAAAATACAAGAACAATCTATAATAAAGGACACAACGCATATGTTGCGAGTTATAAACAAATTAGTGGATCTTACATAATTTGGTCAAAGTTTTGTATTTATGATTCAAAGCATACAAGCCAGATAGGGGAGAGTTGCCGAATTTGGACCATTTACATATTTTCGAATATATGAGCTTGTAAGAACATTTTTAATAAAAACGTTTAGGTGGAAAAAAATGTATTATTGTTACCTTCAAATTAACATAATTGTTTATTTTGTTTTACATATAATAACAATAAAATATTAATTTATAAAAAATGAGTGTTTAGTCCAATCAAGGAAACCGGTTTCTTAGAATGGACCACTGGTTTCTTAGATTGGACCATTAAACACAATTACAACAAAAATACTTCTTGATGTTTGGACTCACTCCAGCACATTTTGTATGAACCCAAGTGTGGCATGTCATACATTGTATCATTTCTTCTTCCCTTATTTCATCACATATCATACAAAACCATGTAGTTTCCGTTTGTACTCTCTGTCCTTTCTTTTTAATTTTTTCATTTTTGTCATATCTTTTCTTCCCAATATTTTCTAGTTTTGTCTTTTTAAGCTTTTCTTCGGTGCATCGTTTTAATTCCAAAACGTTAGCAGTACTTGTTAGTAATTGTGCTTTCTGAGCAATACCACTTTGTGCTCGAGAAGACGATGTGCCTGGCTGTGGATTTCGTGTAATATCCTCAAAATTATTACTTTTTTTCTTTGGAGAACTATAAACAATAGCGGAATCATTGTCGCTTTCACTGACACTGTTTGCTGAATTCCCAGTAGTTATTTCTGTTTCAGCGACATCAAAAGCTATTTTTCGCACGTCTCGAATGGTCAATCCAAAAAAACATTCTTCAAGATGAAGAATATGATTGGTTAGAATTGTTTCCATGTCTTTAGTAAATGTGGGTTGTCTACCAAATGCTTTCATTTCATTTGCAGTAGCATTTTTTCTATCCGCATGTCTCTTTATGGTTGCTTTAGGAACATGATAAATACGACTACATTCGTTCAAACCAGTGTCACTATTCCTATAAGCTGCAACAGCCTTTAATAAATCACTTTCTGACCAACGTCCGTAATGTCCTCTTTTAGCCATATGATCCCTTAAATCATAAAAATTTATATCGGAATTGTAATTTTTCACGGTTGTCTAAATTGGACCGGTCCATTTTGGGAAACTGCGATATGGTCCAATCTAAGCAACTTTACTCATAATGCAAAAATATACTACATAACCTAACTTTTAACTTGTACCTAATAAAACTATATAGTAATTTCTACCTGCATAAATTTGCTTTTTAAATATGTAATACAATTTGCTGTTACTTACTTTAACAATGACCAAGATGGTTTCGTTGTTCGTTGAATTATTTAGTTCACAAATGTCAAAACAATAATTCTTTTCTAGTCGTACTGCGCTACTACTTTTTGCAGGAGCGTAGTTTAAACTAATGTATATTAGGTTGCCTACATTAGGCCATATATGTGTTATGTGAGCTATATACACTGGTGGTCCAATCTAGGCGGCGGTCCAAATTCGGCAACTCTCCCCTATGCAAAAATGCTTTTAATGAGTATGAGGAAACTATATGTAGTATTTAAAAAATCATCAATTGTTATGGAATGATTGAGATAGAAGAGTGAGAATTGTGGCTACTTCAAGAAAACTCATATTGAATGTGTTACTCAATGAGTGGAATAATATACTGGGAAAAATCCTACAATAATTGACCTAGAGAATTGTACAGGTGATAGTATCTGTTTTGCATGCCAGAGAACGTTTCTTTGGTAATAGTTTTTAAGTTTATTTTTAATACGAAGTATTATTTCATTATTTTGCAGTATAAAGTATTTCTTGTGTGAGTTGAATCCAGTTCTTGTTTGACGACAAGGGAAAGTATGTAGTTATATGTCGAGAAGGTAGTTATGGTAAATGATTTATTTGGTGTAAATTTTTAAAGCAGGCTGAAATATTGCTGACTGAAGGCACTAGCATCAGTTTTTGAATTTAACCTGTTATCAGCAACTATAATGAAAGTGTCCTTCAAATTTGTTTATTATTTTGAGGAGCATGTTTGATGGTGGTAACATGCAGCGCTTGAAAACAAGCTGTCGTCTTTTCTATGCTGTCAGATTGATGCTTGTAAATCCTGTCACGAACTCGTTTGCTCGGTCCTATATAATTGGCCTTGCAATCAGAACATACAATTCGGTATGAACATTGCTTTGAAGGAGAATTGGTGTCTGATCATTAAGTGGCGTAAAAAATCTTATAACATTCTGTTCTTATTCGATAACTGGAGTGTGTATAAAAAACTTTTTGTAACACTTTGGTGTTCTCGGTAGGATTTTGGGTGTCTTTAGGTTATCTATTAGTATGAGGTGGAAGTAGAGTATACGACATTTTTTTCTATTTACAAATCTGCTTGGTAGGCAAACGGCGTGGAATACTTTGAAGCTGTAATTCATACAACTTGTGAAAGTCAGCGCGAAGATGTTCGCAGTAAAATATATTGTGTATTCTGCTTTTTAGCGCTGTTTTGGTTGCTTTTGTCCCTGATCAAGCAGTTTATGAATTGTATTATACACAAGTTTCCTATACCAACTTAGCTTGATAAGGCCACCGGTAGGAAATGCTAAGTATCAAGGAAAAGGAAAGAACGTTCGTTCTCATATTAAACTGTGAATTTCGACCTTACGTACAAAAATATGTCAGTGAATAAATTTAAAAATATAACATAATTGATGGTTTAGAAGCTTTGGCACACAACAGTGAACAAAGGTGGTGAATACAGTATCTCTTAAAACATGTTATGTTTGGACTTGTAGGGATCTGTATTGGGGCTAATCTTCTTCTGCCTCTATATAAATGATATTGCAGATTATATAGCACCCAGTCTTATAGCACGATTGTAATTTTTTAAATAAGATACAATTATATATTAAATCTTTAAATTATCTTTAAGGATTTAAAAAAGATGGTTACAGGATTGATAAGGCGAAATTGTTAGTAAATAAAAATGCGTGTAGTAGATAAATGTATGACTAACTGTAAGTTATCGTGCAAGTAAATTTGGATAATAAAGCTCTATTCTATTATATTATTATAATACAGACCATATGCAATATGGTATGACATTTGGATTTCTATTTGTATTGTATAGTTAGGATTAAAATCTAAAAGTAACCAAAAACAGCAATATTTTATTATACATATTATTCATATAGGGTCTATAAATGTGAGCAATAAAGTATGAAATGAATATATGAAAGTTCATTTATTAAATACCCGACTCATAGTTGGCTCATAATGCATGTGTGCACACTTCGTGACTATGATATTTGAATGTGTTAATAGATCGATTTATATAGATCCCCAAATACTAAACATAAAAACCTATGTACACATAATGTACACAACAATAATCCCTTGGTATTATTTTATGTAATCTCGACCATCATATTGATTTATACGGCAATTTATGTAATACAATATAAACTAGGCCGAGTAGCCCTCTGGTGTGATTTATTTTGCTTGACCGATTTTGTCATTGTTACGTACGGGCTAATAAAGATTAACTAGGCTCATTTTTCGCACTTGAGTGACAGATGAAAAGCTGCTGTAATTTACCCCGTCTGGAAATGTTACGTATATAAAGGAGCAAAATACGAAGCCCGTGTGTGAAGAAGAAGCGTATATTACGGAGAGAATATGAAAGACATTTTTTGCGAATGAAATATGTAAGGCAGAAGTTGCGTGTTTGGCAAATAAGTGAGTCATATTTCGCTAATATCTTTCATCAGTTATCCTAAACAAGGCATATGTGTGCCAGAAACTGCGAAACGTAACTGAGGATATTTTCCAGTACTCCCTCAGTCAAGTTTCTTTCCACATCAAATATTGTTACACTATCGCAAACTTTCTATATCTCGTAAGATAGTCTAGATAACCACTCTTTCAATTAAAAGGGATTATATAAATTGTAAGACATGCAACAAAACTTGCCATTAACGGTGGTAATATCCTCATAAACTATATTTTACAGTTATTATGATTGGCCATTAGAAAGAATTTGATTTAAGGTGTTGTAGTCCTGAAGATGATTTTTTTTCGTATTGGTGCAAATAGTTTCCATCCACAATATTGCAACTATTGGCTGCTAAATAACAATTATAATTCTAATCTTCTTAATCTTTGACAACAACAAAAAACGCTTGTAATAGGCGCTCATGGCACACTGTTGGAATTCATCATGCGGGCGAGTGCAATGAAAATAGATCAAGCATTAGAAGCGGACCACGTGGGTTCGACCTCCCAGGTCTCGTCAGCGCAACTACGAATGCAAAATCTAATTTCATCGCCTTTTACCACTCAACTTTAATTGTGCGTTGCACTCGCCCACAGGGTGAATTCCAACAATATACCATGAGCCCTAACTACAGAGATTTTTTGGTTTTGGTACTGGCACTTCTCGACGTTTTCATATGTTACGTCATGGTAAGCCATATATGAAATTCATCATTGACTGCTTAGCAGAACGAGACATCTAGCCAGAGTGACAATCCACGAATTGTCCGAGCTAGATCGGTATCTGCTGTACCGACTTGTGCTGTGTAGTGCCCTGCGATGTGTCACCTCCCATCTTGATCACTAGGCGTCATGGGGTTGGAATTTATCTATTATAGGAGGTGTTACACAATTAAAGTTGAGAGGAGAAAGGTGATGAAATTGAATCCTGTATAGGTAGTTGCGCTGACGAGACCTGGAAGGTTGAAACCTTGCTTGATCCATTTTCAGTGAATTCCAAGAATATACCATGAGCGCCCATTACATTCATTTTATTGGCTTTTTTATATTGGCAGTTCTCAACGTTTATATTCTTTAACAGTTTCCAGAATAGTTTAGCTTATATCTTGAAGTATTTTGTTTTATATTGAGTATTATTGACGAATATGTAAATAAATAAACTAATATAATACAATAATCGCGCCAGAAAAAAAATTGGTAGTAACCCAGAGTGCATTTGATTTCTGTAACAATTTGATGAGAAAACTTACATCTTTGGCGTTTTTTTGATAGTAATAGTTTCATTAATGAATATGTTATACCCATCCTGAACGTATCTACATCATCTCTTTCTTTTTCTAGGATTTCTTATAATTTTCTTAAACATTTTCTTGCCCTTTCTTCCAATAAAGTAGTATATTTTTCGAGACACATTTTATGAAAATGTTGACGATCTAGACAAATCAGGACTTTCGCCCGAGTTTTCTGTTAGTTCACTCTTTTCTTAACTTAATTTTGAAAGATATATTTTCACTTTTAACTGTATTTTTATTTTTGTTATAAAAAATAGTATGACTCACAAGTCAGTCTTAGATTCATTTCAGTTTTCTTACGAAAAATCTTACAAAACTATACTCGTAGAGCTAAGAAAAAAAAAATTGGTGTTGCTATTGTTCTGTAATATTTTTACATTCCTGTATTTTTACTTAGCGTTATCTAGAAATGTGAGACACTAAAGACCATTTTTTGATAAACTCACTGCTCTTTTCACAACCTGTATTCAATTAGTGAGTTCCTCTCGTTTCGAAATAATTACCTCTGATTTCCTTATACTGTTTCTTACTTCTTCAACTGCAATTAAGGTGATGCAGACCCATATTAGAAAATATTTTAACAGAATATAAACAAAATATTATGCAAATTAAAAAAAATATCTTGGGAATTATAATATCGATTAAGTGAAATTAATAGGGCTTGTATTTTTTTTAATGTGTGGTGGGTGCTTAGTTGCAGTGACTCCGTAAGTTGTATTACTTGTCTGGCTATCGCTGCAACTCTTGCGGTGTAGTTTGGTGTGTGTAAGTTGTGTTCAAATGGCTTTGTGACAGCATCATATCGCCTTTTATGATGCCGCGCTGTTAATCACTTTGCTCCCAACAGCGAATGGCAAGTCGATCCGGGATTAAACTCTCTGAAAAAATGTCACCGTCCCTCCAGAGAATTGAACCCCGGCACCTATCATCCTCTCACAACGATAGTCAGCCGGCTAACCACTGCGGCCATCGACCCGTTTTATATTATAAGAGTAATAAAATTTTCAAAATCATACATAACTGGCAACCGCCTCTACATAAGTTGTAAAGAATAATGATGGCTACTTTTTGTTACAGATACATGATTATTGGGGAACATTTTCGGTTTCTGATGCTTCCATTTTGTGTTCCTTGTCGATACCTAAGTATGATAATAAGTAATAAAGGCATTCAATGCAATGTCTACATCCAACGTACTCATATTAATAACAAATTTTCAATGCAATTCGAATTAAATGGAATTTTTCTTACAGGACGGGAGCTGTTGACGAGATGTATTTAGGAATTGTTGCTTTGCTTATCAGCGGATCTTTCGGAATACAAAGTTTATTTTTCAATTATGTTGCTTGCACTCTCAGATGCCAATTATATTCTGCATTCAATTCAAATACGATTTATTTTGTATATCCGTATGTGTGAATTCAATCTAATATTCAACAAGAATACACTGCAGCAATTTATTTTAATTTCATGGTTCGCAGCCATCTTTATTTCTAAAGGTAACGACCGAATAAAGTTCGTGCGGAAAGTGCGTAAGACATTAGCAAAGTCTTTACGCGCTTAGTCCAGGTACAAGCGGCAATTTGGAATGTACGAAAGATGAAGTAATTAATTAGTATTTCATGAAGTATGCTAACATTGAATGGATTCCCTCGGTGCATTCATATTTTGCTAAAAGTCGGTAATGTTCGTTCAGTAAAAGAACCATCGTCCCTCTAATTTGGCATGATTAATATCAGCATTTTGCGCGAAATCCTCTTTAACAATGAAACGGGTAGCAAAAACCATCCTCAAATTCCATACGTATACCTATATATAAGCCGTTCCAACTAAATTAAATTCATCAGTCAAATTATGTCAAATAATTGTTTAATCGTGAGGAAATGAAAGGGATACAGAAAGATTCGCAAAGTTAGCGCGGCGCTTTGCAATAATCCCATTTTACGCACACTTCTAAATTGGACCGTTTCGTATTGTATCGTGCAGATATGTATCGTCCATCTTCGTCTGTACGCGTTCTATCTTTTTCCTTCTCGACATATTCGTATTTACATAATCTCAGGAAAATCATTCTGTAAAACGATTTTCTCGCAGTATTTAGTTTTTGTGCGTATTTTTCACAATCTCCAATGCAACTCGAGCAATGTTTTAAATGGTTTATTTTAGATCTTTCAGATTACTTTGACATTATTAAGGAAATTGTCAATTCTAATCCAGTTAGGCTACTAGACAGGTGCACAAAATTTGTTTACAAGCCTAACTGTATTTGTTTAGGTAAATGTAATACACATTTTTCATTTTAACTGCACATCATGGCGCTTGTAGTCAGTGTAAACAAACAATAAAGCTAAATTATTTGATAATTAAATCCTCATCGGCATGTACAGTATTTATATAGCGAACATACACATGCACTGCATGCATAATACTACTGGGCTCTATCAGAATTTATATTTTTATTTATGAATTTAATTCACTACGACCAGGTTCTATAAACCTACAGATTTATACGTGGATGGAAATGTGTTGCTGGATTGTGCTTTTAGTACGATATGTGCGTATTGCGTGGGATTTGCACGACCACATATTATTCCGACGTGTTTTTAATTAATATTTTTCTCGTGTACGAAATGCGTTCACAGAATACGCCAAAATCCACGATGTAATACATGAATTTTGATTTGGCGGTTCGACTGTTATATGTATTTCCAAATAGTAGAAAACATTCAAAATTTTTTTGTTTAGTCGAGAACCATAAACATGTTACTGGTTGAAGAAGTACGTGTTACAATTTTTTAATTGGTTTGAAATGCATGTTATAAAACTACTGAATAGACTACTGATAAACTAGATAATTAGAGTTATAGCGGTTTATTGACCCAGGTAATATCGATGTGCTCCATTACTTACTTTATAGAAAAAGGAAGTACTAAATATAAACTAAACACTATTCAAGAATAGAAACATATTTTTCAAGACCAATAGAGTTTAATTGATTATTGCTAATAAAAAATCTTCGATAGTGTAGACTTAGATAAATGATTAGTAATAATTTAATAAATTTCAGAACTGTTTATTTAACTATTAATTGTTTTTGAACACTAGTTGCAATTCATAAAGATGAATCAGTTACAAGTTTTGAACATTTGATATCATTATATTGTCCCTCATTCTTCTTAATATTTGTTATATTATATATAACAAATATATGTATATATATAATATTAAGTATATTCCAATTTTCATAAATACCTACTAGTAATTAGACGATACATATATTCGCAAACCATCCAAATTTAACTATGTTTTCGTTCTAGGCAATTAAATTGTTGACTTGCAATGACAACAGAAGCACAGGCTTAAATGTAGTAATACAGCTGTTGATGTCGGAACCTCCTTTGCTCGATATTCCTTAATTCCATCTTCAATGTTACGAAAAAATAATCAGTCGAATTATTAGTATATTGTATTTAAGTACGCAACTAATAACAAAAGCTTCGCTCACTTAAATGAAATAGCTACACTATTGTTCTCAGGCGCTTAGTTCTTCTGGAAGCAATAGCAGGTTGCGGTAGCTTAAGAAAATTATTTCACCACAACAGCAGTTTTCGGTAAACTGCGCTATGTTGCGCTCGTTTATACATCCTACCGTCTGGAACATGGTTTCTAATCTAGCTACAACGCAATAGTAACGAAGATATTACATTACACGTGTTTGCCAAAGCTGAAAATAAGTATTACTGGGTATCTAACAAACTGATAGTCAGTCAGGAGCAACATAATCTATTTAGATAATTATGTTCATTTATTAAAATACTGTTACAATATATATAGCCAAAGCTTTTATTTCAATACAAATACGGAAATACCTCTTGAATAGGTAGGTATTATATTCCTTCTTTTTCTTCAAGTTGCTAATATACTGTACTGGATGCATTTATGAAATCATACTTAAGTATTTATGTAATTCAAAATCTAAGTTTACAGAGTTGCATATCTGTTAAAACGCGAACAATGTAAAAATTGTATCCACTGTCAAATATCATTAAAATACCATGTTTAACCCAAAAACTTCTTTGCGAAATTTCTCCAACACTGAAGTAGTTATCACGCCATTCAATTTGACTATTAGGTCAAACCGACAAAAAAACCTCAATGACCGAAATTAACATCAGGGTATCTAAAGGAAAAAATAAAGAAGAAGAAGAAAAAGAAATAAAGAAGGTCCCGAGTAATTATCGCCAGCGATGATGAGTACTTGTCATCTCTAGAGGACGGACCTCACCTAGTAAGTCAGTCAGAATTAAATGACCTTATTTGAGGTCAGAATAAAAACTCAATCAGAAATGCTAGGATCTAGACTTCAACGCTGATAGCTCCATATATTTCTGAGTATCGTAATCGCCAGAAAGAACTGTCACAGTATCTTTCAACCGATAAGAAGGTCTTTCTTTTTGCAATAATGCCATTGACTTGATGCTGACATTAGGTCATCAATACAACCCAGAAGAATGGCGTCATTTTATAGATGCTTCGAAATTAAGTTTGTCAGGGCTTATTATTTTCCTGGACAAAAGGATATACGGCACTAGCGGAACCTGATAAAATATTTCTACCGCTACTGCACATCAGATTAGGTTTGATAAAGAATTTCGTCAAAGCAATGGATAAGGATGGTTGTAGATTTCAATACCTTAAAAAAATTCCAATACTTCAAATGCAAAATTTAAAGAGAGCATTTTTGTGAGACCCCTAATTAAACGTCTACAACAAGATGTACAATTTGAAGATACTTTAAATAACTTGGAACGCGGTACTTGGAATGCTTTTAAGAGTGTGACCCAAGATTTTCTAGGAAACACAAAATCTGACAATTGCATAGTAAATGTTAATGAACTTCTTAGGAGTTACCAGGACCGGCATGTAACACGAGCCTTAAAATACATTTTTTACACTCGCACCTGCATTTCTTTCCCCCGAACCTCAGCGACGTCAATGATGAACACGGTGAGAGATTTCATTGTTATTTCTCTTATCGAAAAACGTTATCTGGGCAAGTGAAACAGTGAAGTGTTGGCTAGATATAGTTCGAGTTTGATATCAGAAAATACTGGAGAACAGTATATAAGAAAAGTAAAAAGAAAAACATTTTAAGACAGAACGTTTGTACCAAAACTTGACGTGCCAAAATAAATTTGTCTCTATTGTTATTATTACGACTATAAGAGAAAGTGAAACTGTACGTATGTAGTTACTAAAGAAAAAATAAAAAAATTAAAATGTGTTGCCTAATATAATTAATTATTTGTCAAAATAAATGTTATTGAATTTCATAAAATTACACTTATAGTTTTATTTCTCTTGTGTTAAGTTTCGATACTGACACCAACGCCCGTGATAGATATGTGGTTTTAACAATTTTTTTTCAAGCTTTTGGCAAACTATTAGTATTCCTATCCGGTGACGATATAATATGTAATCGAGTTTGTCTACTTATTTATCTCAGACATTTTCATACAACTGAGTAGAATAGAAAACAAGCAGAACCGCTACAAACAAAATCAAAGCAGACAATAAAAGTAAACTTGAGACTTTCGAATAAGAATTCGTTATCTGACGTATATGTCTTTTGAAAGAAATCCAAATTATCCTGCGATATTTACAAGAAAGTTACCAAGATTCCTTGCCAAATACCATAATTAAAACACTATAAGATATCTAGCGACCAAACGTATCGCCACATTACATTTTAAAGAGTCTGTCTAGAATTTATTAGCGTCCTCAATGCGGAAGCACTTTCTAACATGTACGGTGCTGTTGCGATCGAATTCGATGAAATTAGCAATATTTTTCGCATTAATTTGAACATTTCTTTTTCAATTTTAATTGACACCATTAAATACGATCGTAAGCCATTTTCGGTACTCTCACAGGTACACACAGATTTTATTCCATTTTGAACAGATTCCGTTCTAATAAACGATTATGAAATCTGGTTATCGTACATAAAACTTTAATTAAACCCTCACGAAAACAATTAGTACAAGCACTTAGGCACATATCAGAGCTAGACGAGTGTCACTAATAAAGGTGCGGTTAAGCAAGCTTAGGGAGGCTGAGTAGTAAGCGAGGGACACTAAAACAACTGTCACCTTCAGTAGTACAGTTCTGGCTTCAGTGAACCGGTCTCTGGATGGCATAATGTCGGATCAGACGACTCGATGAGGGGCTATGCTTGTCGACTTTACCACTCTGCTTCTTACTGTTGCCGATGCGTACGCGGATAGCTCGATTTCCGCTGAGCATGGGCATATCAACGTAAAATAGGCATTTATGTGCATAGCGTCGTGAGAGTGTATATTCAGGATCGATTTTCTGGTTGCCTAAAGTGTCTAATTTCCTTATCTTAAATGTAAGGGAAAAGGATGGGAGTGGTGGTTATTTCAAATACATGATAAGATTAGAATAGAAGATATTAATATCTTTGAGATACCATATATTAAATTTTAAATATTTTGTCATATAATGTTTTTCATATTTGTAAATAAAAACAGCCCTGAATAATGACCTCTTCAATTGCAACGATTTAGCAATTACATCTAGATACACATACACTTTTTTATATATACCAGATCAAATGCAATTACTATACAGTCAAAGATATGTAATAATATTGCTGCTATTGAAAATTAGGCAAGAGATATGTTTTTATTACAAAAGAATGAATAAGGTTGTTACTTGTCAATTTGAACAGCTTCCACACCAATAAGAACTTCATGCGATAAAAAGCTAAACAAAATATATACCAATCAAACCCTAGTAATATAAAAAACCATGTCACAATTATTAATACATGGATGTGTCGGAAACTTACCATTCAAGATCTGATTTAATAATTTGCTTAGGTTATATGTTCTCTGTGCACTGGCCATATTAATGGTATGAAGTTCAATATTGAAGTATACTTGCAAAATACTTACAACAAATGCACTATTCTGCTAAATACTATTACCATTTAAATCCAAGATCGAACTTGAAAAGCCACATAAGCGCTTATCTCCAATAATGGGAGGCTAATCAAAAAATCTTCCATTGGACTAACATTCCAAAACTACGACAATCAAAAACGTTCATTACTTTTTGAGCTCCTAAGGCTAAATATCTGCTGCATCTCAGTAAAAGAGGCCTTAGGACCATCACGGCTTTATTCACTGGCCACCGCCCTCTCAGGCATCACCTCAAGAAGTTGGGCAAGGTAGATAGCGACAAATGCCGATTCTGCTCCGAATATAGTGAAGCGGCGGAACATAAGGGAGATGATAAATTGGGACTAAAAGATCAAGGGTATTCACAATAGATCTCATTGGTTGCAATAAAGGCAGGTAGAAATGCCTTAACGAGCCACCATTAATCTAATCTAATCTACGCCCATCCTGATATAAAAGAATTAAGACTTATTTCTGATAATTGCTCTTGGCAAAAAACGAACCATAAAATGGTAAGAATTTGTATTGCTCTAGTTGATAACGGTTGATATGATACGACTCAGCAGTTTTATACATGAGTTTTGTGGATGTGTACCATCTCAGAATTTGTCACCGACAACAAAGAAAACTTACGTAAATAACAAAATTTCAGCGTTCCAAACAAAAGTTGAACATATAAAATTGCTAATTAGATGGGTACCGGATAATAAATATTATTGACAATTCTGGGACACTATGAAAGAAGGGGAAAAAGTCAGATTACAACTAAAGATATCTATTGATAGCGATGTCATATTGATGCCACATACATAGGCGGAGATATTTCGGGCGTTATCGGGATTGTGATCGTCAGCTATCTGTGTGAATGAAAAGACGCTTGAATTACAAATTAGTATGCAGTCGTGTCGTGCATAAATATGCCACGATCAGTGAGCTCGCTTAACCGTCCCATATGGATTTTTTTCTTATCAATAAATGAAATGCAAAATTGGATGTGATTTTATAAATTGTAAGAGAAAAAATAATTCAAACATTATCTTTGTGGTTGAGAGGCCATAAGTGTCATAAATTTAGCCTTGAATTCAGTAGTTTTAATCATATACATTTATACTTACTCGAGAAATTAACGATTCAATTAGATTTAAAAATTGAAGTTTATCAATTGCTTTCTTTTAACAAAACTACAAAATGAAGCCTGCAGATATGAAGATAGTAAGTTAATCTAATTACATATATTGGTAAACCCAAACGTACGCTATGTAATACAAATAGTTATCCAACAATACCAATTATCCGAGTATGTAACTTTTATCGTTAAGTTTTAACTCAAATAAAATATACCTGTGCGTACATTACTTGAGGATGCGTTCTCGACAACGCATTCAATAATGAAACCGAAGTAACAATTACAGGTATAGTGACAGATACGTTAGAGTAACTGCTTAGAACGCATTTACAGTGACGTATATTCTATTATTCAGGCAATTAGTTACAATTACAGTTATTCTAAATATGTATTTAGGTTCCAAAACTTAATTACATTTACAAAATTACAGGAACAGTTCTGCTCAAAATGTTCGTTGTTGTTTAAGCAAATCTAGTCTGCTCAAGCATAATACAAGATACACACAAGATTTAGAATTTAATTATTTGTTCAAGTAGCGCATTTTCGAATTCGTCTTGTACTAACAATTTGCATAGGTTGATAAAATGTAAATGCATCTTTGTTTCTAATTTTCACATTGTAAATACCTACAATATAAGATGTATGCGTATGTACGATTGTAAGGTTTGCAGACACTACTACAGTGTTATATACTTATGTTACACATTACTGAGAAGTCGGTTAGCAACATGTTTAACGAATAACTCAGCAGACTCCATAAAATATTCTGTTCCTGTAATTCTGATATAAAATACCCATTCTTGGGAAAGTAAACCCACTTTTACCTTCCGGTCACAATTAATTATTCTTTCGCTTCCCCTGTCGGAAACTATAAATTTTATCCATGATTTATATGTATTCCAGGTGCTGCAGCCGCATCCCGATTATATGTCGACGCTATCAGCAAGCTTGCTAAGCAAGCACAACAAGGAACATGGGGTGGATCGTCTGATATTGGTGAGTAAAAAATCATGTTTGCAATAATCAATACAGTACACGCACAACGGAGATCGTGTGGAAAATCCCAGCGCCCGTCTTTATGTGTTTAAGTTTGTATTTTGTCGCTTGGTTCCGATCGTAAACATGTCTGCCTCTTACGCGAACCTATTTGCCGCGGTTCTCTCCCGCCTTAAGTTTACGCGATACGGGTCGGTGATGAAAGTATAATTTAAAACTGGATAAAACTTCTTATTTGATAAGTATCTGCATTTGGGATAAAATGATGGGAGAGAAAGCATCAAGAAGAAGATACCTGAAAAACTTACTATTAAAATTGTTGTCTGCAAACGCAAAGTCCGCAGATTCGATGTAAATCGTGCTTACTCAAAATAAAGTAACCAGCCAATCCTGCTCTTGGTGAAACTTATCTTTGATCTTAATTTTATTACATTGGTTATTGCAAAATTTTGAACTGTGCAGTCTTTTAAAATGGGAAATAATATAAGTATTTAACTAGTCTAACTTAAAGAATGTTGTCCTAATCCGGTAATCGTGACTATGTTCGAAATTAGAATTAGAATTTAGTTATTAGTTAGTTTCACACAAAAAGTGTATATAACAGGTCAAAAATACAGATTGCTTAAAGCTAACTAATTATTAGTTATAAGAAAATAGAAGGGTAGTTTCCGTAGAAATATTAACAAACACAAGTTTAATGTAAAGTATATGCCTAATATATCATAACAAGATTGTATGAACTTTTAGAATATAGGCAGTTAAGTGTCTTGTAAATATAATTTCTCGATAGTATAAAAAGAATGCTCACATCATGCAAACATCTCGTTCATCAATTCTAAATTCTGCTCTTCAACATATCTTTGTTTGTAGTATGAAAATGCATGAATGTTGTTTTTTTCTCAGCGCAAGTTTGTTATCGCAAAACCATCTGTATAATTTGTCTAGCAGATCGTTTGCTAGCGCTCCTACGTTATCATTATTTGCTGCTAATATGGCAATATCATCCGCATACATGACAATGTAAACGTCGGACAGAAATAGGGCGATATCATTGACATATAGGTTGTAGAGAATAGGACCAAGTACTGATCCTTGCGGAATATCTTGTAGATGTCAATTTTCTATGGGAGTCCGTGAACGTTATTTTATGCATTCTGTTAGTGAAATGTATCAAGAACCATTCTGCGACATTACCTTTAATACCATAATTATGTAATTTTTCGAGAAGCTTATTGTGTTGTACACAGTCAAACTCTTTTTGTAGATCATAAATGCCAATAGGAGATTCGCGACGTTCAATATGCTCTAGCAGTCTATTATAGAAATATATCAGCGCGGATGCTGTTGATCGGTTCTTCCTAAAGCCATGTTGCTGTTGAGTCATTCTGTCATGTTTATTGAGATATTGATTTAAACGATCTAAAATACAATACCCAAGTATCTTGGATAGTGTTGAGGTTAGCGCCATTGGTCTATAGTTAGTAAGACATTTATGATCACCTTTTTTATACACTGGAACGGCAGCTGATAATTTTAAAACAGTTGGGAATATGCCTTCGCAAGAGGAAAGATTTACGAGGTATGTTAACACATCAGCAAGATATTCTTTATACTCTCTAAATATACAAGTTGGTAGTTCGTCAGGTCCCTTGATAATAATAAACATTAAAATTGACTATAATAACAGCGATTCGGGAAAAGGGTTTATATGCGACAATGCAATGTAATTGAAATATATGACTAAACCTCTCTAACTCTAAATGTATTATTGTAATTAAATATACATAAATATTATAAGAAAATGTGAAGCGATGTAACAACCCGTTTTCCACACAGCTTTCACTATTTAGGTGCTTAGATTTTCTTACTCCTGCTAGATATAAGAAGCTTACAAAACGTAGGTCACTGTTACGTATCTTAACATTAGCAAAGTTCAAGATTATATTGAGAAGGTTCCTATCAAAAAAGCATTTTGAAAATGTCAGTAACAGTTTTACCTTGAACATAGTTCCCGGTAAACAAACAGTTACGCTTTCTTTTCTTGTTTTTACACTTTGTATAGACAATTTTTCGCTCTTTTATCTCTTTCCACAAAATATGGTGCGTTTATATCCATTTGTCCAGCTTCGTGTCCTGAACTCCTGCTCCTATCCTAAGCAGGAAGCAGAATAACTTAAATTTATAGAAGAAATTTTTACCATCCACACGTTTCTCCAGATATCTGCGGATTGGTAAAAGATAGCGATACCCGGTTTTCGCTGATTTGTTGGTAATTGAGCCTATTTGTTTAGTTTGTTGGCAAATCTGTATGTTTCCATTTAATATTTTCAAGGAAAAACAAAACTCCCGAAAAAATTTAATCAGCGCCCTCTAGCATGCACGTCACTTATTAGATCGGTTCCAATTTGTAAGCATTAGATTGGAGGAGTAATGCTGCTTTCAACGAAACCAAGTTTGCAAAATTCGGTCCAACAGAACCGAAGTTATAAGTGTTTCTTCAATACAAATTTTCCCCTCGCCCCCTCACCTTATTTAACAAAATACAAAAACGTTGTCTTATGTAAAATATGCAAAATTTTCAGTAGATTCCGATTTTCGTATTTATGATAGACCTTAAGTTGATAAATTTTGCGTAAAAGAAGAATTAAAATTTTTTGTGATCAGTTCCGCCCTCTAGCGGTCATCCTACGCTTTTCTAAATAATTTCCATATGTTTCTCGGAGTCACTTTAGTCAATAATACTTTTCCCCAAAGCTGTACTGTAAACTGTTCCTGAGATATGGCCGAGCGACATTCTTAGTTGACCACCCGGTACATATGTTTGATTAGCTCTAGAAATTTCTAATTCAAAATCATATCATCAAAGCCTTATCAAATCATGGTCATTGCAAATCTGAGTTGGATTTTTATTGTTTACTGAAAACAGGGGAAATGTTAGGAGAGATGTTTTTGGAAGTCAAAATTGATGTGGATGTAAGGGAATAGTTGTCGTATAGATATTTCTTAAAACTAACGAAAAATTTCTTAATGTACGAGACATAATTTAACTTATGTAATATTTCCTAAAATATATGTGCATCTTTATAAAGTACAGTACCCAGTTTAAAATATCAACTAAAATAAAAGAACTATGTATATACAGAGCATTTCGATGACAATGATCCACCTTAAATAAGCCGAAAACGTCAAGAAACACGAAAAAAACGCAGAGACATGTCAATTTTTGTTTGAAAGGGAAAAGTTTTTCACCAATAACGCAAAATCATGTCCCTAAGCCCCGCAGTATCGACCATTAAATTTCCAAATGGCACTACGTCATTATTACATTTTTCATTAGTGCCTAAATGTTAATAATCACAATTCAAATAAATATTGTATTTTTTAGATTCTCTCCTGATGATGATATATAGCCGAAACATGTAGAGTTCATATGTTAACAAATACAAATTGTGAGATAGAACATATATTTTCTTGTCTAATTTATACAATAGGTATAACTTCAAACAAAAATTGACGAATCTCGGCGTTTTTTCGTATTTCCTGACGTTTTCGAGTTATTTAGGGTGGATCGTTTTTATTGGAACGCTCTCTATATATTTTGCTTGCGATTCTAACCGATACAAAAAGTGATGACATATTTATGATATATTAAAAAAATCCAGTGATGCATTTGATACTTCGATCTGTACGATTTATTAATATGTTAATTTCTGTACTAATTATGAATCATTTGATTAACCTCTATTGTAAAATTCGATAGTATACCGCAGTTAATCTATTTATGTAAACGTAATTTTTGAATTAAACAATTATCACTCAATTAATATTGCCATGCCTCCGGGTTTGTAATAATATACAATTACAATTTATAATTAATTTAGAAACCTCTCTGAACATGAACAAGGCAGAAATTATATATCATATTTGGACGTCTGGTTTTGCTCATAATACTTAGAAATCAATAATCGATAAACATATCATCAACCCTTCGAGAGGGGATTGTTACGCTTGATGGGATACTATGGGGAATCGAAAATCGATATTTAGGTAGTGAGATAATTAAAAAATATAAATAAAGGCGAACTCGAGCTTAACGGAAAATATACTGCGATATCTTTTTTTGTCGCGATTGTGTTATTTTATTGCATCGACGTTGTAAACTGAACGAAAAACTGAGTGAAAACACTTTTTTAATTACAATAAAACTCCACGATAAAGGTTTGCAATTAGAAATAATGTTGGAACCTCGATCAAAACTTTAATTTACAGCACAGCATGTTTTTAGAAATTAAATTTTTAAGGGAAATATATTATTTTAGATCGAGCAGTTGATTTTAGACATGTACTATAAGGTATTTACATATGTGTACCGGGTGTCCAATTTTCGATGGTTTTGGGGGGTATCTCACCTATTCGTAAAGATAGAGAGTTGCGGTTTTCGCATTACTATGCTACTTTTTTGTGAAACGGAAGATGCCGTGAACAAAATTTTCATAGCTCACTTCGTTTTCGAGATACAGGGTGATTTTGAAAATATTGCATTTTGGAACCCCCCTTCGTATCTCAGTTATCGTTTAACTTATCGAAAAGGTAAAAAATGTTTTTCATGCAGTTTTTTACGTAGATTCCAGTGGCGTAGATAGATTTCCGCTGGACTCTGTAATTTCTTAGATATTAGTCAAAGTTATGATTTTTTAAATGGGACACCCTATATATTTTTTGTAGGTTTGGTTAAGCTTTTTACAAGCTTTCAAAAATATATAACACTTTAGATATATTTGCATTTTAAATTTAAAATATAATTTTTTTGTTAGTAGGCCATGGCGAATAAAAAAAAACAACTGCGTCTTATGTCAATTTACGAGTTTTAGGTGGTTTATGTCAGAATAGTGTCAGAATCGGTCAGAATATTCATTGTTTATTTTTATATTTATTATTTACCGTTTTGTGTTAGAATTTTAAGAAACTTTTCTTTATCATGGGCGACATCGCGGTCTTCGAAAACAATGAAAATTTCGACATGCTTGTTACTTATGTATATCCAATGTAACGAAAACGCAGACGAGGCATTGGAATTATATTTCAACAGGTAATAAAATAAAATAAATATATATATAGTTTTTCCATTTTACTTAAATCACATGATGATATCCCTGTAGATATCCAGCAAGAAGGCAACCAGATAAAAGGTTTTTTTTAAGACTAAAGTCGAATTTAATCGAACACGGATCATTCGTTAAACCCCGGTCTAAAAGCTACAACAAGGAAAATCGTGTGATTGATGAAATAAATGTATTGGCTTCTGTTGAATCAATTCCAACCAGTTCTTGTAGACAAATAGAAAATTCTGTCGGAGTTATTAAATCAAGAGTTCAAACAATTAAAAAAAACACAAATTTAAACCGTATAAGTACCATTTGGTCCAAAATTTACATCCTGGTGACGCACAACGACGGATAGAGTTTTGTAATTGGTATTTGCAAATGGCTAACATAGAAAATAATTTTGAAAGAATTGTCATATGGTCAGATGAGGCGCACTTTACCAGTGCTGGTATACTAAACCGGCAGAATAGTAGATTTTGGTCTCAGGAAAATAACTATGTTATATTTCCACGTGAACGGCAAGGAAGGTTTGGCTTTAATGTTTCATGTTTTATTCTCGGAAGTAAAATCGTATATCGTATATTCGAAGGCAGCCTTACCTACTGCGAATAAGTACCTCGACATTCTGGAAAACGTTCTGCCGAAAATAATTGAAGGTGTTCCTTTAACTTGTTTTTGCAGCAAGACGGAGCGCCTGCTCATAATGCGCAAATTGTAAGAACATATCTTGACAATAACTTTCCAGGTCACTGGATTGGAACAAAAGGAACCATAAGATGGGCACCAAGGTAACCGGATCTATCCGTTCTGGATTTTTCTTGTGGGGATATCTACAAAACAAGATTTATAAGGTGCGGTATCAAACACTGTAAGAATTAAGGAATGCTACTGAAGAGGCCTTTAGAAGCTTACAGGCGCGACCATTTATTATTTTGAATGCCTTAAGGTGCATACGCACTATGTGTGAAACTTGTGTAAGATATAATGGGGAACAATTTGAACAATATTTATAAAAACATAATTATTTTTATTATTATTCTAAATTCTTAAATTCCTTGTAAAACTAAGTTCTGTGTTTTACTTTTGTAAGTTATAATGTAGTTACTAATTAGAATTTTCATTCAAATGCAAATATATCTAAAGTGTTATATTTTTTTTGAAAAGGTAGTAAAAACCTTAACCAAACCATCAAAAAATATAGGATGTCTCATTAAAAAAAACATAACTTTGACTAATATCTAAAAAATTACAGTCTTCAGCGAAAATCTATCTACGCCACTGGTGTCTATGTAAAAAACTGCATAAAAGCATGTTTTACCTTTTCGATAAGTTAAACGATAACTGAGATACGAGGGGGGTTCCAAAATGCAATATTTTCCAAATCACCCTGTATCTCGAAAACGAAGTGAGCTATGAAAATGTTGTTCACGACATCATTCGTTTCACAAAAAAGTAGCATAGTAATGCGAAAACCGCAACTCTCTATCTTTAAGAATAGGTGCGATAGCCCCCAAAACCATCGAAAATTGGACACCCGGTACATACATTATCTTGTAAAGATTAATAATGTATTGCTATTTGCTACATTCAAGGGAAGGCGCTAGTCCAGTGCGTTTTATATGTTTTTTCCTATCAGGTGCATTCTTCACGTTCATTATTTCTTGTATTTGCTTTTATACTATTCTATTTATGAATCACTGTCATATAAGAACTTCCTCAACTATACTCAATCGCACGCACCTAGTCTGTACATTCACCCTGTAGTGGGTACGATGTGTACGATGCACGGTTTTCCGAGACCATGTGTGAACATATTTTCAAGCGTTTCAAGGGTACCTTTCTAAACATAATCTGCTTCTACTTCTTTCTGCCCAGGGAATGTGAGGTATCGGACTCAATCTACTATATGTTTAATTATTCGCAGTTTTAGAAAACTAATACGTTTATTTTGCCTTGTTCGAATTGATGTCATTGTAAAAATTATGTCGTCGTGAAACCAAGCGTAGTTTTACTTGCTTATTTTGTGGTTTATCACAGCGTTGACATCGAAATCGAGACTTCTTAGACGAAGGGTGACCAGTATAGTGTAGTCATAGGGAGCGAGTTATGCGGATTTATTGATTGATAAGGTTTTCATTTTTCATTACTACCATCAAATTGCCAAATAAATATGTGGAGAACCACGTTAATAGTGACTTTATAAGAAACTCGTCTAATTTTTGGAAATATTTCATCGAGATACAAATACTCTGATTATGAATATCTCCATCTTAATTAGTTATTGAAGACCTGCACTAAATTAAGAGACCTAAGAAGGTCTGAATGTCGACGAGCAGTTCTTTCCATGATGAAGACTTTAAGTGCTAGCAGTGCACAAGTTCATTTAGGCAGAAGGTGGTTTGATTAAACAACATCAATTATGGTTTTGCGCCAGAGTGTTTTTTAAATTACAACTTACGTATCAAACAGATTTTCTCAAAAATAATAAACATGACAATACAGTTCTGTATAAAATAGCTCCAATGTTTCTGAACTTGGGTAACAATTGATTAGTTCTTTCTTATAAGAACGTAATTTTTTTGACGCTAATAGTTTACTTCCTACGTTTGCCTAGCTATTTATTGCTATATAATCTCAACTACCCTTAAGCAATTTCAGTACAGTTTGAGATAATGTACTATCTTCATATCGTGCTCGAGGAAGACAGATAACACTAAAAGATAATAGCATCCTTAAAAAGGATGTCATTTCAGTGCGTCAAAACGAAGATAAATTTTAATAAAACTGTCCTTTTGAAGGCAAAAAGAGCCATCCTAGAGGTATCTACGACCGTCACAAAATACACAATAAACAAATAAAATGTAGCCAGCGGGTGAGCGTAAAAACTACTAACATTTCACGCATCCAATAAAACGGACTTTGTGCGACGACGTGCCGTCATTTGTATCGTCTTCAGTCGTGTAATAGACGAAGATAGCGGTGATAGTGTATTTCCTGAGTAAAGTCAACGGGAGCTGAAAAAGTGCTAAAAATACAGCAATCGCCCGGCTGAAGAGAACGCAACGGGGTGATAAAATGTGCAACGCGGGTCGAAAACGAGCTGCTTGTGTATAAAATTGAGGGATATCCTCTCTTGTATAACGTTGCATGC
This sequence comes from Holotrichia oblita, assembly GCA_023690525.1. Lineage (NCBI taxonomy): Eukaryota > Metazoa > Arthropoda > Insecta > Coleoptera > Scarabaeidae > Holotrichia > Holotrichia oblita. The sequence continues at coordinate 100,313,350 of CM043015.1, read as the reverse complement.
ATTTATATTGCATCGCGTGAATGGGGTAATGATGAGATTGCCACCGTAGCGCATAAGTGCTACACGGATATTTTCCGAATAAAATATATTCGGAGCGAGTGGGATTTATGAAAGCTTTATAATAGCTGCGGCATTGCTAATGTATGTACGTATATACATTACCTTGCTTAAATGTTATTATCGCTATTTCGTTTACCATAGTAGCTGAGTTCCCTGTTAGTAGGAGATTTTCTATTGTCTACGGTAGCTAAGTTAAAAATACGGATTTCCATAAATATATGTATATTGGATTATTCACACCGAGCATTATTCACGCAGAGACTTAATACATTTAGCTTTTATTGTCGTAAGCCTGTAAGCATGAACATATATACCGAAACTGGCGTGAAGTATGGAGTGCACCTTTATGAGATGGAATTGAGTTGCAACTGTGTATGCTGCTACCAAATAATTTTTACATATGAAGCTTCGCTTTGACATAGAAGATTAGGAGGGTCTAAATAGCTTGCTTTTAGTTTCAGTTCAGTAAAGCATAATAATTTTACGGAGTTTTTGTTAATATTAAAATTCTGAATAAGTTTCGAAAAAAGATAGTTATTCTATAGAAATGGTGTTTGAGGCAAAGTTGTTACAATGTTGTAATTAAGTAAACTATGTCCTAAAAGATTTACCTATGTTGGCAATCTAACTCAACTTATCCCATTACAATGCGTTTTACGATAAGTCAATTAATTTAAATTGAAACCTGCAATTCAAATTATTGCTGGAGCTCGTAACCTCCAAATTGTTTTACCACATCTATCTGTAATGTCTGGGTAGATAACTATTACATTAAGTAAGAGTTATATAAATTTGTCGAGTGCTTAGGACTGCTGTTAATTCATAAATGTATTGTAGCAGTCTATTGGCGTTTCAGTTTATTATTCTAAATTCGTTAGTGCTGCGCGTTTCCTGGTTCATCTAACCAGTATTTTTATGCTGCTAAGTTTATTTATCTTCAGAGCGAACCTTCCTTTTGTTTTGCAGCATACTCTTCCTTTGTTTGTGGATTTACTTGTTTAACAACTATGTGTTTGGACGGTGTAGATTTTTATCGCTATTAGCAGTATTGCTACGTATTTCTTGCATTTCTTTTATCACCTCCCAGCCTCTGCCATTAGTCAAACATAATGTAGAAGATTAAAACAGTCTAGAGTTTAACAGGTTGACCGCCACGGTGATAATGAACGATATACGTCCAGTGATGATGCCACAGCGATCAATTTGATTGCCAGGCCGGACACAAATTAAAACTAGCCCTAGATGCCCATGACCGCTTTAAACTAGGTTTCTTCTATACAGAATGACCGCCGGGGGCGTGGTGGAACATCAGGATACGCAAAACTTTTAGATTTTTGTATTTTTTTATATATTTCCAAAAAACTTTAATAAAGTAAGTTTATTTTTAACCTTATTATTACATTCAACTAAAAAATAATTCTTACAAATAACTCCTACATTACAAATATTGTTTCCTAATCTCTTCGGTGAGACCGCTAGGTATGACCGCTGAGGTATGACCCTTAGGGCGGGGTCATAATGACCGCCTAGCAAATTTTGTAAAATAACTGGATAAAAATAACACCGTAGATGATTTGATCTATAACATATGTATGTTTTTAATGTGCCAAGAGTCCCAAAAATGCGAATGACGTCAGAAGGAATTTTTTCAACTTTAGAGAATCAACCTGTTAACGCAGCGGAGTTAGTTATGGCAAAAGTTTTCTAGTGTGATTTCGTACTTGAAGGCTTTTGCATTGTGCATTAATTTTGACTTCTTCAAATTTTAATTTTTGGATGTTTTGTTTACATAACTTTTCGTTGTGTCTTAACAATTTTGTCAGCATCGCAAATTGCTAAAAGATTTTAGCCATTTCACTGATGGATTCTTTCTAACGACATGCGTAAGTACCAACTAGTGTTCTCTATGTTTACCATACATATTTGGCAATAACTGTTTCTTTGTGACACCATTAGCTTGAACTACGTCGTTGTTCTCTCTCTGTAGATTAAACTGTAGTTTATTGGGTGCGATTGTTGTTGTGAAGGAGTTGATAAAGTATGAATTTTTTTATTTTTCCTAATTGTGTTAAGGGTTATCTACAATTTTCTATTAAAAAACTTGATTTCTGCCAATACAAAGAATTGGCAGAATTGAATTCTATCCCACTAACAAATCTCCCCAGATTTGTTTCAATCTTATAGGTATAACAGAATTGATTTATTTCATTGTTTGTTATCATGATTAGTTTGTAGAACGAGTAAGTATACAATCATATTGGTGCAATCATATTCATAGATGCACTGATATATTATCAGCAAGGATCCAGTTGCAACTGAAGGTTAATAGTAGTGAAAAAATATAACAAAAGATAACACGTAATAACAGCAACTTAACAAATAAACTGCCAAGATATTGCGCAAATACATACATATGTCCTAATGTCATCGGAAATTTCAAAGATATACATATGTATAGCTACTTTTACGAGCTGGCTACTTAGCTCAAATTGTGACTGCTCACGAAATGGTTATAAAATAATATATTGTAATGTGAAATTTGATTTATAATAAAATCAAGACAATGTGAGTTTTACTCTTTAAATTAAAATTTGGGGTTCAAACAAATTAATCTCAGGGGTTCGTGAATTCTTTGCTCTACAGCGGGTGTAGAGAACAGAATACGAGAGCTTATCGTACGTTGAACAAAATACCCAAGTCAAAAAAAAATTCTAAGTTAAAAAAAAAATTTTTTTTACAAGACAAAAAGATGTTTTACAAAAAAAAATGATTTTATTTTCTTCAATAAACCTATAAAAATTTGTTTACACTGTGCAGAATGCCGTAGCAATCACCACACCTAAATTATTATTTATAAAGACCTTATTTGGCCAAAGGCTCCGCATTTTGGTGGACTATCGGAAGCTGGCGTTAAAAGTGTTAAATACCATTTGAATCCAGTCTTAGGTAATGGGTATCTAGACTATGAAAGCTTATATGCAGTATTAACGCAAACTTCAGACCCTTCCGATAATAATCCTTTAACACCTGTTCACTTTTTGATTGGTCGCTCATTAACGACCATACCAGAGTCAAGTGTCATTGACATGAAGGAATCGAGACTGTCCAAATACCAACAGCTTCAACAAATTATCGAGCAATTTTGGTTACGTTGGCACAAGGAGTATCTGTGGGAGCTCCATACCAGGACGGAATGGAGACCTTCATCATCATCAACAGCGCCAAGGGTCGGCGACTTAGCTGTTTTAAAAGAAGACAACCAACCGCCATTACAATGGCCTTTAGGAAGAATCATCGCTCTTCATCCAGGGAATGACGGCATCATACGAGTGGTTATAGTGCAATTACCCAACTCACGTGTAAATCGTGCAGTGAGAAAAATTTGCATTTGGCCCACAAATGGAGCAACAGGACATTAAGAATGACAATGAATATATGTATTTTCTGACCTTTGTGTACTTATCTTTTAATTCCTGATTTAATTCCACTTAGAGGTCAATAAAACAATAAATAATTAAATACCAATTTATTCCATAACATATAGTAATATGTTTTCGTTAAATAACTTCTTCAGTGGAAGAAATTGACATTTAATATGTGTCAAATTACTAATAATATAAATATAAATTGCCATGCCTATCAACAAAATTATCTAAAAAACAAAGAATTCATTGATATATCGAATTTTAATTATATTCACAAGTAATAGTGAAGGAATAATGATTTAATACAACTATAGAAATTGAAATGATTTGAATTATTCGTATATCAATCTATTTTTTGTCAAGCTCTAACAATTCTGTTCAAGGACTAGGGAAAAACATGGCAAAAAACCTAGTCAAGAGCTTAAAATTAATAAAATTCAGGCGTGAATTAAATTATTATAAATAACGCTTAAATTATCAATATCCGTTCTAAAATTTACCGCGTTTTCATCTTTTTTAACGTATATCATTTCGTAAATTAATCTTTTTTTATAATTATTTTCCTTTTTTAAAATGTTAGTGTTTTTAAAATCAAAATTATGTCGTCTATCTTTAGAGTGCTTAGATAAAGCAGTTTCAGCGGTGACGTTATGTGTAACAGTGTATTGATGATTATAAATTCGTTTCTTTAAATATTGTTTGGTTTGTCCGATATAACATTTGTTACAATCTTTGCAATCTAATTTATAAACGACATTACTTTGATTATCATGTTTAATGGGTGTTTTTAAATTTGTAAATAAATGTCTATTGTTCGTAGGTATGACAGTTATGTGAATGTCTGATTTTTTTAATTCGTGTTTTATTGTGTCGCTTAAATTGTTTATCATCATACGAATAATTCAAATCATTTCAATTTCTATAGTTGTATTAAATCATTATTTCATCACAATTACTTGTGAATATAATTAAAATTCGATATATCAATGAATTCTTTGTTTTTTAGATAATTTTGTTGATAGGCATGGCAATTTATATTTATATTTTTAGTAATTTGACACATATTAAATGTCAATTTCTTCCACTGAAGAAGTTATTTAACGAAAACATATTATTATATGTTATGGAATAAATTGGTATTTAATTATTTATTGTTTTATTGACCTCTAAGTGGAAATAAATCAGGAATTAAAAGATTAAGTATGACTAATAATTTTCTGTGGATTGTTTGATGTGAGATTTAATCATACTATTTATTCATGTACCTATTACTTAAGGGTACGAGGCAATTGGAGGGGATAGGATATTTGTAGTGGGAGTCATTATAATTAATCTAGCAGACAATAGAGGGTCATAGTATTCACTTTATCAGAGTTTATAGACTCGGAAGTATTTCGAGCTTTCTATCAATAGATGTCACTGTTGAAAATTGAAATTATAATTGAAAACATTCACTTGGAATTCGTGTAAGTATATAGATACGATATTAGATATAGAAACACCGTAAAATACCCAAGTATATTGCCAAATGTTGTAACATACATATATGTAAATGCTATTTTACATCTCGTTTCTATTTATCTCTCTATTCTCTCTATTTACGTCGCTACCTTACCAGCAAATTATACAAAATTTAATAATAGTTTCCTATGGAATTTTTATTTTTTATTACGAAATTTTTGACAGTAATTATTAGTAATTAAGAAGCGTTCATCGGAAAATATAAAATGTTTAAAATTTGGCAGAAAATATACAGATATGAATTAAAAAAGTATAGATTTTGCAGTTCAATTCACATTGAATGAGATAAAAGTAATTGATTCGCATAGTTTATAACGCTACAAAATTCGCTAATTGTACAATATTAAATGTCGGCTAGACGAAGAAATGAAGCCTCTGTGTTTATTCAACCAACACACAAGTTTTTTGCTCATACATATGTAATTATTGAGCGTTTGGATTTGACAGCTGGCAACTATTAGTAACCGCTTCTGAATGCACTTTGTCCGCTCAATCAATCTTGTGTTTTATGATTTTAGTTTATATAAAGTGTAGTGTTTCATATTCAAGTTTCTGGAAGATTATCGTTTAAGAAACATTTATGTACTATAACCTTAAATTATTTACTTCTCTCACTTATAATTATTTATTGCATAGTTATTATTGTAGTTACCTACATTTTTAGTGTAGTATTTGTAAGGATTGTAAATAAGATATACAGGGTGAGGCATATTAATTTTAAAATTATTTTCGTATGTACGGATGTTTCATATTGCCAGGGTGAACCAAACACAGGTACATTTTTTTTATATGGGATACACTATATATTATTTCAAATTTAAATTAAGCATATCTTCCTCGTTCATTTATATAAGGTTTCATTGAGTTATACCGAGTATTTCAGAAGTTGTGATCAATTATGTCCTGTGCATTCCACACGAAACAACTTGAAATTCTTTTTGTACCGGAATGACCTTTTTATATTGTTACAGTTTTATAGCAAAGCGATATTTTGCTAGTATTGCGAAAACTGTGTATAGGGAGATTCAAAACACAAATGCATTATTTTCTCATCTTACTTAAATGGAACACCTTTATTTTATATTAAGAAACAGAAGGACACTGTATGCACTTTCATTTTTATTAACCACTCCCTATCGTTAATTTCTGAGATAGTTAATATTTTCTTAATGACAAGTTAGCTTTTTCAAAATAATTGCCAGATGTCACATGTCATGTGATATAACGGATTTCACAATAAATATTCAAAATGTCCACCAAAAAGATGAACAAGCAGATAAATGCAGGAAAAAGATGTATGTATATAAAAGTCATATGTCATAAAATTTCGGATCAAACTATCGAATCCGTTCGTGTATTTGTCGTGAAGTTCCCGAGAAGGAACGAAAATTTCAAATAAATCTAATCATAAGCAAAATAAATGAAACCTTATATGGTCTAGGATTATAATTGGTATAATAGGTAGATATACCTATACAGTTTTGATACAATACTACCTATAATAGTTATAATAATTTTAAACATCCTTTACTGTTATAATAATATAAATCAAAGAAAAATTACAATAACAATTAATAATTAGTGTTATTAGATTACGACCTCTTAGCAGCTGACCTTGTATAAAAGAAAACTTGAAGCTTGTTCTAATCACACTTCGGCAAAAAATATGTACACCACTCTAACAATGGTCGTGTTCAGTTAGCACATTGATAAGTCAGCGGTAAGTAATGATTAGTGAACTATGCACTGAATATCTGTATGCTAATAGTACAATATTTACCATGTAGGCATTCAGTTTTTTTTACTAACTTTACTAATCTGTATCTACCGGTGATTTACCGATATGCTAACTGAACACGACCAATGAAATGTGGGACAAGAGACAACAGTACAACAGCGGAAGATCGCATTAATTAGTATAATCATTATAAACAACGAAAATTAACTCAGCGCTGCTAAGCATTTTTCTTTTTAGATATAGGCAGAGATATAGGTTGTACATTCCTATATATGACAAATATCTAGTAGTAGTCAGAAAACCTAAACAGCATAATACACACACATATGCAGCCAACATATTTCTGGGATGACATTAGGCAAACATTTCACTATGTGTTGTTATAATTCGAATATGGAGGTTTTTATAAATTTTTATTATGATTTGTTATTATAATAAATACTTTTGTTTTCTTTTTCTATTAAAACGAGAAACTTATTCATTCATCATAAAGAACACTATTTATTGTTTTTGCTCCGATTTTTACCATTTTTTTCTCTTCGGAATTGCAACATTTGTTTTATTATTACTGAATGTGTCGGCAACATTTTCAAAGGGTTATTTTAAGGCACTCTACAAAAATCTATACATATTTAATTGTAAATAGTTGAAGAAGAATTGATTCTGTTAATTCTTTCTATGAACGTTGTGGAAATGATGCACGCCAATCCACACAACATCGTTTGTATTTACAAAAAAATCTAAAGTTGACGTAAAATTATGTATGACGTCATCGACCACTGATGCATTTCATTAGTTTTAGGTTAAATAAAAAAATGGGTTTATAACAATTGAGTACAGAAACAAATCGCGGTTTAGTTTTAAAACTACTTTTATAATATACCTATAGTTTGTTTTTATGCCGTATTTATTAATAATTTTTGTTGTTTATGGTTTGTTAATTATTTGCGCCATCTATTAAAAAATTGCTACACTATCCATTTCAAGTAATTCTGGCACATCCCGAGCTGCGACACTTTTAGGTGAATTGGCCAGAAGACTGATTTTTGATGCAAGATTTTTGTTTATTTATAACAGATTAATGTAATTTTATTGTCGTAATCTATAGCCTTGTTACCTACCTAGTACTTAACATAAACAGTTTATGAGTCTGATTTGTAGTTTTCGTAATATAATGCATTTTCTTACGATGTACACACAAACCTAAACTTTAAGATTTTTTTTCTGCTAGAAGTTACCACATTTTTTAAATTCAAAATATGTCATTACCTCGATAACAGTATGCTAGTTACTCCTATAATTTTTTTTCATCAATCATAGTTGTAATTTTTAAAAAATCTTGCATCAAAATTTTACCATTGTCGTATATGCAGCACTTTTCCCGCCATTTTACTCGACCACGCAACCTTAATTGCGAATTACGTATTGAACTACTATGTAGGTCCAAGGTCGGCGATATGTATTGTATTTGGATTATGTATCGTATTTGGTTCCTATATTTTGTAGTTGCAGTGACCAGGAAAAAAAGTTTGAGAGTAGATTTGGAATGTCAAGTTAATTAAAAAAGTCATAACGTGTCTAGGCGTTTTCTTTAATCATCGCGAGTTATATATATTCCAGAGAACAAGTAACACTTATTCTGCACAATAGAATAAAATACACTAGGGTTAAGTAAATCAATAATACACATTTTGTAAAATCACGTCTACAAATCTTACGTCCTAGCCCGCATTCCATTTTTAATTAAAATTGCATAGTGTTGCACAGCTATTTTATCCATTCTCTACTATTCGTCGAAGTATAAAATAGACAAGCTTTAACGCGACCAGCGTCGTTAAACAAGAGCAAAAGTGTAACGACATATTTTCACTCTATACTAGATAAGGAGAGCGGTGCTGCGCTCAATTTTGTTTTCATATACATTACACCTACCCAGCTTACCTTACATCTCGGTACAGTAGGACGTCTACATCACATGCCGTTTACAGATTCTTACGACACCTGTAGTGTTAATGCTGTTCCTTTACTACCTTGCACTGTCTAAGCCCGGGTATTTCCTTAAATCTATGTAATCTACTCTTATGCAATATGCAAAAATTCTACATTAGAAATTATTATGCAGCAATACTTGCTTTATTAAATTTAGGTGATAGTATTTGCTAATATTGGGCCCGCTGGTATACTATACTACTATAAGTTATTCTTCTTTCATACAGTTTACCACCATCTTCGTAACTCTCACTGTTTATTTTACAATGCACGTTCAACATACGGGACTTATATCTGAAGAATAGAGATCATATAGATTATTAGTTGGCTAATCTTCATTATGCAGAATACATAATTTAAATATTTAGCCAAGATGGTATTTTGAATTTAGAGCTAAATTTCGTTATAATGGTTTACACGTTGCATGAATAAAAACTACGTGTGAGTAGTTTTACCTCATAATTACTATAATAGTGAAGTAGAAATCCAAATTCAGACATAGTTTCCGAACATCTCAAGAAGATTTAAAACTGTGTATTAAGTTAACAGAGATATGTTTGTTGAAACTTCTTTGGTAGTCCACCTGCTTTTCATACTAAACAATATGCTATTTTGTGCGTAACGTTGTAGTCATTAAAAATATTTTATTGAGATTAAATCAGCTGTGCTTTTGAATTACCCAACAACTATTATTTATTTAATGCTGGTTTAACATAGTTATCTAGTTGGTGTAGCTAGATACCTGAATTACAAAGTTAAGATTATTTGCTCAGGTAAGAAAAGGTAAAGAAAAGGTAAAGAAAAAGAAACATGATATACAAATGCAAGAAGAAACAATACATGTTCATGAGAAAAACAACAGGCCAAAATATGTGCTAAGATAATTTCATATGGCGGCGACCTATTAGAAAATAGGTCAGCAAAATAGGCAGTAACTACATGGTAGTGTCAGCACTTGTACTGGAGAAATCGGCAACCTTCTCCCGGTAAAATGCAAAGAACATTGAAGAAGATTCAACTAGAGGACGCAGAAAAATCGCGTCTAGATTATCATGCTTGGTAAGAAGACCGCTGGACCAAACGGATCAAAACAGGTCTTGACCAAAGAGGATTATCAGATGAAATGGAAGCTAACAGAAACAGCATATATATACATATGACAAGTAACCTCACAGCACACCAAGCTGTAGAAACTAGACGTAGTAAGTATCACAAACCACAACCCTTGATTACATTGCTGAATTAACACATTTGATCTTAAATAAATTATTTTGGTTAATTTAATACATTTGTTTCTCTATATGAGTAACTTTGTAACCGCAATGAGTATTTTTTGTAACTGTGAAACTTGAATTATAACTATCGTAGCTGTTGTCAATGAACTTGTTAAAGAAAGTTCTACTAATAGATAAGGATGCGCTCAGTATATAATCTAAAAGAAAATATTTACAAAATTTGATTTTTAAAGTGTTTCAAATCAAAGCACCTATTTTTTTTTCGAAAATTCAATTTACTTATTCGCTTCTAGTAAATCGCAATGTAATCAATAAAATTGCTCTTCATAAAGATATCAAGCGATATAATGCAAAAAGTTGTTATTTAACTTGCGCGCCTTCGTTTACCTTGAGTGCTTATTTTAGAAATCATTCTCGTAAAGTTGTTGTTAGATAACTAGGGAGAGACGCTTCAATTTCCTCGTTAACTAGCAATGTGGGATATAGATTGAATCAAATTGACTTTTTCCAATAACTTCTCGACATTTCCTGCGTCTACGTTCACGCTACGTTCCAAGAAGTAAAGAGTAATTCATTGGAGAAATGGCAGAAAACATCCATTAATAATTGCAAATAATTCAATTTATTGGCGCAAATTTCAATATTTTAAACATCATTAAGTTACCTCGTATATAAATTTAAATCCTTGAGATAATTTAACTTTATGTAGAATCAAATGCAATTCTTTTTTATACCGTAGTTTATTTGTAATGCTTAGCTATCAGTAACGGTTATTAATCAACCATTGAGTAGTATTTAGTCTTACTAAATGGATTTGTTTACTTTTGTCTGATTTTATAATTTAAAATTAACAATTTGCGCTTTAGTTGATGATGGGTAGGTATCATCATCAAACACAAATGTTTAAAGTAGACTTCAATCCCCAAGTAAGCCTATATTCGGGGTCGCACCAAAGTCTATTTGTACTGATATTACAAGGGGTTTTGAAGCAAAGATAAGCTAAGTGGATCAATTTGAATGGATAACATGATAATACCGTTCTAAATCCGTAGAGATACGGTTATATTCGCTATATTTGGAACGGTTATGTTGGAAAAGAGTCCCCTGTTTTGAAATTTATGAATAGTTATAGCAAGAAATAAAATTCGTTAATAAAAAAACAATTCTAGTTTACGTCGAAGGTTTATTTCATTGAGAAAGTGTATCAAAGTGGACCAACAGTTTTGTCTGCTCGCGCTTGCGTATGCTAGTCGATATTTAGGGCTCCATTCCTATTTGCACAATCTGCAAACAAAAAAGTTTTGCCGCTTTTACAACAAAAAAAGTGCACCAATTTTGACGTATTAGACCGAAGCAGTGGAATGTTTATTTAGTTTAACCATGGAGTCCGAATACCAATTAATTGTTGTGCATTCAACATTTACGGTTATTGAGATGTAAACTAAAAAGACTACCACATTTTTTACTCCTTCAGGTATTGACTTTCTAAATACATATCTTCATAATGCGAACTATTACAGTAGACTAGTACAGTATGATAGTACCAGCACTTTTTATTGAAAATATTATAATCCTATCGAATTGTTTAAAAGTTCTTTAGAACTGTCAACTTCTGCTTCTACTGCTGTCCAAAAAATTCTTAAAGGATTAAACATCTTCGCAGTCAATTTGCTATCTTTGTTTGTTGTTCATTCGCGCTTAACTCCGTAGAAAAGAAGATAGCTTAACTGTAGAAGGACACGAAAACGCATAAAATCTAGAATAAATTCTTTAATATATAGAGGCATGTTAACAATTCAAGAATAGATTGCACTTACTTTTTCTAAATTGAGGAAGAACGAAACACCATGCATAGTGGGACATATTTTATGTCGTAAATGATATAAATTTGAATATCTTCTACATAATAATAACAGAACTATCAAATAGTATTGATTAATGCTGGTTTGACATCTCTTATTATGTTTAAATTCTATTTAAAATATATGGTATTCACAAGTTCTTAAATACTAATTTGTGGCGTTTGTTCTTTATCTCGAACGTAGCTGATGTTGCTACCGTAAACATAAACCTTTGATTAGGTCTTTACTAGGGTTTCTAATTAACATCGTGCATATCCCGCAAAATTTTAACGACATTTTATTTATCGAATATATTTTTATAATTACCTTTCTAGTCTTCCTTGACCCGGTAGTACCACTTTTTAAGTTTATCTTGCAAAGTGATGGAAGCATAAAGTTAGCATATAAATTAACATTTAGAATGAATACTTGCGTTCGATATTCTGTGGGCGAGGAAAGTTTACAGTTATCGCTTCGGTCCCTCTTCAATTTGTTTTTCTTTTTAACTAACGCTGCCATCGCGTATTTTCCTTCGTTAGGCTCGCCTTTCCGCAAGACTAACGAAAATGCGAACATCCAAATCTTCCTTCACAGGAGTTTCTCTTCCCACAAGATAGATTGGCTAATCTCGAGGGATTTTTCTTCTCCGCCGAAATTAAGTGTTGTACCTATTGAACGAATTCGATCTACTCCTAAGTTAGATATAAATTTGGGGAAATTGGACTAGCCTGTTGAAGGCATTAGATAAATTGTTCTTTTACTTTAATAAATTCTTGATTAAACTGTTACGGTGGGAATAATTTTTAAATGGACATATCCCGGCAATTAACTAATGTGTACTATGATTGTGAATAATAAGAAGAGATGCGGTTAATTCTAAGAACTTTAAGATAAATGTACAAACTCAAATTAAAAATCTTACTAAACCTACTTACACTAATTTCAAAGAAATGCGGAATCGAGGTATAATAGCAAATTTCATCTAGGAATTATAATCTCCTTTACTACTATGGTGTATTCTTGCTGCTTTTTTATCAAGTTACCGTTTTGTCATAATATATTCACTTTAAGTGTTACAGGAGTAAAACTAGAAACCCAGACGGCGTGAAATCGTTTTATCTTCCTTCTGTTAATATTATCTGCTTGAACCTGCTGCGGTCTTCGCGTTTCAGGTAATGTATGTATTGCTAACAAGACGGCAGCAGAGCGTATTGTCGCGTACAATACACTTTGTACTTGGGTTGAATTAAACCAGACTTCGACTAATCTAATATGAAGTAGGATTGGTTGTATGCAGACTGCATTAAATGAATTCCCGAAGTGCCGCTACGACTTGAACAAATATTACTCACAATATTACTAATGAACAATATTACCGCTAGATCTAAGTCAGACCTGCATCAGTTTGTAATACCGAAACAATGTCTTGTTATTAAACTCTAACTACAATTTAATATGTGCCGTATTATGAGAGTCTAACATCCAAGCAGCTGTCGCTAACGGTTTCCGTAAGCTCGAGGTTTGAAATTTAGTGCGAGGAAATTAAGGGGATCTTTTCTCGAACTGAAATATAAGTAATGATATTGTACTCATGACTCTTGCGTAATTTTCTGTGGTTTCAATTTTCACCGTACGAATATAGAATAGATATTGAAAAATATTAAGAATATCTGAGTTCTCTTTAATATTAGCCTTGAATTATTGTTCAAGGACGTATAGCATGTTCTTCTAATATTGTCTGTCTTTTCCACGTCTAAAATGAAAACAAATCATGTGTAACGCCATTCCAATTTCCACAGTTGTAGATATTATAATTGAGTGATCGACCAGATCAAGAGCCTTAAGGGGTCTACAGACGATACGATCGGTTGTACGACTTGTCGTACTATAAGTTGGACATAAAATCGTACAGACATGTCAGTCGTTGTTTTGCCTCCACACGTAAATAATTTACAGTTCGACAGGTAGTACGACTGATCTCTAAACTTCATTTCTAGTTGATAATGGTAGTGTCATTATAGTATCATGACATCAAAGAAAAAGAAAGCAGCCATTCTTGCGGTAGCATTGTTGTTGGATGATATTGAAGAAAAGAAGCAAAAGCATTAATAAGTTTAATAAAAATCAGAGCAGTTGTCACAATGACAGACGAAATTGTCATGTGAATCGTATCAGCGGTAGTAACCATGTCTACGCATTGCAATTTTTGTCGATATGCTGGTAGTACAATAGATTTTAGGTATCTCCGTACTACCATCCAACTCAACCGCGTCGTACATACAACAGGTTGTACTACAATGCTACACACGTTGCAATTATCGTTTAGACTGTCGAACCAACTACGGTTGTACAACGGATTGTACAACTGATCGTATCGTCTGTAGACCCCTTAAGACATGTCAAAGAAAAATGTTGTGTCGTGTCATGGCTAGAGCTGGCAAATTTGCGTCAACAGCAAATGCCGAGCGCATGAAAATTTACATATAAAATAAATACTAAGAAATAAATTATTAAGAATCCTCAATGAAACCACGAAGGAGAGGACTTTTGGTAAATATCATTAAATATGCTTTTACAATTCTTTGAGTCAAGATAGTAGAGTGTGCGAAATATTTAGTTCTCAATGCCAACAACGATCGTTCTACATCTAGTGATGCTATATTTCGCAAAGTATGTAACTGCAACCTCTTGAAAGCAAAGGGACAACTACAAAATTGTCTTTGTGGCAGCATATAAGTATATACATCTGAAATGTAATACTGAAAGGTATATCACCACCTCTAGCACCAAATGTGGATAAAAATGGGTTTTATCATACTGTAATAACACCAAATACGTATCTATTTTTGTCAACGATTAAGTCCTAGGTGGTCAACTTTGTGTTTTAAACGAGATATTTTTTTACTCATTTGTTTCAGTTAGGGACATGTCCTGATCTAGTTACGTCTCTTACATACATTGTTTATTCAGGATTTTGTTCCTTTTTGTCCAAGTCACTCGACGGTGTCTTCGTATGTGGATATTCGTATGCTTTTGCATACTTAGCAGATGACTAGTTGATATTTTAATTACTTGACATACAGTGTTGTACTTGATTAGATACTTTTATTATTAAATACAATGCGTCCAAGTACGTCGCTAAGCCAAGGAACCTGACAGTATCGACATCTTCTAGCATAAGTTCACAAGAGAAAAACTTTCACGGAACACAAAAGTATCCATCATAGTAATTATTTTATCACATGTAAAGTTTCATTTAGAACTGTATTAATACTACTGTAGTAGATACGAAATAAGGGTTATATCGACATATTAATATCTATACTTATTAATTATAACTTTCGCAAAATACATTCATTCTTTGATATAAACTATTTGCACATTCCGAACTATTGCCTAGCTTAGTTTGAGACGATTATTACTCCGGTGTAATAATGATAAGTGCTAATTCAGCCGGTAAACTAAAACATACTTCGATAAACATTTTAACTATTTCGTTACAACCTTTTACTTTGCAACCAACACGAACTTTGCTGCGACAGCATGACTTAATTTAAATACTACCATTATAGAACTAAAGTATTTACGGGTGTTCCCTTCATTTCTGCTTTGAGCAGCACAAAGAGGTTCGCGTTCGCTTAAGTATGAGTGGAGGAACAGGAGAGACCAGATAAACCGACCCTGATTATTAGATTACGTGACAAGAGACTCTTGTCGAATAGTTTGCGTTCTTGAGAAGTTTGCTTTGGTGCTCTTGCCATCAAGTAGAATGAGAAGGAGATAATCTATGAGATGAAAAGGCTGCACGGACACCTGAACAAAATTATACTGAAATCTTGTAGGATTATGTGCGAGGGAAATAGAATATTCTGTCTAACATATGTAGTAGAGTTAATTACAATTTTTTCTTTACATATATTTATATAAATAAGAAAAATCACTCATATCTATTTTGTTTCAGCATTTGTTTTGCTGAACTCTTCTATACACACTTGAACGTAAAACTTATATTCGTAATCATTAGATTGACATTGTTGAATTGAATAACGATACAAAGGAAATTAATTAAACTTCTCTTTAATAGTACTAAAGACCCGACAAGAAACAAAAGAAGAGAACTGCGATAGACGTCGGTTGCCTTGGCAATTTCTTAGAAAACGTGCCATTAAAACTGGTCAGGTCAAATTATTACGTAATTGTCGTATAAAGGAACGCTGCTAATTATAAGTAGAAATGACGGAATCGTACAGAACATTTATAATTAAGATATTTATTGTATCTGATGTTAAACAAGTAATGATAAGTAAACAAATTTAGATGTATTACAAACAACACAAATCGGTATCACTTTCGATTTATATTGGTTCAGAAAATTAACTGTTTTATCGGAAAATCTTAACCTCGTACGAAATTGTTTCAATCTATACATTCCCAATTCAAAGTTACCCTTGTTGGGATAATGTAGTTAATCTCTTTTTGCTTATATTTGGTTTTGTGACCGGTTTTCTGCGCTGTATTAAAACTTTGTCTCATGCGTCAATCCTAAGTTTGTTGAAAATTTTCATGGTCAGCGCTCGTATCAACTGGCATGATCTCGCCGAATTGTACGGTTTTCTCGAAATTTTCCTTTTTTAGTAGGTCGAAGGTCTATCATATATCGTTGATGCCCGTTCGCGTACTCCCGTTTTGAATCTTGTTATTATGAATAGCAATCGCTACGGTGCAGCTACTTTAAAACATATACACGATCTAGGTGATACTCTTTAGATTTACAGTTTCATTCACATAATTACTTCTTTGTGCAGATCATACTCCAAACAATTTTCCAGTGTAATCTATTTCTATTTATTCATACGCGGTCCCTTCAGGGTGAGGCTATCAGCATCGATGTTTTGATAAACCTTTTTGGGAAGAGTAGTTCTTTTTCTCTCTGTGCACTTTTTCATGTTATTCTTTACAGTGATCGAGGATCGAAATTGAATAATAAACTTAACATTAATTAATTATCTGAGTATTTTAGAATTTTGACATTTAATAGGGGATCGTTATTGTTATTTTTGATGTAAACCTGTCCCTTTTAATGCAGAATTAAAAAGGGCAGATTTTTTTATATGCGATAAGGTAAATACAGATGGTGATCACATAAGAAAATTCTGAAGAAATGTTATCATAAAAATTAAAAATATTTATCTAAATTAAATTTAGGAATTGAGTTAACAATCTGACAATAAACAAAGTGAGCAATAGATAAGGCGGTAGTGTTTCTAATTTCTTGGCGTATTCGTGTTTTTATATCTGTTGATCTGGTGGAGATCGAGTTCTTCTAAATCCGGATACAAAGTTATAAGAGTATGGACAAGTTGCAGAAACTCCAAATATCTCGCACCAGTGACAGTCTCTTCAAAGAAGTCATGTCAAGGGCATAATATCTATGTTTTGAGACACTCTGTATAGGTATATCAGTTTACAAATCGACGGAGGAGAGTTCTTCCAAAATAGCCTCGGATTTTGGAAGAACTCTCCTTTTAATTTTTATTGAATTTATCTGCTACTTTACGAATAGACTGTATATACTACAGTATACAAATATTTGAACAATATACATAGAAAGAAAATATAATGCGAAACAAACGATACCAAGCAACCAGCATTGAACATAAGACTTTAATATTGTTAAAGTTAACAAAAAAATACAAATATGGTATTAAAAGAATGTGCAATGCGAAGAATGAATAAATATTAATAGTAAGTATAAAATACACACCAGAATTACTACCATTCAGCATAATAAATGTACTCATATGTATCTGTAATGTCAGAAAGTTTTTTTTTAAAGTCAGTACACGTTACGGTTCTCCAGGGAACTGAGGGCCACGGTAGACTAGGAGCCGAATCCTTAACAAAACAAAGCAGGTCAAAGAGGGAAAAAGTCCTTCTTAGGCGTCAAAACGTGCACCGTTGTTAAAACGATCGAATCACTCGTGAGGGGTTTCGTGTTTCTTTTGGGGAAACCGAACAGTCTTGAAAGATCCCCCACACTTTCCACTTGAAGACTTAATGTAGTACTTGTGCATAGTATTAAATGGTATTTCTCGGGAAACACAATTAAGCGAACTCGTTTTACATTTTCTGAATTTTTAGTGCACAGCAGACACCATCAACTCCCTCTCTATGGAAATTGTCGAACCAGAAAATCTAATCATTTTCGGAACCTCTACTTACTATGCATATTGAGTTCTGCCCGATTAAATGAGGAAAAAATTCCTATATAAAGACATAAGCAAAGAAAAAATGTGAGGAAATAAATTTAGGACAAATTTTGTATCAAACTACATACTTGCCACATCTTTTTTACAGTTTTATTAGATAATTTAAATTTAATCTGATTTTATATAAAGTGATTCTATGCGAAGCTATCGACTATATTTCGATATTAACTTCTACATACCTTACAAGATTTATACTTTCACAGATATATTCTAGAAATGAATCGAACTGGATTCTAATTAATTTATATGTATGTGTAATTGAATTTTCCAACTAATGATAATTTAGTTATAAAATTTATAAACGAAATTGTGCTCGTAATTTTCGAGTGTCATATCGTCCCGAATTGTTTGATATGAAATCTAGTGCCTCGTAAAATATATGTAGGTAACTTGTACTCATATGTAATATAGGAAAAACACCCATATAAAATTACTCTAGAAATGATGTGCTTCGTATGCGTATGACTGTAATTTAAAGCAAGTAGTGCTCATGCCGATATATTATAAATATACACACGCAAAATAATTCTAAAGTTATTGTAATCAGAACGCATTGAATTATGACTTTAGATTAGATTAGAAGTGGTTACTCTAGGCAATGCAGCTTGCAAGATCTATTGTAAGTAATTATGACTTTAGATTTCTTCTGAAATTTACAAATTTCTCATATTTCTGATATTTACTGACTGATCATGTGCTCTCATGAAGGTCGACACCTGTAAAAACAGAATTGTTGCGTATACAACTTTTGTGACCAGAACGTCGATCTAGCAGTATTTGACAAATTTTACGTATGTATCAACTATTGCGAATGTTGTATTTGAGAGATATGACTACTATTACTACCATTGCATTGCTATATTGAGAAAGCAAGTAGTGATCTTTAGAGCTAATTTGCACGTCGTTAACATCTCTATTATTCCGTAGCACAGTATTACGGTTACTAAGAGCGCGGTTGGTATGTTGAGATGTTTGAATATTTGAATAATTTTATAAAATCTGTACATTTATTTACCAAAGAAATTTAACATATCCTTCACAATTTTTCCACTGTTGTTTGAAACTCAATCCACACACTTCATCAGTTTTTCTAAAAACTCGTGTAAACATGTTACATGCCGGTATTTTTTTTTATTGTAAATGTATACTGTAGATTGAAAGCATGAAAAAATATAGAACCTCACAAAAGAAAATAGACACATTATCTGCTTTATAACACAGAAGTCGAAAGATATATACTATTTGGTACTAAACAAGAGAAGAAAGCGATTGTAACGACATTATATATAAGAGAATAACGGGAATAGAGTACGTCTCGTTCTCAATGGAAATAATAAATAAACTGCCCCTGCAAGGAAATCTGAATAAAAATCCTATTACAGAAAGCAACTTTTCCAAAGATACTGTGATTCCTCAAACTTTTCCCATTCACGATTATATTCCTTTCGTCCTATGTGCTTCCGTGTTTGTGGATACGACCGTATGTATGTCAAAAAGAATTCCGTGATGTGTGCGTGTTTATGTTAGATTGCCCGTTGTCGGTACCGAAACTTTGTGTAGGACCTTAACAATTCGTTTTAAATGGCGAGTAGTCACTGTCAGTTCAAGGTGAATGATCTCTGAGATTTCGAATTTTCTCCGGGTTAGTGTTTAGTATTCTGCAATTTTGTTGGCATTTTCGCCTTCGACGTATTTACGCTCGCACAACATTTTGAATATCGAGTAGCTAACGTTGTTGGAATTACGATTTGCGCGGAAATATTTGCTTCGAGTTTTAGATAATAAAATTAATTTCAAATCTGTAATTTCAGAGGCGTATTTCGAACAATTTATTTGATTCTTGAAATATGTAGAGATATTTACAAGAAAATATGTATGGCAGATTAATTTTTAAATGTTTCGCAGGATTTTTATGAATATAATCGAAAGTCTTGTACCATGTACCGATACGTTTTATCCAGAGCAAAATCGATTAAATCATTAGTTCGAAGATCATTTATAATAGCTAATCGCCTTAGGCCTGGTTTCCAAATAGACGATTGTTGTAATTTATATATTCCTGTGTCGTCTTCCACGTTTTTTTTCTGAACTGAAATAAATCGCTGTATCTGAAGAATTCCTGCAAGGAAAAGTGTAAGACGAAGCATGTAGTCTCAATCTTTATACGAAATTACCTGAAGCCGATAGTGGATAAATGCTCTGTCGCAACAGCAACTGCAAGACCGTAATGCCAACCGTAATCTTGCAACTACTCCATCTAGTTTACCCATAGAACCGGTAAGACTCTGAAGTAGGAGACCCGCCATTTTTCAGATTTTTCCCAAATTGTCTGAGCAATTTGCTCTCGGTAGTTACACAATAACCCAAACGCCACAATTTCTCCATCCTAAAAGAGTTTATATCTCGTCTAAACTGTGCATCTAAAAGTTAAGCTGGAATATAATGGTACAACAGATGCGCTATGTCTTTTTATTAAATATGTGTCGATCTAAGGTGGGAATCCACATTCAGAAACAGGACCAAAAATTACATACTGATAGAATGAGTTTTAGAAATAAAATCCGTAATTCTAACCGCAGCTGACTTCAAGCAGCCAGCACTATCAATGCCAGGCATCTACTCATCAGCGAAGTGCTGAGCAACTCAGTGGACTACTCCCAATCAATGTTCTATGGCCAATGAAATACAGAAAACTATTAGGGTGGAGTTCTGAAGCTAGGTTAGCTCTAGAATACTTTCAACGAATGAGAATGAATGGAATACATCGCATTATGTGGGCTTAGAAGCCTTGTCGGCGCGTCCGAGAAGTGCATGTTGACAGCTACCGTAGCAAGGAAAGAATAGAGTTTTCTACAGAATTCATTCGTGGTCCTGCATTCTGCAAAGGATGCATTGCATTCAGGTCCCCAACAAGAAGGACCGATGTACCACCAGAAAGTAGCTTATTGTAATCACTCGCTGCACCATCACTACCAGAATACGTTGCGCAGACTGAAATAATTCAGAGATCACAAGCATACAACATGTACTTCGAAAGAGCGAATAGCCGGGAGAACCACTGGATCATGCTTATGATGGCATCAAATCGTAGACTAATACCTCTACGACTTCTAAAAAAACAGTAGGATCAATACAGTCTATAATTGGGGATGAAAACACGATCAATAGATCACAATCACATCTTGCTGTTGAGACAAACATAGACAAAGCTGATCATTCTCTTGTGTTCGACTTCAAAATTTGGATTTGAGGGATCAGAGTTTGTCAAGTGTCACAAATATCACTTGGGAAAGCGCCTTGGCTTGCAGAATGGCTTCTGCAGTTTTACTGGCACGGAGTGAAAAATATTGCAAAGTAACTAACATTATAGAAATGTTAAGGCCCGCAGACTAAGGATACGTTCATCCTGACGCGATGAAGAGAGCGACAAGCGATGAGACTAGAGTAGCGACTTAAACAAGATGTTGGAATCGTGACTCTAACACTATGAACGCTAAACTTGACTGTAAGTTTTTGTTTTCGCCGCTCCTCTAGTCTCGTCGCTAGTCGCTCGCTTCGTCGCGTCACTATGAACGTACCCTAACTAAAATGGAGACTCTTTCTGTTGCACTGGAATATGAATTTTTTCAGTTCTATTGAAAAATAGCGAACTAAATCTTTAGCGATGAGGATAGAGCTTGTGCGTATAATAAGTAACTAATTGCACATTTCAGAGTAACCAAAATACAGCTGTAATTAATTAGAGTATCATGCTTTATTTCTTTCTGAGAATCTAGATATATAAATATGTAAAGGAGTATAAAAGTTGACGTCTACATGTAACGCAATACCTGTTACTGCGATATGTTTGTGTAGGTTACTAATAAGATTGATACTAACAAATTTCAGGTATTCATTGTAATACGCTAACATATTCTGTGGATATGAAAACTGAATTGTGTGATCAAATTATAGGTAATTTACCGTAATCAAAGTCATAAAGTATTGCTTGACATTAATATTAAATATAATGGTCTGTCAATAATTATTCTATCACTTAATTATTTATATAAATAATGATAATTTATATAAATAAATTTGTGAAATTCACTAAGATTGGAACTCAAACCGTTGGATGGCTGCTCCATGGTTTCTATGGTTTTGCTCCAAACAAGTCATGTGTGTTTTTGATGCTGTCATTCCTAGTCCTGTTTTGTGGTTCTGCCTAATTCACTTACCGTTCAGTGAAACGGTAAGTAAATTACTTACCGTTTTGTTACACATAGCAACCAGTGATAGCAACTTACTATCGTAGAAACAAACACGGTAAAATGATAAAAAAAAACCAATCGCGCAAAAAATTAATAATTTGACATTATAGCAACATACGTAACACATTACAATAGCCGAAATCAATTTTAATTTAAGGTGGATATCTCGAAAAATGCAAAAGAACCCAACTTGAGAACTGAAATTTTTCAACAGATTTATAATGCATCTGGCATCTTGCTTTCCTGTTTTGCGAGTGAATATTAAACTTTCCACGCACTGCAAGAATGTAATATCAGCGTATAGGAAGGTTTGTCACAATTCAGCAATAAGCGCTAACACGTATTCGAATGGGAAAAATCGAGAGATTCAACCGCGCAAGTGTGCGGGGGATATTTATTACGTTTTTGTATTTTCATATTATGAAGCGGCAAATTAGTTTTATAGATATATTATGAAATATTTTGTGTTATGGTAGTATGACAGCATCGAAAATTGAAGCATAAAAATTTCCGGTAGAAAGGATTATATGGAGTTGGCAGCATATTCGCACGTCTATGTACATACATATAAATATTTGTACACGGTAAAAGCATATTGTGCACATATATGTATGTGTAATTTCTACTCTCATATTCGACTGAGGTATGTTCACCGCAAACGATGTCGAAAAAATTGCTTTGAACTTTGTGCCATTTTTGTTTACAGATCAGCGAAACTCTGGCCTTTTTTATTTAATTACAATTTTTGTATAAAGGAATTTCTTGTTTTTTACTTTTACTTTTATGTTTGCAGTACACTTCAATTCTTTGAAGTTTTTGAAGTGGTTATTGAGGCGAATCGTTAAAATAAAACAGGAATCAAATGAACAAGAAAATGTTAGTATTTGCTTCTCAGGCATTACCAACGAATATTTTTCATTCCGGATATCTGTCGGTAGGATAGTTTGTAATTTGATTCTTGTCTAATCTAAACATTTTTGTTCCAGATTATGTTAACAAATTAAACTTATTTAAATTGGCAAACTGTTCTGTGAACGTTTATATACAGAAATTAATACGTCGAACTGTTTTGGCGTAAATAAAATCAGCCTGAATGTTTAAGACGAAACTGTATAAAGAGAAATAAAGAAAAATCGCAATATTACAGAAATAATAAATTCATTGCAATATTCAGCGTAATCCCAGAATTCTCCGATTTTTCATTTAATGAGAAAATATTGCTTAGGCAATATTTAAAGAATGTTCATTTTATAAACTGAAGTAAGTCTGAAATCAACCACCGTTTTTGCAATTATTTAAACTCCAAAGTTGTCTTCATAGTTGAAAATTCAGCGTACTAGGAATAAATTTTCTAACACATACATATAATGCACACATCTTCCTTCTCCTGAGACTGGCGGTTATATCGTCCTTTCGCACGGAATACTGTGCTCATATAATCCCAAACCAGCCGTTATTGATATTCATCTGTTTATAACCGTCTAACATATGCAACAATAACTTTTATGTAATAAATTATTGTTCAAGAGTCATCGCATGGGACTCCACAGGGCTTTCTAAATTGCTGAATAAATTTAACTGTATGTATTGTGTATAACAAGCATGCATTTGTTATATAATAGTTACTTGTGCATCAGACCCATGAAAACACATTATGTTGTAGGAGAAGGGAAATTGTCACCGGAGCTGCTTGCGACTGAGGGAGGACAATCTCGAGTACGTAAAAAATTGTCACCCAACATTTATTGGGCAATCGTGTAAATCGTTAAATCTATTTTTTTTATTGAGACACAATTAACTACTTTTAGTGCTAAACTTTGAAGTGGCTTTCTTGTTTTACATCGTACAATAAAATACAAATACTTTAAGAGTTGTCAAAATGAGTCGTAACATATCTGAACTTCCTTGAAGTGATGATAATATATTTCCATATTTGGAACTACTCTTGAAATAAAAATTTAATGTTACGAAGGGTTTAAAGTCTGGTGCAATAAGAAGTATACAAAAAAACTATGTCCAAAAGCATATTGCTGATACATTTCGTAGAAAAATTGGAGACCTTAAAAAATTTGACTTTATGGAGTTCGTATTCGATGCATGCATGCTAAATATAAAGGAAGGGATTGACATAATAAATTTTTTAAAGTTTATTCTTTTGCTAAAGAGAAAAAACAGTCGGTTATATGCCCAAAAAATCAAAAGTGTTTCACGCACTGTGTTGCGTTTGCGAATTGGTATCTTCGCAACTGGTTGGCCAGAAATTTAATTACATTACATTTAGATAACAATTTATACTGAAGTTTCCCAATCCGTTTTATTATTTTCTCTTGGACAAACTCAAACGACATACCTATATGGGATTGTGCATGCTACTAGTAGAATGTGTTCTCACCTATTGATACAAATGAGAATCGATAATGCCAAACGCTACAACGCTTTAATACATAATTCGGTCGACGTGTGATTTTTATCTATATCTAAGACGCCCATAGTCCTTGGCACCCCACTCATTTGCAGGGTGATTTCGAACAATATACCATGAGCGGCTTTTATAGACTTTTTTTTTTGCTTTTATATTATATTCTGGCATTTCTAGACGTTTTTTAAAGTAACGTTTCACACAAAAAAGACTGTATCCAATCGATCCATAACAAAAAGAACGATGCGCTCAGATTTAAAACTTCTCTCAATCACCTGGAAAACAATTTTAGGCGAGAAATGTTTCACCAAACAACTACAAGCCTCCACCTTCCTATTTCGCGGCACAACAACCACACAGTTAGCACAAATCCTAAACTCTACC
Source organism: Holotrichia oblita (assembly GCA_023690525.1). Classification (NCBI taxonomy): domain Eukaryota; kingdom Metazoa; phylum Arthropoda; class Insecta; order Coleoptera; family Scarabaeidae; genus Holotrichia; species Holotrichia oblita. The sequence goes on along the minus strand of CM043015.1, from coordinate 100,288,219 downwards.
GCTCTTATTTGGCAAGTCATTTATTTGCGCCCTGTCGACGGCGACCCTTGTTCAAATAGCAACATTTAATGGAATATAGGATAGAACTTGACTTGCGATTTAGTGGCAAGTAAGTATACGACGAAAGTGTAGAGAATGCCGTGGTTTTAGGTTACAATTTAATCGAAAAAGTTAGTTCGGTTCGAGATTGAGGGAGTCGAAGGTTCGAATTACTCTCTATTTTAAAGCAAACGTTTACACAGAAAGACCTGTTTGTTCCTCTTAAAGTGAACTAATTACCACTCAGTCGATTTAATGAATAGTCCAGATCAATTCAATATTGACATTTTGTTAATTAATTGAAGTTTTAGATAAAGACGTTTTCACTCGCTACAAAATTAATCGGAGTCGAGATTCACAAACACTAACTCAATTGGGGTTAGTTGATTTAATAATCAGTTAGATACAATAGAACCTTTTAGACTCATTCTACGATAGTGCCTTTTTAAATTACAAATTTATATCAACATCGGTAAACAAAATTTGGTTATAAAACCGTTTAACGAACCCTTTTCATACATGGACGCTTTATCGTATACCAGCTTTTATTCAAACTATTTATACTCTTTGTGATCAACACCCGGTTCTTGATCGCGCCCAGAACACAAGAACCGTGATAGGAAAGGTTAAGAATTTTTCACATTTCCTTTCACTGTAAGAATTTGAATATTTTGTATAACAACTTTTGCAGCTGATAAATCGGATATTGTACAATTATAAACACAAGCGTCTGCCAGCAAAGACTTGACAAAAAATTGAAAAACCTTCGGTTTTTCCTATATCTTTTTACTTAGAGAATAGCGTCTGTCGCTCGCGTACCCATCTAATATCGATATCTTTACAAACGACAAAGTTATACAGAAGAGATGCTCTCTTCTGATGTTATATGCAATATAGCTTGTGTGAATTATAACACTGCGTTTTTAGAATCTTTAACTTGAAATCTGTATCCCACGATCAGAATGAAGAAATAAATACTATTTAACTTGAATTCTTCCAGCCTTTCCCCACTTCATATGTGTCTGCATGCCTTACCAAAGACGTATCTCCCGATTAATTGATGGTCAATTATTCCTGTAGTGTTACTATAAATTAGCAACGAGTACACTAAGGGAACGTTGAGAATTGCGAATATGCAATAAATCAAAAAAGCCTGTAATAGGCTTGTGATGGTACATATAAACTGCACCAATTTGCTTTTGTTGACTTTGCGGTACTAATTCTGACCTTGCCAGATAGACAGAATAAACTACATATATCTTCCATCCGAATTGTAATTCACACAAGTTTCTTTAATTGCTTTTGTTCACTAACGTGATTCTTTCCATTATACTATGAGCATCTATTACAGACATTTTTTTTTTTATTGTGTGTTGGCAGTTCTCAATATTTCAATTATTACGTCATGATAGATCGCTGGTTAGAATCACTGCTCAATAGACCAGTACATCTAGCAGGACTGACAGCCTACGAATTGTCTGAACTACATCGATCGGTTTCTGCCGTATCGATTTACTTCACTTTCCCGCTAGTACTAGTTCTGACCTTACCTGATGGAAGGAATGAGTATAGAATTAGCCAGCCATCAGAATTGTAGTTTCAACAGGTTAACAATCTAGTATTTGGAGGGACTCCAATGATGTATTTATGTAGTAGTTATTTGCACAATCATAAAAAATATAAGTTTTTTAAGACTTAACATTATACTGTTAACAAGTACTACTACTAAGAACTGCTTCTCCAATCTAGCAAAAGACAAAAATACTTTTTATATATGTATGTATATTGTTATATTAAACAAAAAAATACTTCTAGTTTTGTATATACATATATTAAGGATATGAATATAATCGATTGCGCCGCTAGTTACAATACAAGAATTGTTAAAAATTACAAGAGCGTAGTTTATAGCGGCGTTAAGGTATTGTAAAACGCTACCAATGACATTGAATTGAAGAGGTCGAATTCTCTCTGTTGATTTAGGCGATGCTTAACAAGCAGTTCCTAATTAAGAGTAACGTATTTGTGTGACAGAAGTTTCTTTGCATTGCGTAGCAATATACACTCCAATCCTGGCCAAACAATATTCAACACCCGGTTCTTGATCGCGCCCAGAACACAAGAACCGTGATAGGAAAGGTTAAGCCACTGTAAGAATTTGGGCCAAAGCGTCTGTTTTTTCCAGCCTTAAAAAGTTTGTTATTTTCTATCTCCGAGCTAATATAATTCCGAGATGTGTACTAAAATGAATAATATTAATACTTGGTATTTATTACACATGTTCTAAGTACATTTCTGCCTAATAAATCTCTAGAGTGCCGCTTAATAACTTTATATCTGCCATTGCCCCTTCGCAGGTGTCTTAACAATTAACAACGCTGTATTACTGTAAAAATAGCCAGTTTATTTGTGAAAGATATCGAAGATTATTGTTCCAGTGGAATGTTTTAAAATCAATTGTTTGTTCAAGACAAAACAATACTATTGCATGATTAAAAGCAAACATTGAAGATGTAAAAAAATCAAACAGTATGCCGAAAAGGATCAGGGATGTGATCAAGAATAGGGGTGGAATTACTAGTTGTTAATACAATGCATGGACATATTATTTTCCTAGACTACTACAATAAATTTATCTGTTTCAATTTGTCATTTATTTAAATATTTCAATGAAACCGTCTTATCAGTAGGTGGCCCTAATATTGTGGCCAGGGACTGTATATGCCACTGCTGTGAGTGATTACAAGAATAACGATTACAACGTCGATTCAAGTCCAGCGTAACAAAAAGTAAACATAAAATGTTTAAGTTATAGCGTACAGAAAGTCCGCGAGAGTATCATCCCAACTATTATAGTTTGCAATAAGTATATTATAATATTTAGCTGTTAATTTACTTATTAATTGTAACAATATAAAGTACAATCTTAGTATGCAGTCTAAAGCGCAATAGTCTGCTTTGATATCTGTTCGGTACTACCTTCTTCATGATTATCTCTTTCAACGGGAATGTTTGAGTATTTTCGTCGCTTATATTCGTAGCGTTGTAAACAACTGGACACAATGTACACGAACAGGGTGCGATGCCAGGATTTGAAAAATCTCCGGATTTATGATACATCAAAATCAGTGACAGAAAGTCGGCAGATGTTGTGTGTTACGCGTTATATAAACCATCTATCTTCCTTGTTTTTGTTGTTGTATTTCCTCTTCCTTCTCAACTGTGGCCGCGACAAATGCTGCTTGGTCAGATGTTTTTTTAACACAGGTGTTTTGTGCTTTTTTACGTCCACCAAATATTTATTTTCAAGTAAGGTGTTAATGTTGTCTGCAGTTAATCTTCTTTTTGAGATGGGACTAAAGCGATTTCGGTGTTATGAAAGTTAAATGTGAGAATGAAGTTGTCTTGTCTTCCTAACTAATAAACCGTTTATATTGTTATATTTATGAAGTTATATGCATCTATAGATGACGTAAAATATAGTTGATGCATTAGAAAAGCAAACTAATGAGGCATTTCTCGCTGTTGACGTGGACAAGAAAATGTTTTTGTGTAGTTACAAACCTTACGCTTTGATCAAGTTCTTTTCCTTTTGCATTTGTTTCTGTATGCATATAAACCGTTTCTTCCAAATTATCTATTATTCATGGTGGAGTTTTAGCAACACGAAAAGAGTACAGATTTTTGCTCTACTAATACATCAAGTGATGTTTTCCAAAAAGCGTTAATAGCATGTTAGGATGAACTTTGAATTCAGAGCCGAACTTTGAAAGATCTACTGGCACTTAAATTTTGTAAATCTGACAAATCTCATTCTCGCTCGTATCGCGTTATATGTAGTGAATTTCACTGTAGTGTTTCCAAGTTATAAATCATTTTTCAGATATTTCTACTAAGAAAGAAATTATCTTAATATGGTAATCATAAAATTCCACGAAATTGCCTACGGAATTGAGGCTAACAGTCGTCATCATCGTCAGGATAAAAAAACCTCTGTTCGACAGAAGTATTGATGACGATGGTTGGATATGCTTCCGATATACTCCATTTATTTCTACAAACCTGTGTATTGCCTAATACATATAAGGTATGTTCGCAGAGTAAACTAAATTAATCAGAAATAGTACGACGCACGCGTAATAAGATGTAAGCGTTCGCAGTAAAGAAATACGAAATTTGATGAATTCGAAATTAGCAGGTTGTTGTTCGTAGAGTGTCGAAATTGTAGCTGGAAATTGTATTTGGACAGTCGAAAGAGTCGGTAGAAATATCTTCAATTTAGAATTAGCGTCTGCGCACAGAAAAGTTTAGGTCTACCTGTAATACTTCTCTGCATGGCTCCAGTTTTAAAACAAAACGGCGAAACAAAATAGGATAAAATAAAAAATAAATAATACAAATATAGAAGTGAAGTATGCTGCTATAAATATAAGTGAAGTGTGCTATTACAAATATAAGTGAAATATGTACAAGTACGGGAAACCCGTTCGCACAACAAAAATACGTATTAGTTGACAATTTCGATTTTCTGGCAGCGCATGCGCATTCGACAAATTCCAATTAAACTGAAATCGCAAGAAATTCACTCTGCGAACATACCTATATTCATTTCATAAACTTATAGCTTGTTCCGGAATCACCAAGTATAGGTAGAATATTGCGTATTTAAGAGAGATAACTTGTTTCGGTCCAAGGGATGTAATGGTTTCACAAATGAAGCAGATGCTAAGTTAATATTTCATATAATACTTGTGCGGAAGTAATGGCTCTACTCGTCAAGTAAGTAGAAAAAGTACGATAGAACTTGTTGAGGATAAAAGGCAACAAAGGTAGGCAGATTGCCATTCCCAATCGTACCCTCCTTTTTATTCGGTATCATGCTTTCACAAATACTCGCATTGATGTATAATAAACGCGTTCGATTCTCAATTTGATTGTTGTTATTTTTGACTTAATTTTAATACACTTGACGCCATAAAATGTACTGGTTTGAGAACCACCGTAATAGAAAATATACTTCGAAGCACAATGTAGATGCGTTATAACATACTAAGCAGAAAATTTTCTCCACATTACAGTCTAATTGTTAATTTCGTAAATTAGCTTTTACTTTATCCCTGATAAACGTTTAACCTTCCCCTTTTTTATATTCATTTGTTGATTCCTAAATTTGCGGTAGAAAGTTGGACAGTACATATCCTTAAACAAATACTTGCAAGTTTCTTGCTCCTCACAATTGAACTGTAATTCGTGAGCAAATAAAACTATCTACTTCCAAAGATCTATACGAACTGTTTAATCCTATTTGGCGTAATAGTTCGTTTGAAACTGATGCGTTTATTAACAACATGACATTTATCTTCGCTATAAATATTAAGGAGCTTGGTTTGTACGAAAATTGGTTCATGAATACATTACCGGCTTATGTCCCCCTTCAGGCTAAACTATCCTATTCGTAGACTTTTGTTTCGTTCCCTTACTTACTTATCCTATCCTTTTTCTAGATTTGGTTTCTTTCAAACTTTGCCATTCGCTGCAATATGCAGCTATGTATTACAATTACATTTTTATAGAATTTGTGAAATGATACGTTTCATCGTTTTACGTTTATAATAATGTGTATATCAGAGTATCTTGTTGACAAAATTTACTATTATCATAGTTTTAGTTTTATCGAAAAAGGAATAATAGCATTTGTCCTGACACGTCACTCACAGAACACTGGCATATTTACCATGAAGTATTCATGCAGAATACGACCCTGCGTAACATATAAAGTGGAAATGTCACTACTGACATTATCATAGTAGTCAGTGTCTGATAAGAAATAACGGATTCAAATAAAAGCACGACTCTTTCATAATTTTCGCTGCCAACCGAGAATATGTAGCTTTGTCGTCTCTTTTGATAAATTTTGCGTAGAAACAGGCAATAGTACAGACGACAAGAACTGCCTCTCTACCGTTTTTCTTCAATTTTACATGCCCAGCACGTCCGCACCGACACACGGACTTATATTCTAGGAGATCGTCGCTTTCGCAAAGATTAGATATGTGTATTATGTTACGATTTTGACACGCACCCCACGTATTTTGTACTTTTTCCCACCTATGGCGTCGCGTGCTTTTTCCTTTAACCTCGACCTTATAGCATATATCCTGAGAGAAATAAAGAACACTCTTCGTTGAGTACTGTTTCATATATTACAATAATTTTAGTTAGAAAAATATTAATGTGTTGTTCACTTTACCATTATTGAATGCAACTCAACAACAACGATTTCTTTTTATTATGTTTATTATTATTGTTTATTAATAAAATAGGTTCGATGCTGTGTGATCATATTTTAAAACCGTCTAAACAGCCCGGTTTGGATTTTATAGTTTCTATAAATGTTAAAATAAAAAATTAAAATAATTCCAAGGTGCTTAATGGAAATTTGCAAATATCATTAGCTTTGCAATAGCAAAATAACCACAAACGCTCTTCGAGACTCGCAAATCTAGATTCGCTAACATTGATATAGTGCAGCCTTTGATTTCAAATTGCGTAAACTTTCAAATTTAGTAATTTCCGTTATTTGCTCTGGTTTTCTTTCTCTTTAGAGCAGATGTTAATGCTTATATTACCCATGCATTTGGGTTCAGTCATTAATATATTTATTATTTGATAGATATATTACTTCACTACTATAAGTATGCAACTTTTATTAGAAATATGTACACTATCTTTAAGAAGCCGGGAATGATTTCGGTAGCTAATTTGGGCTAACTATAGTTTATCACCTACTTTCGTCTATACAAAACATTAATAGCTATTTCTTGTTACAGGTGCCGCACTGATGAAAGTCGTTGAGGTGTACAAAGAAATACAAGACCAACAAATGAATATTGTAAGTATTATAATTTTGCTATACACGTGCCTTTTGATTTTTTTTTGTACCTGGTATGTGAATCAAGAATGTTAACTAGAAAGTGATGACTTTCCTAGCTTACACTATTGATAAATTTTACGAAAACTAGCGAGTAGCTTTCGTTTTTTATTCTTGGTGTGATAATTATGTGCAAGTGAATAGACATATTCATTGACGTTTTTCCTTGGCTATTTTTTTACTGATCTTTTGTAGTAGCTTATTCAAATTAAATGCAAATTTTTCAGATGAGAATATACATTTATTAAATAAAGACTTCACTTTAAATTGAATTTAATTTCTGTAGACATTCATCAAAGCAGCTTTTTTTTTAGAGAAGAATTAAAGTCAGTTCATAGCAAAGCTTTTATTCAATTGCCCCACCAAGTCTAAATTTTGCAAATGTGCGCAAGTATCTCCGATGCACATGCTTCTTACGTGCTCTCAGTTTAATACTTTTTATTTCGATAAAGAACGTTCTCCACGAAAAAACTGAAACAGTGTACAGGAATGATTTTAATACGATCTACTTCGTTACGTTCAGCCATGACCAATGATCAACGAAGTAAACAGAACCCTTTAAGTGACATTTTCTGTCACACTGTATCAAATATTGTTTGTAGTGCACTACAATCTGCTAGTATACTATTTTTGAGTTGAGAATTTAGTTTAATATAAATGTTTCTTTTGTCAAATTTATTTATAAAACTCCTGAAGTATTGGTAGCACTGCTGTATCAAAGCTATCAAACTAAAACTTAATTTCGAATTTGTATTATTCGATAAAAGAACAATTCAATGGTAAAGAAAAGAAATTCGGCAACATCAATATTATCCCAAGCAAGCACTGCAAAGTGGAAAAGCGTTTTTGTCGCCTCCTGCCAATTTAATTTCGTGTCAGCGAAGGACAAAAAGTTCGTTTTCAATTTGAATCGTTCCTACATGGTGGCAGTGAGCAAACAAGTGCTTCGCGTACGAAATTGAATTCTTTTTGTGGTACGAGAGAACAATTGTCCCTCTCCTGTTTGGACACACACATGAAGTACTCATCTGTCACTTCGGCATGTACCGAATAGAATTATTACCATCACCACGGCTAGTCATCGCGACTACTACTTTCGCAGACCAGCAGGCGTTTTTATTGACCTCGAAGTTGTACGTTTTCCCCTAGAAATGTACCAAATACAGCAATTGCAGCAGTTCAGTCCTGCGATGGTGGTTTAACAGAGTAATTTTATTCCGGCGCTTTTATTTAAGAGTGGTTCGCGCTTTTCGGGAAGTTCGCTCGCGCACCGTCCACTAATGCAATTATCGGTTGAATTAATTACACACAGCCATCTCTGTTTTAATTTTGTCCCCTTCGGTTTTTATATTCATTAAACCCCTTCAGACAAGGTCTTTCGATGTCGAATTACATTGTAATGAGAAAAGTTTTAATTTTTGTTTCTTTCGTATAAGAAATAAAATTCGTTCCTTTATGAGTTTATTTTTATCGGCGCTGATACATGATTTCTGGCAAATTTTCTCTATATTAAGTGTTAGCATTGAATATTTAGCATACTTTCGTCTTACTGTCATTTTCTGCCGTACGAATAAATGATATACGGACATATGTATTGAAATAATTTCATTGTTTCAATAACTACAGAAGAGCCAAAATCCAGAATTATTCCGTATCTAATGTACACATTAGTGAAAAAGTACTAGAAGTTTGTAGTATTATGAGACATTTCCAAACTTATTAGATTCACAAATTCACGGTCATTTTTCCTATCTTAACTACAGCTAAATTAGAGACATGATCTATAACACTGCCCTAACTACCATAGACAATTTGATGGACTGTGTCAGAAGAGTATTTCAAAATCTAAATCCCCAATCAATAAAAAGTTAGTCATAAACAAAAACTAAAATAACTGAAAATATTTTAGGCAAGTGGCCCACATTGACTTTAGAATAGTACCAAAATTTAAGATCATTTCTAGCTATAGTTTTTAAATCGATTCAGTACCCGGGGATCCACCCTGTATAGCTAATGACATTAAATCAGGCAAATTCAATGGAATAATTAAATTAAATTAAAATTATTTATTTAAAAACATATCACTGGATAGTTTCGTACAAAACTTGTAAAGGAAATGAATTAAAGTTAAGTGCCACTATATTGTTCACTATACAAAATTGCATGTTGTAGATTGTACGTATTTTTAACAAGTGGAGTAGCTATAGAGCTATATAGCTACAAACTGAGCATCTTCTTATGATGTGTTCTTCGCTTTTATAATTTCTTCGCAATGCTTTCACATAAAGAAGCTGTGGGTAAGCGAATATTGTCTTGAGGTAAATGTTTTCCAGCTGGACTAATGCTGCTTATTGTAGGTAAAAATGAATAATTGTACTACTTTTCCATTAAAATAGCTCCAAGTAATATTTTAGGGACTAAGGCAAAGGCAGCTGGAAGCAATCTCTTTGATATTGTTGCTTGATTATTGGAATTGTTATTGACTATAGTTATCATCGTGCAAGAGGTTCACCATTGCACTTCTATAAATGATGCCTCTTTCAACGCAAAGCATGCATAGGTAACTCTGTTACTACTTAGTGTATTGCTAATTTGTATTTTACTACTATGGAAGAAACCTAAATAAAGAATCACATTGTATCCACATTGTGTGTGATCATCTGCGCTCTCCAAGGATAATAGCACAGAGAGATATCGTCAAAGAATTTTTTTTATGTGTGGTGGGTGCTTAGTTGCAGTGACTCCGTAAGCTGTATTACTTGTCTGGCTATCCTTGCAACTCTCGGTGTAGTTTTGTGCCTTTTATAATACCGCGTTGTTAATCACTTTGCTCCCAACCGCGAATGATAAGTCGATCCGGATTTCAACCGTCTAAAAAAATGCAGAGAATCGAAACCCGGCTCCTATCATCCTGCCACAACGAGTCAGCCGCCTCACCACTGCGGCTATCAACCCGCTAATTAATACACATAATACCCACATTCGGGTATAATATTATTCCTAATACAACAGATGCAAATCTTCGAATTTTCTTTGCATTTTATCCCCATAATATCTCTATGTGTTGCATTGCCCTATTCAGTATGCGACTTCACAAAATCCAAAACGAACTAAAAAACCTCACTTTGTCAGGTGTAGAATCCATCCCGGAACCGCTGGTCGCATTACTTCAGGATGGCACCTCGTAGTTAGCCTCGATCGGCTGCCTCCATTGCTTGGGTCTCTCTCTTCTTCTCCTTCAGCACCTTCTCGACGAACGTGGCGATCTTCTGCCAGTGGTCGTGTTCGGACAGCATCGTTTGCACGACGTTATCCGGCGTTAAAGGTCCTACTTCGTCTTGTAGAGCGTCTCTGTAGTCACTCCACCTCTCGCATTCGAAGAAGGTGTGGTGAGCATCATCTTCCGCCGAGTCGTGATACTGGCATGTCGCGTTCTCTGCTATACCCATTCGAGCCAGGTATGCGTTGAAATACCCGTGTCCGCTGAAAAACTCGGTGAGGTAGTAATTTACCTCGCCGTGGTCTCTGTCCATCCACTCCGTTAGGTTGCGGATGAGTCTGGCCGTCCACCGTCCTCTGGTGTCGTTCTGCCAGCGCTCTTGCCAACATTGTCGTGTGAGCGCTTTAGCGTCCGCTCTTGCTTGTCGTGCACCGACGTCTCGTCGTGTCTCGTAGACTCTCTTCTTTTCTTGAGCCAGTAAGTCTATCGGGGTTACTCTGTGACGAATCCGTCTTTCCAGAAGTAAAATGAGAAAATATTTCTTTTATGTATATATTTTTCCGCGTTTTCATTTTACTTGTCTTGTTTATTTAATTTTTTTTGCCGACTTATTATGTAGTAGTTTGGTTTTCTTTAATTTTATACTTAGGTCAATTTAATTTCATTTTTTTTGAATTTATTTTAATTACGAGCAACCGGTCATTTATTTTAATTTCTATTGTACAAATTTATATGTGTCAGCGTAATGTGCGCGCGGCTATATCTTCCCCCCGCTAGTCTCTTTTATGGAGGGGACGAACTAGGCGAAGAGAGATTCCAAGATTCAAGAATGATTATTACTAGAGTCTTCCGAGCCGAATAAGTAACTAGAGTCTTCCGAGCCGAATAAGTAACTAGTATCTTTTCCGTACCGTCTCATGCAATTTTTCCGACCGAACACTTAGTTTTCGTAAATCTATATTTGAAATTTTGCAAACCGAATAGAGTCCAGGTAATGTGCTAACAAGCGTTTAAGATCTTAATTTGAACATTTTTGATTTGAATTCTATATTATTTTATTTTATTTTATTTTATTTCATATTTTCCCGTCAATTATACTGGGCACGTCAAGATCGTTACGACGGTCGACCCCTTTCCGCGACTGGTAAACGCCATGTCGAGTGCCGTCCCGTAAATACCCTGTTTGTTTTCACGACCAGCCCGAAGGCAGGCCGAAATTCAAGCCCTTAACCGTGAATTCTATTTTCAAAACCAGTTCATGGTTGCCGATCACGTTCATTTATAGCCGCCATTTTGTACCTTGTACACGACCAGCTACGGCTGAGTTGAAAGCACGACCCTTTCATAGGAGTCGAATTTCCTTTTTAAATATTCATATAGTTGCGTCTTATACGCCATCCCGAGTAAAATTTGTAGCCCTGTGGACCAAGTACCTTGACCGTGAATTTTATGAGCATAATTTAGTCGTAATGTGCACTTACCTGAATTTTATTCCGTCAAATGTCTTTATTAATATTTGCCGCTAATATTACGAGAAGTTTCAACCGATCACATAGTTTGATTCATTATTTTTTTTTCTACGCGCGAACGGATACCGACACATATAAGTTTCAAAACCGCACTTCTATCAGTTATGTTGTAAATACATTCCGCAATCTCATATTTTTGTATGTAAATATATTATGCATATGTTAATGTTTTTTTGTTGTTGTAAAAAGCATCGTATTTCATTTTATGTTTAATATACGCATTTATTCGTTCACCCATTTGTTATAATTTTAATCCCCATGTACCCTGGACAAAAGAGCACCCGTGGGTTTATGTAATTTTCCCTAATTACTAGCGAATACAGATTTCACAAATTACCTTCCGAAAGTTCAAGTTTTCACGTCAAACAATCATTCTTTAAACAAACTATCATTTGACATCATGTAAATATTCAAGCCGATAAGGAAGTCACCTGTAGTAAGTCACGATCACGGTGGTGGAACAAAGTTCCGTTTATCGTTACCAGATGTCACCAGCATTTTCCGAGCGACGTCCGAATTGATAAGATAGTTTACCCCACAAAAGGTAATTGCCACCCCAGACCCAACGCTAGTAAACCCGAAACCGGAAAGAAAATATTACATTGGCGCCCGAGAGCAGTGACTTGACCGTTGATTACCGAATTACAATTTTCTTTTCTTGTAAACATTCCGACCAGACCAGAACGTTTTCGTTTACCACAATTTCCATGCCAAGTCAACAAATTGTTGTACTTCTCCCGACACGTACCGTTACAAAATAGCCAGTTAGAATACTTTTCCGATATATCTCTTAAGTTTCCGGAAAATTAATTTCTTTAATCTACATCCGTGGCAAAACGAACAGACCTTGTGTGCTACACTTGTAGCAAAAGAAGTTGCCTATCTCTTCGTATACCCGCAGATATAACTCAGAATACGTATAATATTTTATTTTCCAGTTGTACATAGATAAATTTTATTATTTACAGTTAGATTTAATACAATTTATTTTACAAATATTCCGACATGCCTGGAGATGATGAAGACACCTTTCCTTTCGAACCACAAGGTACTTCAGCCGGTGTATCATGGATATATCGACTGTCCCGTGAGAATTTGGAAGGATTTGCACAAGGATTAGGTTTGGACTCATCTGGAAACGTAGATGATATCCGAAAACGTTTAAGTGCCTACTTAAAAGCTCGTGGAGCACAAGCAGAGTCTTCACAGCCGCCACCGACGCGCGAACCGAATCAAAATATTCCGACGACCGTTAACATTTGCGAAAAGGTACGTAAATGGAATTTAAACTTTGATGGAGTTGGCGATGCTGTTTCATTTTTGGAACGCGTCAGAGAACTTCGCGAATGCTATGATGTAGCAGATCGAGACTTATTGCAAGCGTTACCGTTGCTATTCAGCAAACAAGCCATTTTATGGTACCGAAATAATAAATCGTCGTGGAACACTTGGGATGATTTTATTGACGATTTTAAACTACAATATTTGCACCCCCGTCACGATTATTTAATCGAAGAACAGATACGTTCCCGTCATCAAAGTCCGCGCGAATCTTTTAAAGATTATTTGACAAATATTTTAACTTTGATCCGGCGTGGTAAGAATATGTCTACCGACGAAATTGTAGAGCGCGTATATCATAATATGAAACCGGAGTACAAGTTTTATGTACGGAGAAACATGGTTACTACGTTAAGAGAACTGTCTACGTTAGCCGCCGAGTATGAATTGATACTGAAGGAGCAGCAAACCGCTATCAGGATCCCAGTAGCATCCAGACAAGCTACTGGAAGTACAAATCCTCCGGAAGAAGCCACTGTTGCCGTCTCGACCCCAGGAACCTCCCGGGACTCTAGTAGTCGCCCGCAAGCCGCATCAACGCGTTCTTCATCAACCGGTACGAATACAGGAACGCAGCCGAAGAAGTTGAGCAACCCCGAACGACGCTGTTGGCGTTGTGGCAGCGAAGGACATCGCCGTCCGGGCTGCAGAAACCCCGTTATGCTTTTCTGTTCTAGGTGTGGAACTGTAGGGATCGCCAGCAGAGATTGCCGCTGTCCGGGAAACGGAGCTTCGAGCGTCCCGAGGGACTGAGTCGCTCGAATCGTGGTAACAACCAGTCCGAAGTTAGAACTGCCGTCGTTACCAAACGTCCCGACAACCGTTTATGGATGAAAATTTGCCTTTTTGATGAAGAAATTGATGCACTCATCGACACCGGCGCTACTTCATCGTGTATTAGCCAGAACTTGGTGAACCGGTTACCTTCAGATCGATTACCCGCCGTTACATATTCCCGAACCCGCTTAGCAATGGCTGATGGCAACATCACTGAATCTCCGGCCCGTATAGAACTTCCTCTGTCAACTGACAGAAGAACCTGGAATATATCCTTTGTTATTATGCCTAGACATTCTTATGATGTTATTTTAGGTATAGATGCCCTGGAACAAATAGACATTGTTATCGATGTATCGAGAAGAGAAATTATTTATCGCGAACCAACTGACCGTATACCTACCGATAGTGTGTCGTCCATTGAAGCATTGACCCCCGAAGATCAACAGCAGGAAGTTAAGAAATTTCTTGACGTTGAGCTAGCCAAGTTTTCCCGAGTACCTGGCCGTACTAACCTCGTTCAGCATGTAATACGTTTACAACCTGGTACCAGTCCGATCAAGCAAAGATATTACCCCTGTAACCCGAAAAAGCAGGCGGTCATCGATGCCGAAGTGGATAAGATGCTCGCAGAAGATATTATAGAACCCAGTCACAGTCCGTGGAGTTCTCCTGTTGTCCTGGTGCCTAAGAAAACAGGTGAACAACGATTTTGCATCGATTTTCGTAAGGTAAATGCCGTAACATTAAAAGATTCTTACCCTTTGCCGTATATTTCTGGTATCTTGGATAAACTCCGGAACAGCAAATATTTTACCACCTTGGACTTGAAACATGGATATTGGCAAGTACCGTTAGCGCTAGAAAGCAGACCGATTACAGCTTTTACAGTGCCCGGAAAAAGGCTTATATCAATTTAAAACTTTACCTTTTGGTTTACATTCCGCAGGAGCGACATTTCAGCGTTTCCTTGACCGAGTTATAGGTCCCGAGTTATCCGACATCGCCCTTGTGTATCTGGACGACGTGGTAGTCCTTGGACGTACGCTAGAGCAGCATTTGAACAATCTACGTGTCATTTTCGATCGACTAAGACATGCAGGACTACTGTTGCAACCGGCGAAGTGTCAATTCGCGAAGCAAAGCATCAAATACCTGGGACATGTTGTAACTGCCGAAGGTATTTGTACCGATCCAGATAAAGTGACCGCCATAGGTCAGATTTCCCCTCCGAAGAATGCTAAGGAAGTTAGAAGCTTTCTTGGTGCCGCATCGTGGTACAGAAGGTTTGTACCAAATTTTGCCAGTATTTCCGCCCCGTTAACGCACTTGGTGAAGAAGAACCAGAAGTGGACGTGGAACTCCGAACAAGAAGCAGCTTTCAAGGCCGTAAAGAAGGCGCTTCAACAAAGCCCGGTATTAGTATGTCCGGACTATTCTCTTCAATTTCAGGTACACACCGACGCCAGCGAGCTAGGCTTAGGCGCTGTTCTCATTCAAGTCATGGATGGAATGGAGTGAGTCGTCGCTTATGCCAGCCGAACCTTACATCCGAACGAAAAATCGTATTCCGTGACCGAGAAAGAATGCCTCGCAGTAGTTTGGGCTTTGAAGAAGTTCAGGTACTACCTCGAAGGTTACACAATCGAAGTGGTAACCGACCATCAGTGTCTACGTTGGCTGAACGAACTAAAGAATCCATCAGGTAGACTTAGTCGTTGGGCCGTAGATCTTCAACATTTCGATTTTACCATCCGGTACCGAAGTGGACAGATGAATAATCTGGCCGACAGCCTCTCCAGGAACCCGTTACCCTGCGTTGTCGAGGATGATGAAGAAGTATTCGCCATTTTCCACGACAAGACCTGTAATTGGTATGACAAAATTTTAAATTCTGTTATCCCGACAGTCATTCTGATTACCTGGTACATAATGATATTTTGTATCGACGATTTCCCGGTGCACATGATGAGTCATCATGGCGTTTGTGCATCCCCAAACCCGAAAGACAACGAGTATTGAAGGAAATACATGACGTCCCGGAAGCAGGCCATCTAGGTGTGACGAAGAGCATCGCTAGAGCAGCCGGCATGTATTATTGGCCTGGAATGTTTCGTGAAGTCCGGAATTATGTCAGAAAATGTGTATCCTGCAACAGACATAAATTCAATCAAGAAAAGCCGTTTGGTAAAATGTTATACACACCTTTAGATCACCCTTGGCAACAAGTGTGTGTGGATCTAATGGGTCCTTTTCCCCGTTCCCGTAGAGGTTTTGTTTTTCTCTTAGTGTTTCAGGATCGATTCACGAAGTGGACAGAATGTCAACCGCTCCGACAAGCCACCGCGAAGACCGTCATCCAGTCTTTAAAGGAGAAAATTATCTATCGCTTTGGTGCCCCGAAAACCATTATCTGTGATAATGGACCGCAGTTTGCCAGCCGTCTATTCCAAACCGCAGCCGAAGACCTGGGAATTAAAATTCGATTCACCGCGCCGTATTCCCCGCAGCAGAACCCCGTAGAGCGAGTAAATCGAGTCTTAGGCCCCATGTTATCCCAGTACATCACCGATGACCAACGCGATTGGGATCTTTACCTGCCACAGTTTATGTTTGCCATAAACACCGCCCGACATGAAACCACTGGTTTTCCGCCCTCCTTTTTAAATTTTGGCCGACAATTAGTTCCCCCAAAATCCCTTTGGAGAGACGCTCAAGATGTGGAAGATAATCCAGTTCAACCCGAACCCCAAGAATTAATTCGTGAGCTGGAAAAGTTGAAGGATTTTTATGAAATCACCCGGACAAGATTAGCTGAAGGTTTTCTGAAGCAGAGCCGCCATTATAACCTCCGCAGTAGACCCTTCCGCCCAAGAATTGGACAGATGGTGTACAAGAAAGACCACCCGCTCTCCAACGCTGGCAGGAATTTTTCTGCTAAGCTGGCACCGAAATACACCGGACCTTGTAAGGTAATCCGAATAGAATCACCCTCAATTGATATTTTACAGTTACCTGGTTCTCGCAAGCTGGAACGTGTTCATGTCAAAGATGTGAAGATGGCTCCGCCCGATGAAGAAATCCCCACCATCTCTCTACCGACGATCTCTTCTCCGGAAGTGAGAGGGGTGTGTGACGAATCCGTCTTTCCAGAAGTAAAATGAGAAAATATTTCTTTTATGTATATATTTTTCCGCGTTTTCATTTTACTTGTCTTGTTTATTTAATTTTTTTTGCCGACTTATTATGTAGTAGTTTGGTTTTCTTTAATTTTATACTTAGGTCAATTTAATTTCATTTTTTTTTGAATTTATTTTAATTACGAGCAACCGGTCATTTATTTTAATTTCTATTGTACAAATTTATATGTGTCAGCGTAATGTGCGCGCGGCTATATCTTCCCCCCGCTAGTCTCTTTTATGGAGGGGACGAACTAGGCGAAGAGAGATTCCAAGATTCAAGAATGATTATTACTAGAGTCTTCCGAGCCGAATAAGTAACTAGAGTCTTCCGAGCCGAATAAGTAACTAGTATCTTTTCCGTACCGTCTCATGCAATTTTTCCGACCGAACACTTAGTTTTCGTAAATCTATATTTGAAATTTTGCAAACCGAATAGAGTCCAGGTAATGTGCTAACAAGCGTTTAAGATCTTAATTTGAACATTTTTGATTTGAATTCTATATTATTTTATTTTATTTTATTTTATTTCATATTTTCCCGTCAATTATACTGGGCACGTCAAGATCGTTACGACGGTCGACCCCTTTCCGCGACTGGTAAACGCCATGTCGAGTGCCGTCCCGTAAATACCCTGTTTGTTTTCACGACCAGCCCGAAGGCAGGCCGAAATTCAAGCCCTTAACCGTGAATTCTATTTTCAAAACCAGTTCATGGTTGCCGATCACGTTCATTTATAGCCGCCATTTTGTACCTTGTACACGACCAGCTACGGCTGAGTTGAAAGCACGACCCTTTCATAGGAGTCGAATTTCCTTTTTAAATATTCATATAGTTGCGTCTTATACGCCATCCCGAGTAAAATTTGTAGCCCTGTGGACCAAGTACCTTGACCGTGAATTTTATGAGCATAATTTAGTCGTAATGTGCACTTACCTGAATTTTATTCCGTCAAATGTCTTTATTAATATTTGCCGCTAATATTACGAGAAGTTTCAACCGATCACATAGTTTGATTCATTATTTTTTTTTCTACGCGCGAACGGATACCGACACATATAAGTTTCAAAACCGCACTTCTATCAGTTATGTTGTAAATACATTCCGCAATCTCATATTTTTGTATGTAAATATATTATGCATATGTTAATGTTTTTTTGTTGTTGTAAAAAGCATCGTATTTCATTTTATGTTTAATATACGCATTTATTCGTTCACCCATTTGTTATAATTTTAATCCCCATGTACCCTGGACAAAAGAGCACCCGTGGGTTTATGTAATTTTCCCTAATTACTAGCGAATACAGATTTCACAAATTACCTTCCGAAAGTTCAAGTTTTCACGTCAAACAATCATTCTTTAAACAAACTATCATTTGACATCATGTAAATATTCAAGCCGATAAGGAAGTCACCTGTAGTAAGTCACGATCACGGTGGTGGAACAAAGTTCCGTTTATCGTTACCAGATGTCACCAGCATTTTCCGAGCGACGTCCGAATTGATAAGATAGTTTACCCCACAAAAGGTAATTGCCACCCCAGACCCAACGCTAGTAAACCCGAAACCGGAAAGAAAATATTACAACTCCTGCGATCACGAGCACCGCCGGTTCGGAAACCGTACGGTATGCGCTGGCGATCCTGAGTGCTCCCCGTCGCTGTACTGAAGCCATCCGCTTTCTGTACTTGTCCTGCCCTAAGGTGTCAGCCCAGATCTCGCTTCCATACAACAGTATGGAATGGGTGACGGTCATTAGCAGCCGGCGTTTACTCGCCGTCGGTCCTCCTACGTTGGCCATTAGTCGGCTCAACATCGTCGTTACTTTAGCGACCTTATCGCTCGACGACTGAATCTGTTGCCAGAAGCTCATCTTGCTGTCGAGCCGCAGTCCGAGGTACTTCACGGAAGTTGTAGTGGTTATGACTTCCGTATCCACCGTCATCTCGATCTCCCTAGGGATTCTTCTCCTGGTCAGTAGAACGACCTCGGTCTTCTCCGTTGCCAGGGTCAGGCCGTGTTCGTCCATCCATGTGGTGACTCTTCTCATTACCTGGTTGAGCCTTCTCTGGGCATCCGCCTCGTCACGCGCTAGGATGACTGCCGCTACGTCGTCTGCGTATCCTATCAGATACGCATCTTGCGGCAGCTCCATTCGGAGGATCCCGTCGTAGGACACATTCCATAAGTCGGGGCCCAGTATGGAACCCTGCGCCGCTCCCGCTGTTACCTTCTTGGTACACGGCCCGCCTGCGGTGTCGTAGACCAGCTTCCTGTCGCTAAGGTAGCTGCGTATCATCCTAAGTAAATAGGATGGCGTGTCGAACGTGTTCTGCAAGGAGTCAAGAATGACGTCCCATCTCGCCGAGTTGAAGGCGTTTCTTACGTCCAATGTGACGAGCATCACCAGGGGTCTCGAGTAATGATTTCCCCGTTGAGCGGCTTCGAAGGTTTCCACTACCTGCGCTACGGCGCCGACGGTGGAGTGTCCCTTCCTGAAGCCATGCTGTCTCTCGGACAGGCCTCCCGCGTCGTCTATGCTGCAAATCTGAGTTCGGTTTTGAGCAGTCTCTTTGCATTTTATCCCCATAATATCTCTATGTGTTGCATTGCCCTATTCAGTATGCGACTTCACAAAATCCAAAACGACAAAGTGCTTTAGTAACTATTAGATATACTGTATTTAAAACTAATAAATAAACCAATGAAGTCTATCCTTATAATTATACATATTGAAAATGAATGTGATTCAAATAATAACATTATGGATATGCGTATGTAAAAATTGTATGCAGTAACACATGTCTCAATACAGAGATCTGTAAATGTACGGAAAGAATTTTTTATGCTGGATATGCGAATTAGTTCGTGTATAATTTTTAATGGGATGGTATTGCTAATTAATCAGAGTGTACTACTGCGCGTAAAATACATATTACAAGTTAAATAAGAATATACATAAAATGTTTATAGCACCATATTTCTTTCATTCGTTTAGTTAATATTTGGTAAAATTACACAAGTACTATAACTAGTTAATTAAAGAGAGAAGAAACAATAAAGCAATCGGCAGGAGAATTAAATTAGCAAAAAAGTAACGAAGTTAGGGCGAGAATTTAATTCTGCTGCTATTGGAGCTTACTAATCAGATTTCTTTATAATTCCCTCAGATAAAGTACCTCTATACTCTATACTTTAGTTCTTGCGTTCATGAGAGCTACCGTTCCTACAAATTTCAAGAAAAATACAGAGCAGTTTGTTGCTTTGAAATGCTCTATTAGTACTCAAGCCAATCGAAAGTACATACATACTACTAGACTATTCATTGGATTGTACTATATTAGAATAAATACAATTTTTTAAAATACCAAAAAATGTTTACATTTTATATAACTAAACTGTTAACTGCTTTAGCAGAATTTCATTGCTCTAATTGTTATATTATGTAGTCTGGAGCATCCTTGACATACTTTTTAATTTTAAACAAGTGCGATTCTGATATCCCTAAGAAATTGTCTTGCCATGTGTTTATCGTATACTAGTTTATCGACCCATAATGTTTAAAAGCACTGCATAAATGAGCTAAATGTAAATAATCACTTTCCTCTATAGGAAATAATTAACGAAATGAGCCAACTAGCAGAATCTTATATAATATAAGGTCTATTCACTTGCAACTAAACGGAACCTCACTCGCCTTTGTTACAGTAAACTCTATATTATTACAGCTGAAGGCATTCTACGTGGATCTCCTAGTGCCGTTAGAAACTAACTTGGAGAAGGACACAAAAGTAGTACAAGTAAGTAACGTAGAAGTTAAGAAGACGCAGAATGAAAAAGCTTTTTTCTTCTGCTCCAACAGTAACCAGTGAAAAATTTGTAAACGGTTTAGTAGTTCATAATGCTGTCCGTTTAGTTCAGCTACGCGAAGGATTGCAGAGTTTATACGAGGGTTTAGAAAACGTATAATGTTCTAAATTTAAGTCTCTCGTTTCTAATTTTGCTCATAAAATGTATTCGCATAAAAACTTTTATGTGGATTATTTTGACTTCTTTTCTAAACTGTGTAAAATTAATTAATTAATTAATTGTAGTCCGAACAGAAACGGTTCCTTCAGCAACATAAACAAAGATCAGAAACCTACAGTAAAGCGGCAGCGATGATGAAAAAACAGCGAAAGAAATCGAGGGCATCATCTAAGACTGGATTAGCTATGGACAAAGAATTGAAGGTAAATATATACATATATCTCCAATTTTGATTCATTTCTATTTTATATCTCAATTCCAAGATATTGTTATATATAAAATAATTTTTGTACTTTTGGTGCGTTTAGAGCACTCGCTGTGTCTCTCGACAATACAAAAAGATCTACTTCGTATAATTCTCTGATACGCAAACTGGCAAAGAACTGCTCTACCAATTAAAGAAAGCAATGGCAGGCATTTCACCAACGTACGATTCTTCTACCTTTATTTTCTTCAGTTAACGAAAGAATGTCTATAATACAAATGAATTTTGTGCAACTTCAGTTCGGGCTATGTAAAAAACGCGATTATCAAGTTGGTCTTCACTACGATACAAGTTTATCATTTTTTTCAATAAATCTTAATACTTTTCTACGCCGATCAACAAATGAAAGTAATACATCAATATATTTAAATTATCTCAACTCCAATCATTACTACAATACAATAGTGTTATTCCTTTACCTAAGATTCTTTACGAAAATTCGAGAATTCTATTTTTAAGAATATTGCAAATACTATATTTTCTGACATACTTAAATATTTTTGCAGAATATGCAGGTTTTAGAGGAAGAAAAAACTAAACTAGATGCGTTTTGTGAACAAAGTTTGAAAAATGTAAGCGCATTTTGGCAAGGAAAATTTACAGAACTAATGTGCAACTGAAATTTTCAGGCCATGACTCAAGAAAGACGGCGCTACGGTTTTGTGTTAGAAAGACAGTGTTCCCTCGCCAAGCATTACCTGTCATATCACTCGCAGGGCGTAGCAGTGTATCAGCAAAACATAGACAAATGGTCGGAAGTTGCAAAGACACGCGAATATTTACCAGAGTCAGTTGAAAATATATTCAGCAATAGGATAAGGGTAAGTACGTTCACAACATACGTTTCATTTATTGCCTTCAGGCAAGTACTTCCTTCATGTATCTAATGAAAAACGTAACATTATAGCAAATGTCAGTATGGCAGGAAGAGGATCTCTACTCGAATCCCCGCAGTCCACATTTCGACGACGACAGGATAAGTCTGAGCTCCCAGCTACGTAAAACGAAAAGCATGGATGCTTCTTGTCTTGACATACGTTCAATAAACGACGTCGGTTCGCCTGTAACCACACTCTCCCGTGCTAAATCCGAATATAACTTGAATTCCTCTACGCATTCCTTAGTGCAAGGTAATTACTCCTGTCTTACGTTATTAATTTCTATATGTAGTAATTAGATAGGTACTCATCATTAGCTGCTTGATAACAAATAAACTGGGTAATTAATAGTATATTAGTTGTAAATCAAAGAGGCAAGAAATTCACCGAATAAAATCTAGCACCATACATTAAGAAATGTCGTGTATATTAGACTACATCTTTTTAAGAAGAGTAAAAAAATCTGAAAACATTTTAATGGAACGAAAATTTCTGTAAATTTAAAATTTTCATAGAAGTGCCTTACAAAAGTTAGTAGACTTGTTACCGATACGGTCATCAAGAATTAATGCTTGTTTACCTAAAGCTATTGCTAATTTGACCAAAAAGCATTTATTCTTTAGAGAGAATATCAATAACCTTCCGTAGTAGCCTCGGAGATATGATGAAACGCTCTGGAGGACATCATTAGTAAATTGTTTTGAACACAGTTCAAAAATCTTACGAAGCTTATCTGTATACTTGAGAATCTTGACAAGAGTTTTCATGTTTGTATCTTTCAGGAACACCAACGGGCCGTCCTAAATCAATTGCAGTACCACCTCCACCGACATGGGATACGCAACTGGCAAGAGCGCTTTATGCTTATTTATCTAGCGGAGAGAATCAACTTAGTTTCTTGGAAGGTGACCTCATTGCGTTAATAGGTGAGAGGACCAAGGGATGGCAATTCGGTGAGAATCTACGCACCCAGTGTAGCGGTTGGTTCCCATTAGCGTATACAGAAGTTCTAGATGATTCATCGTTGTAAGTAATCCACTTATATGGTAATTTACTATGTGATTATGTTCAATTCTTGTTATGATGAGTTCCGGGTTTGTAGAGTAGCGAACGCGTGCTAGTACTAATATGCAAATGTAATTTTGCAACTTCGCGTAATATATTTCGCCGTAGTAGATTTGTCAGTTTATTTCTGGCATTATACAAAGAAAGTGTCGCTGACGGAAGCACATTTGCGATTAGTTTTAGTACCTACAGCAAAAGTAGAAAAGTTAAGAAACTAACGTGTAAAGTTTTCGAATTAAATTGCGGTATAAAATCTTCATGAAGCTGAAGTTTCTTTACATGGATATACTCCAGTATAGCTTAAGTGATTTTAGTTGCTTTGTATGCACAACATGATGGCAAAAAAATAAGTTTTAATGGAGTTTACTAACCATGATAAACTAAATATTTCACATGTGCGTTTCAACAACTTCAATGTATGGCAAAAAAATGTTATGCATTTGTAGTAAAAGACGAACTAGTAAGTCAATAAGACATAGGAGCCACAACTATTAGCAGTCACAAGAAATAGAGATCAGAAATATATACATATGTACCATCTTTGGCAAATTAAATGCGAATTTTTCAGCGAGGAATTTCCATTTACTAAATAAAGCCTATACTTTGAAGCAAATTTAATTTCTCTAAAAGAGAGTACTGCTTTGATGAACTTCTTTAGAGTAATTAAATTCACTTTAAAGCAAAGCCTTTATTTACAAAATCAACATTCCCCGATAAAACAATAGCATTTAATTTGCCAAAGATGGTACATATACAGGCTGTCTCAGCGAGACCGTTCATTAGGAGTTTATAGGCTTCTGGCCAAAATATAAATTTGAGAATCAAGAGTTGTGTATAATCGACCGCGTTCTCTTCAATGAAAATATTATTAGATTTTTAGTGCTTCCGGAAGTAGCCATCTAGTTTGTTATTTTTAATAAAACACCTTGGATTTACCTATTCTTAAGCATTATAAATACCTTTAGTCTTTTAATTTGATTCGGGTGTTTTGTAGTTATTCGATTTTTTCTAAAAAAATTTGCTAAAGCGGACATTTATTCAAAGAATCAGAGAACACTCGATTTTTCGGATATCAATTTAGCATTCATAACATGCTTAAATAACCTGTTGGAGTATATTTTGGCGCCGAGAACGACTATCTACATTGCGTGGTTACTGTACTATGGCACGTTAACCCTTTGAAATTTTGAAGAACCCCCATATTTTATTACTTAATCATCTTTACCGTCCAATTTTACATCATTTATGTCCGACATATCCTACACCCAAAATTGATAGTTCAGGAGATAATTAGATTTTTTGAAAAATGCATCAATCATCGATACTTATCCAGTATGCTATAAAAAATAAACGTTCTCAAAAATTTGTTGTCAAGATCTAACTTCAAAATCACACTTCGTCGTTTTATGCTTGTGACTTAATTACACGATATATGCCTTTACGTTATTGCTATAAGGAGTTAAAATGGATAACACCTTAATGTTTGAAGACAGGTGGGTAAGGCGGTTAGGAATTGGCCTATAAGATCTCCAGATATGACACCTGTTGACTTCTTCGTTTGAGAACGTATCAAAGATCTGGTCTACCAGACATCGGTGACCACGAGAGAGTAGTTAAGAGCATGTGTGCGAGCAGCATTCGTCAGACTCTCTTCTCAAGATGTACAAAGAGCAACATTTGAGGATTTTTCTTTACGTTTAACACTGTGCTTGAATGCGAACGATCACCATTTTGAACAATAATTTCGTTCTAGTTTTTTTGCACCCATTTCTTAAAAAATACATTCAGAATTTCTTGCTTTGTGCAAACATTGTTTTCATTATTGCTATCCTTTTTAACTCTTTATAGCAGTAATTTAAAACTATTTATCGCGTAATTATTAACTCTCAAGCATCAAACGAGAAACTGTGATTTTGACGTTAGACTTTGACAATAAATCTTTGAGAACGCTTATTTTCCATGGCACACTGGATAAGTATCGATGAGTTGTGTGTATATTTTTCAAAAATTCTAATTATCTCCTAAACTATCAATTTTAGGTAGGGAACACGTGGGACATAAACGATGTCGAATAGGACGCTGAAGACGACTAAATAATAAAATATGAGGGGTGCTATTTGAAAAAATTAAGTTATGGTTTTTCAAAATTTCGAAGAGTTAACGTGCCATAGTAAAATAACCACGCAATGTAGAGAGCCGTTCTCGGCGCTAAAATATACTCCAACATGTTGTTTAAGCATGTTATGAATTCTAAATTGATATCCAAACAATCGAGTCTTCTTTTGCTATAGCAATTTTTTTTAGAAAAAATCGAATAACTACAAAACGCCCGAATTAAATTAAAAAAACTGAAGGTATTTATAAAGCTTAAAGATAGATAAATCCAAATATTTAAAATATATAGGGTGTTTCATTAAAAATAACAAAGTAGATGGCGACTTCCGGTATAACCAGAAGCGCGAGAAATCTAATAATATTTTTACTGAAGAGAACATAATAGACTATATATAATTCTGGATGCACAACAGACGCTTAGAATCAAGAACGCAGACGCGAATGATAGTGTTGACGACACGCTTCTCTTAATACATGGTGTAGTAGTACTTTTTCCAGAGGTAGTAATCCATTAAAAATATCTTACAAATAATTTATTAGTAAGAATAGAAAATAAAATGTTTCATTTTGGGAACTGCAATACAGAACTTTTTGCAAAAAGTGCGAAAATATCACAGGTAAGAGTTTTATCACTGTAGCTGTTACTTCATGCTTTACTATGGAGTATTGTTTACGCAGGTGATACACGTTACTGCACAGTTACTGCAAATAAGTTGCAAAATAAACGAAATAAAACCTTGCAAAAGTAATTTATGGAAAAATATATTTTTTCCTGTTTTAGAGTTTTAATTAATTCTCCAAGACACGCTACGCTGTATTCCAAAAACAAACCAGAACACAAGCAATTAGCTATGCAAGTGAAAAGTATTAACATAATAATGGCTTATTGAAGTCCATATTTAGTATTCTCTAATCTATTTTTTAATAATACCAATATTTTTCAAATTATTACCTATGCGTGGCACCTTTTACACAGTCTATATAGATGTGCAGGTGTTCATCATAAATAAAATGTTACTTTTGGTATTTAATATGACAATTTACAACCGATTCGTTTCATTTCAGCAATTCACCTAGCCACGCGTCCGTCTCTAATAGCAGCCACATTAATCCATCTACGCCCACAAACCAGGGCAACAACGTGGGTTCAGGTGGTACCTCAACTCTCGGTAATAACGCTTCTGTAGAAAACCCAACCCCTCGTATGTTTGGCGACACGTTGCACCTCCATAGATCCTCAGCTAACGCTAAACAGGTAGACCACCGCATACATTTGTCACTTCCATCGTTACGCCGTGAGAAATTCTACCGATCTACAGATTCGCGAATATACAAAAAATTACTGCACCCAGCTTAAATTAAATTAATTGCATATGGGGATCACGGCATTCCTTAATAATTAATGTTATGCACACTTCGAAAACTAAATCTAGTAATTAACAATAAAATATAAAACTACTTTCTATCGTGTAGTTTTGTAAAAAAAATTGAGCAATTGCCTGAAAATTTTATACTAGAATTGTATTATGTAGAATTGCAAACACTTGTAACTCTTAGTTTACAAGACATAGTGAAATAAAAAATTCACGCTAAGAGATTCAGATTAATTTAGTCTTTGACGTGTGCTTCATTTAGAAAAAACTATTACATTAATTCAAACAAGATTAAATGATTGCTTGTAAGAATTCATTAAAACATATTTTATTATACACATATAATCCAGACTAATCATTCGCACACTTCTTTTTAGATTCGTCGGGCGATAGGTTCTAACAATATCCCGCCACCTGCTCTACCGGCACCCGTCCCAACACCATCCTTGCCGTATCATAAAACCGGCATGACTCAATCCCACAGTACCAACTTTCAAGGAAAGAGCGACACCTCCACATTTCAATCACCGTACTCTCAACCGACCACAATCAAAACTTCTTCGTCCAGCTACAATTTCACAACTCCGTCCAGCGGTCCTTATTCGACGCATCCTCAGCCATCTAGATCGGATCGGCCGACAGCTGTTACCCCGTTGCCGCTTCATTTGCAAACCAAAGGAGGAAAAATAGGCGGACCAGTAGGAAATGTATCGTTGCACAGCAGCAATGATTCCGGTTTCAGCAATGATCCGCCTCCCCAACCGGAAATCGATTATTCGGACGATGAGTCCATATCCGGCGGTGGACAGACGAAGATACCGCCTCGGTAAGTTCTTTGAGTATTTTATCGAATTCTCGGGCAGGTAGTTGCTTTCGGTTGGGATAATTTGTTCATTTCGTTGCTTTAAGCCGGGAGCTGGAGTGCGTGAAGATTTATCACGTCGTTAAAACGATATTGGGTGCTTTTTATAGGATAACACTAACATTTTCCTCACTGACAACATTTTAAGTTATTGTATGCAGTTATATAAATATATTACCAGTGTTATGCACATACTTTGTGAATAGTTTTTGTAATAAATAATTTTACTACAGATATGGATAAAATTTTAATTTAGTTAAAGGATAACTATGCAAGAACATATCGCTTTAACCAATTTCTAAATTGCCGGCCATTGTTTCTATACTAGCAAAATGCTGAACGTAAGTGTACTGGAAATTTAAACTAAAGCTTATAACGTGTATACAAAACCCATGGCAACATCATTTCTCAAGATATAGCGGTAACGATGTACAATAACTTTGTATGGTTTGTTTTTGTATACAGGATTAGTCAAAACTTTGGAATAGGCCGTTTATTTCTGTAAATATGAACTTTATAACAAAATGTTTTTAACAAAAGTTTTTTTACTAATTATTCGCCATGTCTTAGACTACTCCTGGTTTTTTTATGTCAACGTATTTCCATGGAAATGTATTAATTTTTTTAACGGCAACCAAGTGATTTTTTTGCTGATTTTTATTCCTCCTTTTTTCTTGAAATGACTTCATATTTTTTTCATATGCTTTAATAATAAAATTTTAGAGAAAATACTCATAATACTTTATTCATTCAAATAATATTTAATTCAAATTAAATGTTCAAACGGAAGACCCTCTGCAGCTTGACAATAACTTAATCTGTCACAAAAATTACGCAACGAATTTTGCAGCCAGTTAGGTGGTATTTCTTCAATTTCATGCCTGATTCTGGCTTCGAGGTCTTGTAAATTTTGTGGTTTCTCTTTGTAAATCTTATTTTTTAAATGACCCCAGAGGAAAAAATGTAAGGGTCTCAAATCGGGCGATCTAGCAGGCCATTCAATAGATCCCCGACGTCCAATCCAACGACCTGGAAATACATTATTTAAAAACAGGCGATCATCAACTCCATAATGTGGTGGAGCGCCGTCTTGCTGAAACCAAACATTGTGGTTTGGCATTCCTTGTCGATCTTCATCCGGAAATAAATCTGCAATGTCAGGTACAATGTGATCACGCAATAGGTTTAGGTATCTATCTGCTGTCAAATTTCCATCTATAAAGTATAGACCTATTATGTGGTGCCCGATAATACCAGCTCAGACATTAAGTTTTTGTGGATGCTGTGTATGGTGTTCCATCATCCAATGGGGATTTTGACTGGACCAGTAGCGACAGTTATGTCTGTTTACAAACCCATGTAGACAAAACGTGGCTTGATCAGAAAATAAAATGTGGTTTAGACAATTTGGATTATTATTGATCATTTCCATCATTATTGCACAAAACTGCTTTCTTCGTTTAGCTCATGGATACACCTTATCTTATAGGGTTTGTATTTGTTCTTTATTAATATTCGAACTACCGACGATTGACTAATATCATTATCCAAAGCAAGTTGCGTGGTTGACGTAATTGGATTATCCATAACACTAAGTAATACATCAAGAGCTTGATGTTGATTTGTAGCTGATTTTGGACGTCCAGATCTTGGAATATCTTTTACATTTCCAGTTGTTCTAAATTTTCTAACCAATTTAGACATTGTGGATTGTACAATAGGATTTCTCTCCGGATGAACGTTATTAAATAAATGACAAACATCTTGGTGTGAACGTTGTCGATCTCCATAACCAACCATCATTAATTATGCCATAATTATCAATTCTTTCAGTTTCACTCAGTTTGACCATGTTTACAAATTAAAATGAAACTATTTAGATTAAATTAACTTGTTAACTTATGGAAAGGTACTTCACAATGACATGGAAAATGACTTTAAGAAAACAGAGGTCACTATAATTTTTTGTAGAATTATTCTCACGTGAATAAAAAGAAGTATTAAAAACTGGAGAATCTGATTTAAAATCACATTTTGCCGTTTATTGGTAACTATGATTTTATACAGAAATTTTGTTATTAAAGCATATGAAAAAATATCAAGTCATTTCAAGAAAAAAAGAGGAATAAAAATCAGCAAAAAAATCACTTAGTTGCCATTAAAAAAAAATTAATACATTTCCATGGAAATACGTTGACATAAAAAAAACACGAGTAGTCTAAGACGTGGAGAATAATTAGTAAAAAAACTTTTGTTAAAGACATTTTGTTATAAACTTCATATTTACGGAAATAAACCGCCTATTCCATACTTTTGACTAACCCCGTATAATGTGCTACATTTTCTACAAGTGCTTTTGGCAATATGTGTTGCCTAGAATATTTTAACGTTTATAAAATACATTAGAATTATATTGTAACATACCTACCTTTTATACGAGTAGAGTAAATCCACGTTCATTGACTGTCCATATTAATAAAATAAAATATGTGACTGCAGTAAATATTTTGAAAAGTCTACAGTAGAGGGTAATTGATATGACATAAATCGGGTATGTATTTATGCCGCTATCATTATACAGACTATGCTTCTATAACTCTAAAGCTACGACATTTAACTGCAGGGGCCCTCTAATTTTTAACGTACTATGCAATAGAACAATAAAAATATTAGTTGGTATTTGAAAATAATGAGATAGCGATATTTTCTGGATAAAGCATCTGGTATAGTTTTGTAAAGCTTATAATACTGCGTTTAATTCAACGCAGTTTCCTAAATAATTATTTAAAATTTTAAATTTCTATCTGCGTAATTTTTTCAGAAGTACGGTGATTTGTAATAGCCCGCAGCTGTCAATCTTCTTACAAAATTTGAAGTAATTCATAAGCAACTAGTTTAGGACGCAAAATTATTAGCCAAGGTAACAGTGTCAGTGTTGAAGTGGCCAATTCGAATCACAACAAAAATTAGGTAATTCTATTTGAAGCAAGGAACTTTACACGCATTTCGGGCGTAAACGGAAGAAGTATAATGCTAAAATTATTTTAAAGTGAAAGCACGTAGTAGGAAATTGTTACCCGCAAAATTTTAAATCGCAAAGATTATTAGTACCCTATATTATTTTGATCGACAGTCGTCGTGAGATACCCTCTATAATGTCGCCTATATTGCCTATCTTTGAAGTTGAAATAATTTCTGGCCTAATGGTAGAGTCACTTATTGTGTAACGCGGCAAGTGA
Organism: Holotrichia oblita; assembly: GCA_023690525.1. Classification (NCBI taxonomy): domain Eukaryota; kingdom Metazoa; phylum Arthropoda; class Insecta; order Coleoptera; family Scarabaeidae; genus Holotrichia; species Holotrichia oblita. The sequence goes on along the minus strand of CM043015.1, from coordinate 100,257,377 downwards.
TAGTTGACGTCACGATCTATTCCTTGTCACCCGTACAAGTTATGCACAAATTAGCACTAAATGTAGCGATGTTCTTCATTAAATATGGAGTCAAAAATGTTCATACAAAATCTGCCATTCATCGTACTCTGCAAAATATTCCGACAGGCGAACTTTCAGTCAGTATTAATTTAGAATAATGAAGAATTATTATTATTACCATTTCGTTAAGGTTGCTAATTGGTTTCCCAATTTTCTTTTTAATAGTAGTTCATAAATTTACATTGACGAAAAGCACATCTGTCAATATTGTAAAACAATTACTAGCAACCAGTAGGTGACCTAATGTTGTTCCAGGCAAATGTTTCTACTTTCAAATTTTAACATTTATATATTTCTTTTTGTGGAATGTATGCTTCCTTGTATTTCCATATTTATTATCTTGTTTGCTAGTACTGGACTTTGCGTTCAATGAATATGACAGAGAGCTTTTGTTATAGAAATGCATGCCTGTTATATTGAACACGCTTTCCAAACCGGAGGTATCAAAGCAAAAATGTATTTCGAAAGCTGGACCAGCGTCTTTGTGATACAGATTCCTTTACTCCAAGAAATGCGCACGTTGATTGGTCAATGCAAAGGCGTACCGTGCAACTAGAAGAATAGGTTATGGTCACAATTCTTCCGGGAGTACCTATCAATTAGGTTCTATATTAAATATCCTCAATAATACGACAGTTCATTTAGTTGTACGAGAAACCCTGTTTCATTCATATGCTTCTGAAGTCCAGCCCCTAATATAACGTTTTTTTAGGTAAATGTTTGCAATAAAATCTTAAATAGGATTCATGGAAAAGATGTATTCTTTGGGGCAATGGCATATTTACCACAAATGTTATGTTGCATACTAATAATTTTCATCACTAAATTCACATGAAATACGCGAATATATGTTTAGAATATATTATTAGAGAGTTGAAGAACTAGTATAAACGATACCACAAAGATTGAATTCTATCTATATCTACTTAATTTTATTCTTTTGGTAAATATATATGATTAAGGGTGGGTTTATCAATGTGATGATAAAAGTGTTAGGTAAGTAACTGACAGATATTGCTAACTGGCAGATAAAATTTGGCCACTACAATGCTTTACCTTCCAGATAACTTCTATTTAACACTTAATAAACGTTTCATTGTAATTATCTTACAAATAAAATTTTATCTGCAAGTTAATTTATTTGTCCTCACATTGATAAACCCACCCTTAGAGCGCAAAATTTATATAGTGATATTACTTGACTTATTCGGAGCAAAGAGATGCTGTCACAAAGCCATTTGAACACAAACACACACTAAACTACACCGCAAGAGTTGCAGTGATAGCCAGACAAGTATACAGCTTACGGAGTCACTGCAACTAACTAACAACGAGTAAAATGGTTTTAGATAGCGCATTACTGCAATATCTGTATTTAATGTTGCCACATGCACATTTCCTTCAAATGGTATATCGTTCTAATATATAGATTTTTGACTCCAAATCTAACCCAGAACATCGTCACATGTAGCTAGTACACCAATTTATTCACATCTTCTAGGATCTATGTTATGAAACAATTTGCATTCAGTTTTTGTCTTGGTTAACTTAATTTGTTTAGATCATTAAGGTGAAAGTATCTAGTCAAGGAAATTTCTGAAAAAATATTTGCAATTTTTTTATGAAGCAAAATAAATGAAAGGCGTAAGAATCTGTTTTTGGTTGCTCTTAATAAGACTGACTCTAAGAAAATATTTTCTATTTATTCTAGTATAAAAACTCGTTCGTGTTTGTAGTTTGTTTCTAACAGTGGATCAGAATCTATGCTTTTGCTAAATAATACTTACGCATACAATTTGGATTTACAGCTCACTGTAATTAATTACTAATCCGCAGTGTAGAATAATTCGCCACACACTTGTAACCCTGTGGGTGATATGATAGTTTAACGTTTATAAATATACTACAAAATTAGTAAAGTACAAACTAGTTTGATGCAAATGATTTGGCCTTATTGTACTTAAACATATTTTAAATACAATAATTATTTTTGTCTAAATATTGATCTCTAAAACTATTACAAAATTTAATCAGCTAAATGAATCCAAAACTATTGATGATTTTTTTACATAAGATGGATGATTTTTGCTATCAGTGCAACAACAGAGAATATGGTTTCCCTAGCTAAATGTTTTCTCAAATGGTGTACTTAGTACACTTTCGACGTAATTTGAACCATATTGAAGAATGAATCTACAAACATTTTCTTTGATTGCACACCAATTTACCTTCAAATATTTTTGAATGTTTCACAACAAGTAATTGCTTATTCACATGGGATTGGTAGCTTGGTTCACTGTAGCATGCACCTAAAACTAATTTAATTTGTCTACTAAAAATGCACATTATTATTTCCGTATATTAATTTTATTTATTTACTTTGACATTACTAGAAACAGTAAGCACCGCCGCATAACCAGCGACAACAACAATAATAATACGAAGAAAATGCATACCATCCGTCCGTCGAATAGTTCAAGTAATCTTATGGACCGCCGTTTTTATATGTCCGATGACCAAGACACCTTATCTACTATTTCGCCAGATAGAAAAGGTATTGTAAAGAGAACAAAATCCTTTTGGAGATTTGGAAAATCATCAGATAGCGAGATATTAGAAGGTATGGCGTTGTGGAAGCATAAAGATCTAGTCGATATAAAAAATATTGAAAGAAAAGAAAGTGAAATTAAACATAAACAACATAGTAAATCGAAAAAATCAAGCAGAGACAGATCAAACGACTCGGATAAAACCTTAAATGCCAAACACTACAACGAAGATCAAGAAAAGATAAAACCAATCAGAACTAAGCACAGTTTCAGTGAAAAGCAGAAGGCTGCTCCTCAGAGGAAAGAGAACAAGATTGAGAAAATTGAAGATTATGATGATGACTATGAAAAGAGTACAATAAGAAATAACGATGATCAGTTCTACGAAGATAGTGGAGATGGTTTAGTTTTAAAAACTGTTAATAGGAAAGACATACTGCAACAATATACTAATGACTCTAGTGTGCCTGATTCTGAAAGCGATTCGGAATCTACTAGCGATGATCCATATGATTGTATTTTAGTGGACGATCAAACACATAAGGTCCGAAAAGGAGAAGATCAATTTACTAGCGTAGCTGCAATTGGTAAGAAACTGGAGAAATTGTCGAAAAGCAGCAAATATTCTCCACAAAAGAATACCGAATCTAACAGAAGGACCTTAACAGAAAAGAATAATAATATGAACATGAGAAATGAAAGAAAAAATAATGAAATAAGCAACAGCACTATGGATCATGATGATATTATGCAATACAGAGATGGAAGGCAAAGTTTCAAGACCTTCGGGATAGAGACACCGAATAGCGAGAACGGCGAAAATGAAAGGGCCGAAAACGACCGATATTATCCGCAGACGCGTAAACGGAATAACGAAACGGCGAATGTTTCAGAGAAGCGGAGGTACTACCCTGAAACTAACGGCCATTCTAACAGTATGGAGAGGCGTAATAGGCAGAGCTACGACAGCATAGATTCGGAAATTGACGCCGGAGATAATAGGACTATTACGAATAATCGTAGGAACAATATGGAGACGGAGAAAAAGGAGAAGCTCAAGTACTACACGGAACGACATAGGGATGGAGAATTTTCCTCAGATGCTAACGAAAACCGTCAATTTCTACCGCGGACGAAGTTGACGAAAACCAACAGTAATAATTCTAACTCGCGACAGGAGCCGTCACAGCAGGATGGGAGTGAATATGGAGATACTTTGCAGAGGCGTATGAAACCGGCCGAATACACGAATATGTACGACGAAAAGTTGCCACACAGCGGGAACATGTACGGACCGTGGTACGACCTTTGGGGCTTAGATGCATCAGTACGGAAATAGGTTTTTATTTTATATTATTTGATGTTTTCTTTGTTACTATTTCGTTTGTAATCACTTAAATAAATTTTACAAATACTGGGAAATGTCTCCAAATCCGTAGAGTAAGACCTAATCAATGCAAGGTTTATTTTAATTTCCTTTTTGTCAGTTTCTGCAACGAGACATACAACAAAACAATTGCGTTTATTTTCGGAAAAGCCAATGCATTTCTTCATTCATTAGATAAAACGTTGACTTTGTTTAGTAAAGTGGAGTTAGTTTTATAATACTAATAAAAGTTATTCATGACGAAATATTCGTTGTATGAAATTAACTTAACTGTAGATCTTCAAATTTGTTTACTGAAATTTATCAAATTAGCTTTTGTAAGTACTTATAGCTTATAGTAAGCAAAAACAGTCTTAGGAAGTAATATCTTGCATTTTGTTGTACTCAGCACTTTCAAATACAGGTATTTTCCTTGTAATTTTTACCTCATATTGAAACAAATGATTTCGTCTTGTTTATTAGAATCCGAGGATTTGAGTAGCTAGTTATTTCAACTAAGGTACATAAGTGACTGCAAAATTTTGAGATTCCTGTTCTGGTACGATCTATTCTTTATTGTTCATATCAAAAGTCTCCATGATAATTTTAATACGTCTGTAAAGATTTAGCTTTCCAATAGATAAGTGGAGTTATCAATGATAATACTGATATATGCTCAGATGCGGATCGATATGGTACTTTGTCCGTGCATCCTTAGTATATCTTATCTAAGACAGCCTCCAAATTGTACCAAATTGCCCTACTTATCTATTTTCTTAGAGAGTTCTAATGATTTTTTGATTTTGACTGCATTACGGATTTGTTCCTCCAACTTGCTGAAAGTACATATTTCGTCTCACGTGAATTGAAAATGCAATGTAATGTGTCCCAACGTTCATCGATTAAAACCTAAAGGTTAATCACCATTTAAATTATAATTGAAAAAGAAGGGTCCTGATATTCTATCAGATAATACCTACACCGTACATTAGCTTTCTGAAAATACTGCCTTCTGTAATTTGTGACACAGTATGGATTTTCTGCACACCAGTGACGGCAATTTTGTGATAATACCACACTGTTTTATGGTAACCCCGTTCCAATTTTCTTAGGAAAATTCCTGCCGTTTAATGGAACCTACAAGCTGTATTCCACACCTTTATCATTGTCACCGTGGCGCGGGTGAAAACTGGAATTTGCTTATGCCAACGAAACTAATTCCAGATAGTCGAAAGAAATACATTTAGAATGAGGGATACTGATCTAATATTTGTTTTAAGGTGTTTCTTTCTGAAATAAGAAATAACTTGATCATCTGCATATGCAGTGAATGGGTCTTGTTTTTGGTTTGGTTCCATTTTTGATGTTATCGAATAGTTGGTTTACTTTATAGACAGTCTTACCTTGTTTTTCTTTTGATTTCAACAAATCTTAGAATTTGGCCTCTGAGTTGATTCTGAACAACTTCTATTAAAAAAATTTTTTGGAAAAAAATTCTAAGTGTTCTAATTTTTTGCGTTAGTTTTTTGTGTTCTAATTTTTTGCGTTAGTTTTTTGCTAACTAAAAGGTTTTTAAAATTCACCAAAACATCATAGAGGTATTACCATTTAAAGCGAACCACGTTGCATATAATCTCCAGAAAATTGTTCCTTTGTAGTGCACGGTGTCGCCCTTCTCTAGTTCACTCGCATCCAGTTTCGACAATAAGGGAATCGAGAGGCATAATGAATATGTTTGCTTCTTTCAACTATGTAACTAAAAATACAGGTTTAGGACATTTGGCGCATTGCGTACTCATATTCACATTATACTTGCTAACATGAATTTACTACATACATATACGAAGTAATACTTCCATGCATTTACCAAGCTACTACTATGTATGTATGTATGTACATACATTACTTCAGAAGTACGGTCGTCCATTTATTTTCGTATATGCTTCTTCTAGTGGTTTTTTTTATTATAGTTACTACACCTGTAGTTATCGCGGAAACCAAATATGTCCCGTATTTGTTTTTCTTTTGCTTTTTTTAATGTTTTTACCATGTTGAACACAAACCTGGAAACACAATATTATTGAAATAGAAAATAAATTGTATTATATAAATGACTGACACAAGTACCTCTCAGTGAACTCTGTTTAAATGATAAAGAATATTTTGATATCAAAGGTCAAACTACAACTAACAAATTATTTCCACACTATAACAAATGTGAAGTACGTAAGTGATGGTGATCAGTATAGTCAAGTACTGCACTTTTGTAAGTACTTTGTGTTAAAATGAAAATAGGTTGATGTATTAAAAGTAATATTTTATTTCTGAGAATTTTTGGTTTTCGGTAAGAATTTTAAAAACAAAACAATGAAATCGGTAATTCCCATATCATATTATTAAATACGTCTTGTTGATTAATTTTCACTTTTTCACTTCATTAAGTAACTATATTAGGATACCACACATCTGTTTGTCAGTTGTTATAACGTTCAATTTGAGAAATAGGATGTTTAGTGCAGCGAAGAGATATGAAAACTACCCACTTAGCCAATACACTTTTCGTACATAATCGCAGCATTCGCCTCCTTCCTGTATTCTCAAATTGATAGACATACCTTTTATCTTCAGTTTTAGCAGTTAATCTCAAGAATTTGTAAAATTTTCTTCAGAACTAGTCTTTTCCTTTGTCAGGGCAACAACGTGGGTTCAGGTGGTACCTCAACTCTCGGTAATAACGCTTCTGTAGAAAACCCAACCCCTCGTATGTTTGGCGACAGTTGCACCTCCATAGATCCTCAGCTAACGCTAAACAGGTAGACCACCGCATACATTTGTCACTTCCATCGTTACGCCGTGAGAAATTCTACCGATCTACAGATTCGCGAATATACAAAAAATTACTGCACCCAGCTTAAATTAAATTAATTGCATATGGGGATCACGGCATTCCTTAATAATTAATGTTATGCACACTTCGAAAACTAAATCTAGTAATTAACAATAAAATATAAAACTACTTTCTATCGTGTAGTTTTGTAAAAAAATTGAGCAATTGCCTGAAAATTTTATACTAGAATTGTATTATGTAGAATTGCAAACACTTGTAACTCTTAGTTTACAAGACATAGTGAAATAAAAAATTCACGCTAAGAGATTCAGATTAATTTAGTCTTTGACGTGTGCTTCATTTAGAAAAACTATTACATTAATTCAAACAAGATTAAATGATTGCTTGTAAGAATTCATTAAAACATATTTTATTATACACATATAATCCAGACTAATCATTCGCACACTTCTTTTTAGATTCGTCGGGCGATAGGTTCTAACAATATCCCGCCACCTGCTCTACCGGCACCCGTCCCAACACCATCCTTGCCGTATCATAAAACCGGCATGACTCAATCCCACAGTACCAACTTTCAAGGAAAGAGCGACACCTCCACATTTCAATCACCGTACTCTCAACCGACCACAATCAAAACTTCTTCGTCCAGCTACAATTTCACAACTCCGTCCAGCGGTCCTTATTCGACGCATCCTCAGCCATCTAGATCGGATCGGCCGACAGCTGTTACCCCGTTGCCACTTCATTTGCAAACCAAAGGAGGAAAAATAGGCGGACCAGTAGGAAATGTATCGTTGCACAGCAGCAATGATTCCGGTTTCAGCAATGATCCGCCTCCCCAACCGGAAATCGATTATTCGGACGATGAGTCCATATCCGGCGGTGGACAGACGAAGATACCGCCTCGGTAAGTTCTTTGAGTATTTTATCGAATTCTCGGGCAGGTAGTTGCTTTCGGTTGGGATAATTTGTTCATTTCGTTGCTTTAAGCCGGGAGCTGGAGTGCGTGAAGATTTATCACGTCGTTAAAACGATATTGGGTGCTTTTTATAGGATAACACTAACATTTTCCTCACTGACAACATTTTAAGTTATTGTATGCAGTTATATAAATATATTACCAGTGTTATGCACATACTTTATGAATAGTTTTTGTAATAAATAATTTTACTACAGATATGGATAAAATTTTAATTTAGTTAAAGGATAACTATGCAAGAACATATCGCTTTAACCAATTTCTAAATTGCCGGCCATTGTTTCTATACTAGGAAAATGCTGAACGTAAGTGTACTGGAAATTTAAACTAAAGCTTATAACGTGTATACAAAACCCATGGCAACATCATTTCTCAAGATATAGCGGTAACGATGTACAATAACTTTGTATGGTTTGTTTTTGTATACAGGATTAGTCAAAACTTTGGAATAGGCCGTTTATTTCTGTAAATATGAACTTTATAACAAAATGTTTTTAACAAAAGTTTTTTTACTAATTATTCGCCATGTCTTAGACTACTCCTGGTTTTTTTATGTCAACGTATTTCCATGGAAATGTATTAATTTTTTTAACGGCAACCAAGTGATTTTTTTGCTGATTTTTATTCCTCCTTTTTTCTTGAAATGACTTCATATTTTTTTCATATGCTTTAATAATAAAATTTTAGAGAAAATACTCATAATACTTTATTCATTCAAATAATATTTAATTCAAATTAAATGTTCAAACGGAAGACCCTCTGCAGCTTGACAATAACTTAATCTGTCACAAAAATTACGCAACGAATTTTGCAGCCAGTTAGGTGGTATTTCTTCAATTTCATGCCTGATTCTGGCTTCGAGGTCTTGTAAATTTTGTGGTTTCTCTTTGTAAATCTTATTTTTTAAATGACCCCAGAGGAAAAAATGTAAGGGTCTCAAATCGGGCGATCTAGCAGGCCATTCAATAGATCCCCGACGTCCAATCCAACGATCTGGAAATACATTATTTAAAAACAGGCGATCATCAACTCCATAATGTGGTGGAGCGCCGTCTTGCTGAAACCAAACATTGTGGTTTGGCATTCCTTGTCGATCTTCATCCGGAAATAAATCTGCAATGTCAGGTACAATGTGATCACGCAATAGGTTTAGGTATCTATCTGCTGTCAAATTTCCATCTATAAAGTATAGACCTATTATGTGGTGCCCGATAATACCAGCTCAGACATTAAGTTTTTGTGGATGCTGTGTATGGTGTTCCATCATCCAATGGGGATTTTGACTGGACCAGTAGCGACAGTTATGTCTGTTTACAAACCCATGTAGACAAAACGTGGCTTGATCAGAAAATAAAATGTGGTTTAGACAATTTGGATTATTATTGATCATTTCCATCATTATTGCACAAAACTGCTTTCTTCGTTTAGCTCATGGATACACCTTATCTTATAGGGTTTGTATTTGTTCTTTATTAATATTCGAACTACCGACGATTGACTAATATCATTATCCAAAGCAAGTTGCGTGGTTGACGTAATTGGATTATCCATAACACTAAGTAATACATCAAGAGCTTGATGTTGATTTGTAGCTGATTTTGGACGTCCAGATCTTGGAATATCTTTTACATTTCCAGTTGTTCTAAATTTTCTAACCAATTTAGACATTGTGGATTGTACAATAGGATTTCTCTCCGGATGAACGTTATTAAATAAATGACAAACATCTTGGTGTGAACGTTGTCGATCTCCATAACCAACCATCATTAATTATGCCATAATTATCAATTCTTTCAGTTTCACTCAGTTTGACCATGTTTACAAATTAAAATGAAACTATTTAGATTAAATTAACTTGTTAACTTATGGAAAGGTACTTCACAATGACATGGAAAATGACTTTAAGAAAACAGAGGTCACTATAATTTTTTGTAGAATTATTCTCACGTGAATAAAAAGAAGTATTAAAAACTGGAGAATCTGATTTAAAATCACATTTTGCCGTTTATTGGTAACTATGATTTTATACAGAAATTTTGTTATTAAAGCATATGAAAAAATATCAAGTCATTTCAAGAAAAAAGAGGAATAAAAATCAGCAAAAAAATCACTTAGTTGCCATTAAAAAAAATTTATACATTTCCATGGAAATACGTTGACATAAAAAAAACACGAGTAGTCTAAGACGTGGAGAATAATTAGTAAAAAAACTTTTGTTAAAGACATTTTGTTATAAACTTCATATTTACGGAAATAAACCGCCTATTCCATACTTTTGACTAACCCCGTATAATGTGCTACATTTTCTACAAGTGCTTTTGGCAATATGTGTTGCCTAGAATATTTTAACGTTTATAAAATACATTAGAATTATATTGTAACATACCTACCTTTTATACGAGTAGAGTAAATCCACGTTCATTGACTGTCCATATTAATAAAATAAAATATGTGACTGCAGTAAATATTTTGAAAAGTCTACAGTAGAGGGTAATTGATATGACATAAATCGGGTATGTATTTATGCCGCTATCATTATACAGACTATGCTTCTATAACTCTAAAGCTACGACATTTAACTGCAGGGGCCCTCTAATTTTTAACGTACTATGCAATAGAACAATAAAAATATTAGTTGGTATTTGAAAATAATGAGATAGCGATATTTTCTGGATAAAGCATCTGGTATAGTTTTGTAAAGCTTATAATACTGCGTTTAATTCAACGCAGTTTCCTAAATAATTATTTAAAATTTTAAATTTCTATCTGCGTAATTTTTTCAGAAGTACGGTGATTTGTAATAGCCCGCAGCTGTCAATCTTCTTACAAAATTTGAAGTAATTCATAAGCAACTAGTTTAGGACGCAAAATTATTAGCCAAGGTAACAGTGTCAGTGTTGAAGTGGCCAATTCGAATCACAACAAAAATTAGGTAATTCTATTAGAAGCAAGGAACTTTACACGCATTTCGGGCGTAAACGGAAGAAGTATAATGCTAAAATTATTTTAAAGTGAAAGCACGTAGTAGGAAATTGTTACCCGCAAAATTTTAAATCGCAAAGATTATTAGTACCCTATATTATTTTGATCGACAGTCGTCGTGAGATACCCTCTATAATGTCGCCTATATTGCCTATCTTTGAAGTTGAAATAATTTCTGGCCTAATGGTAGAGTCACTTATTGTGTAACGCGGCAAGTGATAGTTGACGTCACGATCTATTCCTTGTCACCCGTACAAGTTATGCACAAATTAGCACTAAATGTAGCGATGTTCTTCATTAAATATGGAGTCAAAAATGTTCATACAAAATCTGCCATTCATCGTACTCTGCAAAATATTCCGACAGGCGAACTTTCAGTCAGTATTAATTTAGAATAATGAAGAATTATTATTATTACCATTTCGTTAAGGTTGCTAATTGGTTTCCCAATTTTCTTTTTAATAGTAGTTCATAAATTTACATTGACGAAAAGCACATCTGTCAATATTGTAAAACAATTACTAGCAACCAGTAGGTGACCTAATGTTGTTCCAGGCAAATGTTTCTACTTTCAAATTTTAACATTTATATATTTCTTTTTGTGGAATGTATGCTTCCTTGTATTTCCATATTTATTATCTTGTTTGCTAGTACTGGACTTTGCGTTCAATGAATATGACAGAGAGCTTTTGTTATAGAAATGCATGCCTGTTATATTGAACACGCTTTCCAAACCGGAGGTATCAAAGCAAAAATGTATTTCGAAAGCTGGACCAGCGTCTTTGTGATACAGATTCCTTTACTCCAAGAAATGCGCACGTTGATTGGTCAATGCAAAGGCGTACCGTGCAACTAGAAGAATAGGTTATGGTCACAATTCTTCCGGGAGTACCTATCAATTAGGTTCTATATTAAATATCCTCAATAATACGACAGTTCATTTAGTTGTACGAGAAACCCTGTTTCATTCATATGCTTCTGAAGTCCAGCCCCTAATATAACGTTTTTTTAGGTAAATGTTTGCAATAAAATCTTAAATAGGATTCATGGAAAAGATGTATTCTTTGGGGCAATGGCATATTTACCACAAATGTTATGTTGCATACTAATAATTTTCATCACTAAATTCACATGAAATACGCGAATATATGTTTAGAATATATTATTAGAGAGTTGAAGAACTAGTATAAACGATACCACAAAGATTGAATTCTATCTATATCTACTTAATTTTATTCTTTTGGTAAATATATATGATTAAGGGTGGGTTTATCAATGTGATGATAAAAGTGTTAGGTAAGTAACTGACAGATATTGCTAACTGGCAGATAAAATTTGGCCACTACAATGCTTTACCTTCCAGATAACTTCTATTTAACACTTAATAAACGTTTCATTGTAATTATCTTACAAATAAAATTTTATCTGCAAGTTAATTTATTTGTCCTCACATTGATAAACCCACCCTTAGAGCGCAAAATTTATATAGTGATATTACTAACAACGAGTAAAATGGTTTTAGATAGCGCATTACTGCAATATCTGTATTTAATGTTGCCACATGCACATTTCCTTCAAATGGTATATCGTTCTAATATATAGATTTTTGACTCCAAATCTAACCCAGAACATCGTCACATGTAGCTAGTACACCAATTTATTCACATCTTCTAGGATCTATGTTATGAAACAATTTGCATTCAGTTTTTGTCTTGGTTAACTTAATTTGTTTAGATCATTAAGGTGAAAGTATCTAGTCAAGGAAATTTCTGAAAAAATATTTGCAATTTTTTTATGAAGCAAAATAAATGAAAGGCGTAAGAATCTGTTTTTGGTTGCTCTTAATAAGACTGACTCTAAGAAAATATTTTCTATTTATTCTAGTATAAAAACTCGTTCGTGTTTGTAGTTTGTTTCTAACAGTGGATCAGAATCTATGCTTTTGCTAAATAATACTTACGCATACAATTTGGATTTACAGCTCACTGTAATTAATTACTAATCCGCAGTGTAGAATAATTCGCCACACACTTGTAACCCTGTGGGTGATATGATAGTTTAACGTTTATAAATATACTACAAAATTAGTAAAGTACAAACTAGTTTGATGCAAATGATTTGGCCTTATTGTACTTAAACATATTTTAAATACAATAATTATTTTTGTCTAAATATTGATCTCTAAAACTATTACAAAATTTAATCAGCTAAATGAATCCAAAACTATTGATGATTTTTTTACATAAGATGGATGATTTTTGCTATCAGTGCAACAACAGAGAATATGGTTTCCCTAGCTAAATGTTTTCTCAAATGGTGTACTTAGTACACTTTCGACGTAATTTGAACCATATTGAAGAATGAATCTACAAACATTTTCTTTGATTGCACACCAATTTACCTTCAAATATTTTTGAATGTTTCACAACAAGTAATTGCTTATTCACATGGGATTGGTAGCTTGGTTCACTGTAGCATGCACCTAAAACTAATTTAATTTGTCTACTAAAAATGCACATTATTATTTCCGTATATTAATTTTATTTATTTACTTTGACATTACTAGAAACAGTAAGCACCGCCGCATAACCAGCGACAACAACAATAATAATACGAAGAAAATGCATACCATCCGTCCGTCGAATAGTTCAAGTAATCTTATGGACCGCCGTTTTTATATGTCCGATGACCAAGACACCTTATCTACTATTTCGCCAGATAGAAAAGGTATTGTAAAGAGAACAAAATCCTTTTGGAGATTTGGAAAATCATCAGATAGCGAGATATTAGAAGGTATGGCGTTGTGGAAGCATAAAGATCTAGTCGATATAAAAAATATTGAAAGAAAAGAAAGTGAAATTAAACATAAACAACATAGTAAATCGAAAAAATCAAGCAGAGACAGATCAAACGACTCGGATAAAACCTTAAATGCCAAACACTACAACGAAGATCAAGAAAAGATAAAACCAATCAGAACTAAGCACAGTTTCAGTGAAAAGCAGAAGGCTGCTCCTCAGAGGAAAGAGAACAAGATTGAGAAAATTGAAGATTATGATGATGACTATGAAAAGAGTACAATAAGAAATAACGATGATCAGTTCTACGAAGATAGTGGAGATGGTTTAGTTTTAAAAACTGTTAATAGGAAAGACATACTGCAACAATATACTAATGACTCTAGTGTGCCTGATTCTGAAAGCGATTCGGAATCTACTAGCGATGATCCATATGATTGTATTTTAGTGGACGATCAAACACATAAGGTCCGAAAAGGAGAAGATCAATTTACTAGCGTAGCTGCAATTGGTAAGAAACTGGAGAAATTGTCGAAAAGCAGCAAATATTCTCCACAAAAGAATACCGAATCTAACAGAAGGACCTTAACAGAAAAGAATAATAATATGAACATGAGAAATGAAAGAAAAAATAATGAAATAAGCAACAGCACTATGGATCATGATGATATTATGCAATACAGAGATGGAAGGCAAAGTTTCAAGACCTTCGGGATAGAGACACCGAATAGCGAGAACGGCGAAAATGAAAGGGCCGAAAACGACCGATATTATCCGCAGACGCGTAAACGGAATAACGAAACGGCGAATGTTTCAGAGAAGCGGAGGTACTACCCTGAAACTAACGGCCATTCTAACAGTATGGAGAGGCGTAATAGGCAGAGCTACGACAGCATAGATTCGGAAATTGACGCCGGAGATAATAGGACTATTACGAATAATCGTAGGAACAATATGGAGACGGAGAAAAAGGAGAAGCTCAAGTACTACACGGAACGACATAGGGATGGAGAATTTTCCTCAGATGCTAACGAAAACCGTCAATTTCTACCGCGGACGAAGTTGACGAAAACCAACAGTAATAATTCTAACTCGCGACAGGAGCCGTCACAGCAGGATGGGAGTGAATATGGAGATACTTTGCAGAGGCGTATGAAACCGGCCGAATACACGAATATGTACGACGAAAAGTTGCCACACAGCGGGAACATGTACGGACCGTGGTACGACCTTTGGGGCTTAGATGCATCAGTACGGAAATAGGTTTTTATTTTATATTATTTGATGTTTTCTTTGTTACTATTTCGTTTGTAATCACTTAAATAAATTTTACAAATACTGGGAAATGTCTCCAAATCCGTAGAGTAAGACCTAATCAATGCAAGGTTTATTTTAATTTCCTTTTTGTCAGTTTCTGCAACGAGACATACAACAAAACAATTGCGTTTATTTTCGGAAAAGCCAATGCATTTCTTCATTCATTAGATAAAACGTTGACTTTGTTTAGTAAAGTGGAGTTAGTTTTATAATACTAATAAAAGTTATTCATGACGAAATATTCGTTGTATGAAATTAACTTAACTGTAGATCTTCAAATTTGTTTACTGAAATTTATCAAATTAGCTTTTGTAAGTACTTATAGCTTATAGTAAGCAAAAACAGTCTTAGGAAGTAATATCTTGCATTTTGTTGTACTCAGCACTTTCAAATACAGGTATTTTCCTTGTAATTTTTACCTCATATTGAAACAAATGATTTCGTCTTGTTTATTAGAATCCGAGGATTTGAGTAGCTAGTTATTTCAACTAAGGTACATAAGTGACTGCAAAATTTTGAGATTCCTGTTCTGGTACGATCTATTCTTTATTGTTCATATCAAAAGTCTCCATGATAATTTTAATACGTCTGTAAAGATTTAGCTTTCCAATAGATAAGTGGAGTTATCAATGATAATACTGATATATGCTCAGATGCGGATCGATATGGTACTTTGTCTGTGCATCCTTAGTATATCTTATCTAAGACAGCCTCCAAATTGCACCAAATTGCCCTACTTATCTATTTTCTTAGAGAGTTCTAATGATTTTTTGATTTTGACTGCATTACGGATTTGTTCCTCCAACTTGCTGAAAGTACATATTTCGTCTCACGTGAATTGAAAATGCAATGTAATGTGTCCCAACGTTCATCGATTAAAACCTAAAGGTTAATCACCATTTAAATTATAATTGAAAAAGAAGGGTCCTGATATTCTATCAGCTAATACCCTACACCGTACATTAGCTTTCTGAAAATACTGCCTTCTGTAATTTGTGACACAGTATGGATTTTCTGCACACCAGTGACGGCAATTTTGTGATAATACCACACTGTTTTATGGTAACCCCGTTCCAATTTTCTTAGGAAAATTCCTGCCGTTTAATGGAACCTACAAGCTGTATTCCACACCTTTATCATTGTCACCGTGGCGCGGGTGAAAACTGGAATTTGCTTATGCCAACGAAACTAATTCCAGATAGTCGAAAGAAATACATTTAGAATGAGGGATACTGATCTAATATTTGTTTTAAGGTGTTTCTTTCTGAAATAAGAAATAACTTGATCATCTGCATATGCAGTGAATGGGTCTTGTTTTTGGTTTGGTTCCATTTTTGATGTTATCGAATAGTTGGTTTACTTTATAGACAGTCTTACCTTGTTTTTCTTTTGATTTCAACAAATCTTAGAATTTGGCCTCTGAGTTGATTCTGAACAACTTCTATTATTGGAAAAAAAAAAAAGTTTTTTTTAAAAGGTTTTTAAAATTCACCAAAAAAAAATTCCTAAAATCGCTTGTGTTCTAATTTTTTGACAGCATCATATCGTTAGTTTTTCGATCCGGGCTAACTAAAAGGTTTTTCACAAAATTCACCAAAACATCATAGAGGTATTACCATTTAAAGCGAACCACGTTGCATATAATCTCCAGAAAATTGTTCCTTTGTAGTGCACGGTGTCGCCCTTCTCTAGTTCACTCGCATCCAGTTTCGACAATAAGGGAATCGAGAGGCATAATGAATATGTTTGCTTCTTTCAACTATGTAACTAAAAATACAGGTTTAGGACATTTGGCGCATTGCGTACTCATATTCACATTATACTTGCTAACATGAATTTACTACATACATATACGAAGTAATACTTCCATGCATTTACCAAGCTACTACTATGTATGTATGTATGTACATACATTACTTCAGAAGTACGGTCGTCCATTTATTTTCGTATATGCTTCTTCTAGTGGTTTTTTTTATTATAGTTACTACACCTGTAGTTATCGCGGAAACCAAATATGTCCCGTATTTGTTTTTCTTTTGCTTTTTTTTAATGTTTTTACCATGTTGAACACAAACCTGGAAACACAATATTATTGAAATAGAAAATAAATTGTATTATATAAATGACTGACACAAGTACCTCTCAGTGAACTCTGTTTAAATGATAAAGAATATTTTGATATCAAAGGTCAAACTACAACTAACAAATTATTTCCACACTATAACAAATGTGAAGTACGTAAGTGATGGTGATCAGTATAGTCAAGTACTGCACTTTTGTAAGATTACTTTGTGTTAAAATGAAAATAGGTTGATGTATTAAAAGTAATATTTTATTTCTGAGAATTTTTGGTTTTCGGTAAGAATTTTAAAAACAAAACAATGAAATCGGTAATTCCCATATCATATTATTAAATACGTCTTGTTGATTAATTTTCACTTTTTCACTTCATTAAGTAACTATATTAGGATACCACACATCTGTTTGTCAGTTGTTATAACGTTCAATTTGAGAAATAGGATGTTTAGTGCAGCGAAGAGATATGAAAACTACCCACTTAGCCAATACACTTTTCGTACATAATCGCAGCATTCGCCTCCTTCCTGTATTCTCAAATTGATAGACATACCTTTTATCTTCAGTTTTAGCAGTTAATCTCAAGAATTTGTAAAATTTTCTTCAGAACTAGTCTTTTTCCTTTGTCTTCTTTTATAAATTTCATTACAAAATAACAATTAACAATAATAGTAATGAAGTCAACATACAGGTATAATCAAGCGTATATAGCCACTCTAGTGACCGAATTCAAGGAGAGTTAATCATTGCATGCAGTTTTCTGATAGCGCGGTAGTAGTAATTGAACAACCAGCGTGTGAGTGTCGATTTACAGGTAGTTAGACGGCATTCTAGAGAGCTTCGAGTGACTATATACCGCTGACGTTACATTTATATAAGAAATCTATTGAAGATAACTGATAGTGCAAAAATATTTACCGTAATATAACAAAAAATGCATTGGCAAATATCCTAAAATTATTTAGTTATAGCTACCGATCACTATTGAAAAAGCAATTCTCTATTTATTAACTTTACTTACTTTATTCATTCACTTTATATTACTTTCCGTATATTGGTACGATTTAAAATAAAGTAAAATTTTTATTAAGGAGAATGAACTGATGTCAAGATGTGCAATTTTTTGTGGATACTCTCCGTAAAAGTATAACTGCCGGTTTATATGAAAATAATTACTTATTTCCGAATAAAGTACTTTGAGTTAAGTTTTCTATTAATTAACCAAGATTGATTAGGGTTTTGCGATTGAAATCTTAGGCAGTTTAAAATTCAAGTGATAATACTTGGTGCTTCACTAAAAATGGATAACTTGGAGACTTGTGGAGATATGAATCACTAACCTGCAAATGAAAGAGGCGTTCGTTAAATAAATTCTGACAGATGTGATGCGTACATTAAACGAGATATTCCTCTAAATTAGGTCTTTAAAAATAAGTTCAAGAATAAACAGTAAAAGCGTAATTGTGTACAGCCAACGACTATCGCTAATTAGCCAAATCTCTATTGTCTATATACATGACACGCAAGCGACATATAAATAACTTACTACAAAACTACTAGCAAAATTAAACAACTCACCCGAATGATATACTTTTCTTTTTGGTTAGTATCTATAAAAGACGGACCTGTTATAGGGTTAGTAGTAATTGATTATACCTCAAAAAATTGCACATAATTACACCAAATACATATACCGTATGAATTAGTTGCTTCTACATAACTTATTTTATCGGTTATTATAACTGTAGTGCATTGCGTGTAGAGGTATTAAAAATATTCTTTGATACCAATAGTGGTAACTATTATACGATGATAAGGTTGGTTTTTGATATTTACTGTAATTCCTAATATACAGAATTATATTGAAATGAAACCTTACTCACAAAATTAATTACTTTCGTAGATGAAAAGTCGTCGTAACTAAATAAAAACTAAATTATATTAAATTTATTGTAAATGCCTATCAAAACGATATAATATCAGATTGGGCGTCATATTAAAATTTTATGTACGCGCCCTAACGTCAGAATGCACCATCTTTATCTCCTCTAAATATTTTATGACGCCATAAACATTTAATAAAATCCTTCATATCTTCAAGGGTTCTCATATTTCACCATAGCCCTCAAAAGTCGTTCATTCATTATTGATTGTTTTACAGGACAAGTAACTACGCTACCGTTAAGCAGCGAAAATCCAAAACTGATAGATCACCGTCCCTTATTATAGAATAATAAGATGGATTGCCGTCTAACACATTACCATTGAACTAGTCTACAAGTTTTCAGTTGGTATTCTTTTAAAAAATTGGCTAGATATAGGTTACGTAGAATATTATAACATAAAAATTCTATATTTATTGTTATTGTAGGTATTACGCGCGTTCTCACGGTGCATACAAGAGTTAATGCTCAAATTGTATATTAGATTATAAATACCCGTTAATTGGCAGTATAGTTGTATCATACGCTTAATAATATCATACTAGTTTATTTTATGTCTGTAATAATTGTATATTACGATATAAAAAAAATATTTTAATTATTTTTATTATAATGTCTGTGTACGACATGGATATTTCTGTACCAGTGTTTTAAGTAACTTGTTTCGCAAGAAAAGAAAATAAAACGCATCTTCTTATCGAGATAATATATACTTAAGAATAAACTTGCATTTAGTAACTAGTTCACTCGAAACAATACTTTGAGACAAGTGATTTAAGGTATCTGGTACGAATTCCCTCAATATGTAAATATATAACTTGGTGGTTGGGATGGTGCAATACATCACTATTGAACAAACTTACTACTGTATTTGCTTACTAAATTGAATGTTCTGTTTAAGCGATAATAAATTTATTTGATCAAATTGTAACTTATGGCCAACGAAATAAATTTATAGCTCACCCAGTGTAACGTATTTCCTTGTTTCTCGGTTTCTACGACCTTCAATACACTTGCGCCTAATAACTAATAGTTTACACTTCTATAATAAATTGGAAAAAGGTGTACTGCTTTCATTGAGTTGGGTTCACTTTGTGTTTGTGCCCTGTTCTCCTACATTGATTACAATTTATTTTTGAGACCCTCATCTCTTCTAAGTAATTAGATCAACTCCATTTAGTCGGGACTAAGACATTTTTTATCAGATCTGCTGTTTAAGAACTGCGTGACCTTATACTATGACAAAATAAGGTTAATAAATAACGATTAAATCTATGAAAGTAATATACATATGTATACTCAGAACCTAATTCCTTTCATATTTATATTTTTTTTATCTTTAATTAAGAAGTTTGTCTGAAAGTTTGTGTATGTCTTGTTACTAGGTCAGTTACTAAGAGTATTAAATTACAAATAGTTGCTAAATATACAATTTAAAATTTTGATAGACCATTTTCCTCTGCATTTTTTTATTGTACATTTAGCTAAACTGTAGGGTATTCCTGGATGATTTGTATATCTGTTACAAAATTAATGATTGCTTTACTATAATATTTTTACGTGTCTTTACATTACACAATACTATTTTCAAAAGCAATTCCTTACATATTGTGTTTCAAATTGTTTTTTTATTGTTTCACAGGCAAAATACTAGGTTTGTGTTATAATTTTCCAAGTTTGTTGCACTCATACCAGGTGTATGGTACATCAGTTAGACTAGAATTACTACCTGGTTTGTACAAAACGAGCCTAAGGATGATTTACTGTAAAAGAAATGTGTATAATAAGAAGTTTGCTTGAACTGTTGAAAACTGTTCACGTTTTTAAAAAATACTACATACATGCTGCGCCAAGCATTCCTTTGAACATGTAGGTACTATTGACTTGGTAATCTTTACTATCTATGCCAATAATCCTAACAAAAAATTATTGCTCCTTTTTAATCAAATGTTTGCTGTTTTCCGTAAATAAAACATTGAGTAGAAAGTTTAAATTTCTGACAAAAATAAGAGCTTCTATATTAGTATTGAATTAAAATATTGATAAATCTAGTTACAGACTACCAACTTGTTGATTATTCCAAATTATTGCTTCGTAAACGTGCAACTTCAAGTTATTAGTTTTAGAACCAAATGTTCTCATTACTCAAAATATGTTGACTCGTTGTTTATACACCGAGTATTCCATTAATTCAGATGAAATTTTTAAATTTGCCATTTTTATTTACAAATCGGCTAAGTGTAATGTAACAGTTTCACTTTAGATGCTTGACGAAGCTTCGATGCATTTAGCTTCAGAACTACACAAAAAAAATACACGATATCAGTTTGCAAACAAAAATTAAAATGTATTTTGTTAATAGATCGGAAAAAATATCAGCAAATAGGATATAACACGATACTATATGATTATCAATTAATACTTAACGTTAATATGTATTAAGAAAAATAACCTAGTAATAAAACACACACGCACAAAGTTTCATAAATTATTCGTTATTCTTATTATTAACTAAATACTCCTTTCCAACAATGTCTTTAATTTAGCTGGATAGCTAAAGTTAAAGAAATATTGTTATTAGTACAGAGAATTTACAAGATGACGTACAAATACAAATTCGTATATTTCGTTTACTGGGTTAAAATTTTTTAAATAAAGGTCATCATAGATTGTAATAATTTGAAGTATTATTTCACGTTTATACGTTACCATTACTTAAACTTTTCTTGTGGTAGTTACAAATGACTTTATGGATTTATAATTTTGTACATCTTGTCTTCAGGAGGCATTATTTTGAAACTAAGCTGGTCTTAGTACAATAAAAGCCTAGCTGAAAGGTTTTTCTGTATTTGGTTCTGAATATTACATTTGTCTGTAGATCCTCGCATAGTATTCGCAAAAATGTTCTACTTTAATTGATTTAATCCGAATTAAATTTACACATATCCCAAACAAATAAAGTTACTAATTTTATGATAATGTGACTGTGATAGACTTCACATTGTTTGCAAAGAATATAGTAAGTTTGTAGATTTCTTCTTACGGTTATAAACATATATAGCCTATTTGTATATATTGGTCTGTAGGTTTTGTACACATTATATGTAGATAGGAAGTTATTGTCTCTTCTATACTATCATAAATATGTATGTATTTGTATTCTGTATTAAACAAATATAAATTGTAAATTATATGAAATATATCTATTGTAAGACTAGACGTTAGTAATTATATTAATATGTATATGTTAATAAGAACATAGATAATCTCATATCTTATAGTCAATAAATATACCTAATATGAAACATAATCTAACCCCTAAACAGATAGACGATAATTATAGTCTTAAGAAGATAAAAAAGTATTAATGAAGATGTTATTGAGCTTTATTTAAAATTATTATTGTATTATAATTATAGCAGCCGTCCAATTTTTTACGAGATTAATAAACACTACCTTTTTATGATATTAAGTATGTGAATTCCCAAAATATAATTCACATTTGCTACGATATTGACACTTATTTTCAAAATTCATCCATTTGTTGTCTGTATTTGACATATGTAAATGTTGTGTACTGATGTAAAACCTTTATGTATTTTGTGTATGTATCTAAATTTATAAACTTACCATATATACATATAAATGTTATATTAAGCTGTATAATGTTATTTTAATAAAATTTATATTGTTTATATGGTTTTAATTCTTTCAATTTATGGCTCACAAAGCTACTCCCTTCCTATCCTACAGGGGTAAGCAATACAAGAAGAAACGAAATTAGTACAACATCTAAAGATTAAGATTAAGAAGTTTATTAAAAACTGTGGCTCCTAATATTGCCAAATGTTGCAATGTAGTCAAGTTAATAACTGTAATATATATGTTGTATTACAAAATTTTAGAAGCTTCTTTAACTGCCTATGTTTTTAGACTACATTGAGAATTTCAGCATTAAAGTAGAAGATTGCAGGTAAGTCAAATTTGCTCTACAATATAAGTATTACAGAAAATTGTAGAAATCTCAAGAAACAAATATATTTTAGTTTATTTTTGAATATAGGATTGGTATATCTGTACACGTTGGCAGTAAACACTCCAACGTATTGTAGACACGGCACATAGGGCACACATGTCTGTGTAGCATCGTCAAGGAGCCATATGCTAAATTGAGTGTAAACAGAGATTTAAATACTATTCAGCTTTCTTGCATTTAACTGCTGTTAGAAAAGAGGCAACATATCTTCGCTATTTTTTTCATTTTTTTATTATATCTAGCAAACTTTATATTTGCCAAATTTTAAAGCAGCATCCTTATAAGATACTTGTTAACAATTTGATCGTGTGATTAAAGCAAAGATAAGC
Organism: Holotrichia oblita; assembly: GCA_023690525.1. NCBI lineage: Eukaryota > Metazoa > Arthropoda > Insecta > Coleoptera > Scarabaeidae > Holotrichia > Holotrichia oblita. The sequence goes on along the minus strand of CM043015.1, from coordinate 100,234,073 downwards.
AAACTGACCGTACTGGTATAAATATTTATAATGTAAGGTTAAGTGAAATAGTTATTTATCCTATACCGTTTCCGAGCTATCTCTTTTCTTCCTGTGAAAATCTACTTCCGTAGTAGCTGTAAAATTCTTAACGCTAGCATGTATTAACGTCACTCTACAAAACTTATGTTTCCAAATCGAGCTGACTGATATTAGATTTATTAATAAGAATATATACTTGCGTGAAATTTACTATCATAATGTTATGCATTTGGCCGTTTTTGTGCATAATTATATATTATATGTATTTGCGCTAATCTTTTTATATCCTATTCTGATCATGCTAAATTATTTGATTTATTTTTGTTTGAAGGTAGAATGTTTTAATTATCTTTCGCAAGAAGATTTTGGCCAATGGACAATTGTAATGTTCTGCTAACTGAAAACAGAAAAGTTAATCTCTCATTGGTATCTATGAATAATGACCCGAAACAATTATACGAAAATAGATACTGCAGTAGTAGTTGGTGTTAAAGCTTTTGTCTTGTTTTCTTTTAAAGAAGCTTCATTTAGAAAAAAAAACTTAGTAACTTCTATCACCTTCAGATATTATTTAACGTTAAGAGTATTTGCTGTTACAAAATGTAGAGAACACTAAAAATAAATCTTTCATATACCTACACAATAAAAAATGTTCATCACTCTTCGACACTAAAATTACACTACGATTTGTTTAGAGGGTTCACACTAATATAGTGTTAATAATAGAGCAGAGTGTAAATAGTTCAATCACATTCGCCATTCTCTCTAGAAAAATTATCTCACTATTGTGATAATGAGCGTAGCGAGAGAAATTAGGTTTTAATTAGTGTTCTCAATTTGCTTATTTCATTTAGACACACTTGTATTGTACACTATCTGGCGCGATGCCCTCTTATTTAGGTGATAGGTTGCTTACTGCTCAAAGTGTACATAGTTATGATACCAGAAATGCCAGAGACTTCTATGTGGGTAACTTTAATAGAACTCAAACTACTAAAAATGTTTTTATCAATGGGTTAAAATTATTTAATAGTTTACCAAATAATATAAAATTTAGTCTTAATATAAGCATGTTTAAGAAGCTTATAATAAAATACGTTAAACTTAAGCATGATGATGTGTAATATTCCATGTAAGTTTGTAAATAGCGCTTGCTAATAAACATCTATCTCATCTCATCTCTCATCTCATCTTGCTAGTAATATTCCTTATGCAACGCAAAGGAGAATTGTATATATTTAAATCGTTTTACATCAACTATACATACCTGAACTTTATGCATTTTTGTGTAAAATCCCAATTATAGATTTTTATAGCAATCCTTTTAATGGACCTGTACGTTTCTGTAAGTTGTATTTTTAGACAATACATTAAAAGATAAGCGACTCCTATTTCTTTATTTTAAATCAGGTTACTAATGTAGACCGGACAAATAGTAAAGCTAGGTTGTCATCCGTAGTTTGTGCATTTTAATTATATCTACTTTGTAGTAATAAACGGATTGGTGTTTCAATAAATACGGGCGATATAAGTTAAATGTTTATTATAACGTGCAAATGAATGTTAAAATATTGGTATAATAAAGAAGAAGGTCTAATAACTAGGTTTTGCTTTCATATGAATTTAGGTCTTAGAAACAAAATTTAGTTTTCTTCACATTACACAATTTTTTATTTCTCTGCTGTACTTGTGACAAATCCGAAAAATGTATTTTGTTAGCTCAGCGCCAAGTTCATTTTGAATTACAATTAGAATATTAACCTTACTATGTAGTAAGATAATACTCTTCAGAAAATATAAGTTAGAATATCGCTACTTTGCTGTGATTTATGTATCTATGTATTCTTGAAACATCATGATATATATATAATAATATTATATGGCTGTAAATATTATATGTCTGTACTCAATTGTAAGCATATATAACGAGTCATTCCGGAAGAAATTTCCTTTCGTTTTTTATCAATAACGTAGATTTCCCAAGAAGATTTCCGCCAGGGAGATTTCCTAGTATACAAATATTAGTTACGTGTAGCATAGAATGCTGGCGACATCAATACGGTTGCTAGTTTTATAGAGAGGAATGTGATATTGATGAAATATCACATTCATATTTTTTATAAAATTAGTTGACATATTGTTAAACACACAGCAATTTGTAGAGTTAAATTTACTGCTAAGACTACACAAATATTATTCAGTTAGCGATAACAAACATAATGATCTTTTATTGAGGGGAATTGTACAAGAGACGTTGAATGTATTGTTGATTTCAGAGTGATTTACTGATAATGAGGATAATTTTATGTTGCTGCAAGTAGCATTCATCACAGATAATAAAAATTAAGGGATGTCATACCGAGTAGTAAGGGTATACATGCTATCTAATTGACATCATTCTTCACTTAAAAACGGCAAAAATTACTATGATGAAATTTTTCAGTAAACGCAGAAAAAGCCGAAAGTAATTCATATAAACATTTACATTACATAGACCCTGTCCATTCATTATCGGCCATACAAACGCGGTCAAGTGAATTTAAAACAAGTACGAAAGTATTGGTGATCCTCGTTAAGATGGACCGATTACAACAACTAGAATAGAAAATGTAACAATAATTTAAACGCTTACACTGGACGATGCACGAATAAAGGCAAAAAATCTTAGCAGTGCGACTAACCTATTACTTGGTATCGTACAAATCAATTCACTGTGCTTGAAAATCAAATGCGGGTTGACTGTTATAGAGAGTTTATAAAACTATCTGGTGACAATGTGTCTCAAGTATTCTCGACAGGAACACGGTTACCGAAAATGAAATATGAAGCAATCTTTCTGATGAGTATACAAAATATCTGAAGCCATTAATAGATTTGGTAAAGAGGAGCAAGGTTCAGTGCAGTCTAGAAAACAACGTGGAGGGGCCGAGCGCCGTATCAAGGGAAACGTTCAGTAACGTTTACGTACTCGCATCATCTATGTTCGTGACTTTCATGAGTGAGCATAGGCGATACGGACGCATGAATGTTTACACATAAAATAATGATAAAAAATATATTATATAACGTGCTGAAACACTTACTGTTTTAAGAAGTTTCCATGATATCACAATCTAGGTGGCATCTATTAAATATTTCAATCATTAAATATGTTTCCACGCTTGTTTCAGCTAAATGAGGACGATGTGCAGAATAAACATTTTTTAATGATGAAAACGACAGTTCCATATTGAATGATGTTATATTTGCAAATTTAAAGTTATCTTTGTGACAACTTAACGGATCTTTCGATGCACCTTCACAAATTTGTCTTAGTGTGAGAAAATCTGAATCCTTGCCAATAACACTTTCAAATAACACATAACCTCATTTCTTTTTTCATTCAATTCTGCTTTCATTCTTCTTTCAACATAATCACGAGCAGATGGCATAACATTTCTTATCGATGTCCGACTTGGTAATGTATAAACCTAATACTTGCTCCAGAAGAAAACAAATGCTTCTTGGTCTAGTATAGTGAAGGGGAGATTGAATAGAATAAAACAAACAGCTACATATATCAAATGTTAATTGTTAACTGTATCGTTTACCTCGGATTGCAGAATAGTGTTTTGCACTTTTTAGGTGGTGTTCACAATTCCATTTACTTGTACACGCCAAATAGTTGTCTCACCTTACACATTTAATTCAATCACCTTCGTATTCAAAATCTCGCTATTAAGTGTTCTAGTTTTCTCGAAATACACTGTTTCCGAAACGTACTTAATTGCGACATTTTCTAAGTATGTGTGTACTCATAAGCCCTCACAAGTGAACAAGTGTGCTTTGAAATGGACGCTCAAGGTTCCCTGCCACGCAGTTCGCCCCTCCACGTTGTTCTTCACATTGCCCTGAAACTTGCTCGTCTTTACCAAGTCTACCATTAACGCAGACATTGTTGTAGCTAATTTTGTACGCTATAGGGGAACCGGGGGAAAACTGCCGTTCTAACGTTTCATTTAGTATGTTATATATCACATATCAATTCAAAATCCTGGTAAACTTTGTGTCGTAACGCGTTTATACCCTTAGATTAATTGAGGCTAAATGCTAGTGAGTCCACTAACTCATTTCGTTCACTGTAACTTTGTAGACCATTTAACAAGCCTATTCTTAGCAACGAAAGACTGCTAAGGGCTCTAGATTCGTCAACGATTAGTTCCAAAACAAGAACATATTCGCAGTAATTTCATGGAAAGTGAAATCAAAGTGAAGATTATGTTGGTAGCATGGTAGCTGCAGAAATAAGAGCGGCTTGCCATAGGTAGGGCAGCACTCTTAGTCCGTGGTTCTAATCTTGTTGATGAAGCTTTTGGCGGCCCGAGAACCCCTAGAACACTACATATTAACCTTATATTTACACGTTTTTGTATGGTAAAAATAATCCTATTGTTATTTGCGCTATAAATGGTAATACCCCAGCCGATATTTCCTTCGTGTAGAGGATTACTGGTAACTCCTAAAAATATTTCAGTGCATGATAAAAATATTTAGTGCCACCGTAGTATGTTGGCTCCTTTTCTTTTAATTTCCTAGAAATATAGAAAGAAAATAACAACGAATACGGCAATTTATTATTAGAATATCTAAATAAATTGGCAACACTTCAGGTATCAATAGAAACTGACAAAAAAATTGATAGATTATTGTATTGCTGTATTTATATGCTATTCACGCATCAATGCACATATTCATTTGAAGGAAATATGTTACTTTATTTAATTTAAAAATTTTATTACTTGTTACCACTTCGTTACTTATCTTCTTGCTCCAGGTCAATGACGTTTAGTGTATATAATAATATAGTAACTAATTAAGTCGGTATATCAAGTCAGTAAGTTAATGGTTTTTTTTTTCATTCTGTTTCATCGACGTTCTGCGTAGTAAATTATAATGCGGTTTATTCTGTTAAATAAACTACAGATAATACAGTGGTTGCGCTGTACAGAGATCTGTCACAATTATAATATCTTTCGAAAAAAACCTTAACTGCTTTTTCAATTTTCCGATTGTGATATGGTGATTTATCTAGTACAATTCTAACATCATCTAATAACCTACCTATTTTCTAGCCACAAATAGACATAGAAATACATTTTTCCTTTGACAATATTCTTTAGGCTAGCGGAAAGATCATCAAGATATGCCTATTTTTCTTTATTTGTTTGTACACACATTTTATCCATTGTCTCGTAATATATGTATACATCTCAATCAAATTATATCATTTCGCTCTGTAAGCACGGTTCTCCTATTATGTTTCAAGTAATTACAAAAAGCAATTAATTTAAATTCATTTAATTACAACACTTAAAGCCTGTACCTAAAATTAATTTTCTGCACGAGCAAATACAATATAGAACGACTCAGCTTTGGTATCTCTACATGTAGTCTTTTAATTGCATTAATCATTTTGTTTAGCGCCGTTTCATATTGGCATAAAAATATAACTCAACGAATAGCCGGCTAAACATGTTAATGAAAAGTACACATCAAAAAAGGAAGTTCTGTCAGTACTTAACTTGGGATTGGAGGTGTGTTATTCTTTTTATGTTTTCTTTAAAATTAGGTTAAACATAGATGTATGTATGTATGTATAAATCTTCAACTCGTCATTTTCAGTGGACTATGCACTATTATAAGAAAACTTTATCATTTCAGCGTACAGTACCGAGTTGAACAAGACAATTCATCAAGAACTGGTGCGATAGGTTCATCTATCACCTACCTCACATGGGCTGCATCTGATGCATAAGTATTCCAATGAGTTCAAAACACCTACTAATTTCGTCAACGGTTTTGCGCGACTATAAAGTTTATGAAAACAAAGATGTTCTGCTGCACACTGTGACTTCGAGTTATTTCTTTGACGTTCTTTATACAGACCAGATTCTCACTTTATTGCTGCATAATAATATAGATTTTCAATGGCTGTTGAGTAAAATAAATTTTACGTACTACGATAGTCATCCCGCTTTCAGTATAGCTTTTATCTCAATTGTAGTCGAACAAATGTTATAAATAAATAATCTATATATAAGTATAATTTGTAATAATTTTAATATTATTTGTCAACTTTGTGACATCAATTATAATTCTATTTGTGAAATTATAGATATTGTAAAGAATAGTAGCTTGAATACTATTTAGTGAATTGCAAATTTTATAATTGTACATACAATCACACATACTTTTTTACTTATTTCTGTATTTTTTGTCTTGTATTCTCATTATTGTATATTTTTTCGTACTTTCCCTGTATTTGGGCTAGTCCTGTTGGGAAATTATTACCGTAATGTATCTATTGTTATTTATGTCTACTACATGTAGTTTCATTATGTGCAATAAACGTATCAATATTATTATTTTATTGATGGGAAGTATCGCCCGTACTACGTTAGGGAGGAAATGTAGTTGAAAGACACCGGGTATGCGGTCTGTACAGAAAGTAAGTAAACTCTTTGTTTAAATTCTCAAGCTTTCGTTTGTTATTGAGAACATCTTCAGGAGAGCTGTGTACAGTAAACATAAAGAAAAATTGAACCAATAAATCTAATAATTATATGGAAAAAAAATAACTTACAAACGTGATTTAATTAAAGACGGATAGTCTGAATCCGGAAACACATCACAGTAGGATGTAAAGTTAACATCAAATTAATAATTCTTAAAACTTAAGATATTGTTAAAATGTGTATTGAAATCACAAACGTTAAAATCACTGGTAAACTATGTGGATTTGTTAAAGTACTTGCAACAGATAAAAAACCAATTTATAAACAGCTGTCTGTAAAAGTAAAATTAAGCGTGCAGGTATACAGGGTTATCATAAAAATTGCATGACGATGAGAGGCGGAGAATGTAAAATGTTACAATAAATATCACTGAGATGGTTGACGTCAATTTTGAAATTAACAGTATGTAGTTATTTATTGATGTGGTACATTTTAAGAAAGAAGTCTACTTACATATCTGTTCACAATATCCAAGATCTTAACATTATTAAAATCAAATTGGTGATGTGCACAATTATTATTATTTATTTATTTATAAACACTGTCGAGTAGTATTACCTAGCCCCATTGAGAATTATATTTTTTATAATGTATAACGTTGTCTTTCGGTGACCGTCTATTACAACGTCATGAGATTTTATCAATACAGAAGTATTCAAAATTTGAAAGTTGTACAACAAGTTGTAATGCACCAAATTGAGTTGAAATGAACATCTTCATAATTATACTTTAGTACTTTAAAGCAATTTTTACTTCCCGCACATGTGCTGTAAAATCAATGCAAATTCCAACCGGTAAATGACATGTTATTTGTCAACATCAAAATAAAGCCTACTTGTTTGTTTTATAAGTTTTATTACAAGTGCAATTTTAAAAATTAAATTTAAGTAAATTTATTTATAATTATCAAGGTTTCAAGATCCAATTAGACTACTGGTACAAAAAATAGTATACATTGTACTTCGGTTGAGAAGACTATTAGTATGTAATATACTATTGCTCAGAATGTGATAGAAAGTTGAAACAGAAATCAATTTCAAGTTTCTTCGTGCAAAAGATTTAAAAATGAATACTCTTTCGGCTTAAATTGAAAACTATCAACATTTTTTTCAGTAAAATGCTGCATATTTTCTTCTAGAATCTGATTAGGAATGAAATTTGGTACAACATAATCTTTTAATTCCTGTATTTAATTATTTGTTGTTTTATTGACTTCCAAGTGGAAATAATTCAGGAATTAAAAGATAAGTAGATACATAAAGGTCAGAAAATATATATACTACAACATAATATTATCTATTTCTATATTATACCTAAATCAGAGATTTTCAGTTATTTAAAAAAATATATGGAAAATTTAATTTTAAGCTAATTATTCAGAGCATTCGCTTTCGGTTGCCATGGATACACACGTTATTATTGATTTATCAGTTTGTTGACAATTGGGACAGTTTAGGTATTTGATAATTTGTATTAAATCGAACAACATTGATTGATATCGAAAGCTTCCACGATCCGATCTGTTGATGAAAACATTTTGCAATTACAAATTTCTGGAAGAATTGACTCCAAAAAGTTTAGCTCAATGTTCTCAGACCTCTACAAGCACAACCACTTTCGCATTTCTTTGCAATACAAGTAAAGACTGGTCCAAACTTCAATTTACCAAAGTAATACACACTTTAAAACATGTTTGGAGCATATATATTTAGTAGTCTAGTTTGATATTGAGTTTTCGATTCGTTTTGATCTCTTTCGATAGCTTCTCTTTGGTGTTTCGGCTTAATTTATTTTTTTTATACATATTGTATATAACTATGCTTGTGCGTAGATATTTTATAATTACACATACATATTTTAAATTTTACGTGTATTGTATACTGATGAATTATAGTTCTTTATTGGTTTTACTGTTCGACTTCTAGTAAACGATAATATTTATTTATCTGTTTATTGCTTTACTTATTTATTTACATAGTTGTTCCTTCCTAACGTGTTAATCAAATCTACCATAATAGTAATATTAAATTAAATATATTTATAAGAAGGGTATGTTTTCCATATAATCATAATTAGATTGAAATGAGAAAGTATGTACGGTAACTTAGTTAATTAAAATGTGAACTTGAAGCTGCAATTGTTCAGAAACCCTCGTTAGACTTACTTAGGCCGCACTTCTCACACTAAGCTTCAACAAACAATTTATTTCACATCTAGGCCCATTAAAACATAAAAACAATTTTCTAGAAGCATTAAAGGAAAAAAGTAGCCGAGAAAGAGGAACCGTGAGAGATAAATGAACGTAACTAAGAACAATTTTTCTTTTCTCTCCCTTGTTTTACATCCCCTGGATGTTTACTTGTCAAACAAAATTAAATTCATCAGTCAGATGATGCGGACTATTGTTTAATGGTAAAGAAAGGAGGCGGATTTAGGAAGATGCAAGAAAAAATGCCCGTTTTAATTTAAGTTTTCCTTCGTCGACGATTTATTAACATTTATACGTCTTTTTCGTCGCATTCATTGTACAGTTTTCTCGCTGTCGTGAGGGCGCTACCGTTGATATTACAACGTCATTAGAAGATGTATTGTGAGTGATCACTGCCACACGCAGCTTAGTTCAGGAAAAGCATTTAATTTTTAAAGGAATACAAATCAGATACTGACGAAAGGCGGTTGCAAAATCAATATCCGTTGTATCGGCAGTTTTTGATTGATCAACTCCTGTCTATTCCGATATTTAATCTTAGAATGAACGGAGTGACTGTGTATCAGTAACCTTTAAGGTTAAACGACATCACTCACTTTGGCACTATGATATAATCAGTTTCAGTGTGGTAAAAATACCTACAAACTCTTTTCTATTAGAATTATTTTTAGATAATTTCATTTATACATGCGTAACTTTATGTGTATGCAAGCGTATTAGCTATTTCCATAAGAACTCCCAAAATGCTTTTTTAGCCTATTTCGATCGTTGTTTCAATCTTTCGATCTTGTACTGCCATTCTCGAGTTATACATTAACAGCAGTACATAAGATTGCTGAAACGTTGGACCCCAGAAGATAGAAATAGTCAAAAACGATGGGGATAAAGCAAAAAAAACAACTCAATTGAAATCCACCACAAAAAATCTATCGCTTCTTGTAGTTAAGAAGAATGCTGTCATCACATTCAAACATTCAGCATATTCATCAACTTATTCCTCTTCTGCCAACACGTAATTACCCATGATCTACTGCCTCCAAATAAAATTTCCTACTTCTTCACCATCTGGAATGTTTTAAATCGTATACAGATTCGTTGTAAATACCGTATATAATAATTATAGAAACAAAATAAACTATTTTCCTTACTAATCTCTTCCTCCGTATATCTTAAATGCGGTCTAACTACCTACGTCTTCGCTAAAACTACATTACATTGGTTTCTACTTAGATAGAAACTGGCATTAATATTCCTATTTCTACAATAACTATTGTGAATTGTATTTTTGAAAGTTTTGGCAACAATTAAGAGAAAACGTAATCTTAACATACTGTGGCATCTTAACCAAACAAAAAAACAGAATAATGCTTCCTATTTACAAAACCTAAGTCTTGTAATACAACACCTACAAGTATACCTTCATGAAATTTAATCTATTGCATATATTGTCTGACTCTCAAGTACAACAGCACTTGTTCTACTGTAAGCATTACATCTGTAACAATGATTTGTCATACATTGTATCGATCAGCACTCGAAGCAAATATACTTACTTTCACTTCAACGCATACATAAACACAGTAGGTTTGTGTTTCCATACGGAAAAATCATGAAATTATTGAGTTGTGCCAGCTTTCCCCCATTTTCCCGACTAAAAGTGATCGTAAAATGCACCAAGATTACAAAAATCCCTTATTCATGCGTTCTTTTATTAATTCACAAAGCAGTTCGCTTTTATTGCCCGTGAAGAAGGGTAGAGTAGACAGTTGCTGTACCTCTTTATCGTGAATTGCCTTCAACGCACATAAAACCAGTCTCACTGGCTGTTGTACATAGACGCCTGTAAACAACAATTTCGATGCAGCACTGACTTCCACCCTATTAACCGCCTAGGGGGAGATTTATCTTTTTTCATCAATATCCACACACACAGATATACATGGGCATACATTGGCGAGACTAGCACACATGTACGGGGTAAGTCTTGTAAACGTAATCGTTTTGTTCTACAATAATGGTGCCGCAAATGATACCATTACTTCTTAATGAATAATTATGTAAGCTCTTATTTGCATCCTCTAAAATTTCCTTTTGGGTTATTGTTGGATTGGGAACTTTATTTACAAGTCTGCTTTTAATTATTTCTATTCTTTGGATTGGCCGTTTATTTTGTGAATCGTGACAAGTGTATGAAGGCACAAACTGTCAGTATTGTTTGACATGAATTACGTGGCAATTTACTACCCTTAAAAACTATTTGATGGATCAATTATGAATTTGTGGCGTCTCATTTTTAACATGTTCTATGTGTTTCCCGTTTTGTATCCCGTTTTGTTTCTTTAGAATGAATCTCTACAGAAAAAGTTAACGGAAAATGCTGTTACTGTCTTTTATGGATACTGAGTTTTATAGAAGATTCTTAATATTTCGATGTTTTTTTTTATGATGGATGCTTAGTGGCAGTGACTTCGTAAGTTGTATCGCTTGTATGGCTATCATGCAACTATCGCGGGGTAGCTTTTGTGCGGGTAAATTGTATTCAAATGGCTTTGTGACAGCATCATACTGCCTTTTCTTTCTCCGTGCTTATTCGACATAATTGCATACACAATGGTACTATAAAATATTGGGAGAATATAAAAATGATATATAATAATATATACATATATCATATATGAAGATATACACGATATCGCATTTGAAAATAATGCTTTTTTAAATTAATTTGATTAATGTTTTAATGATAACTTGATTAAAATTAGCAAACTTTTGCTTGAAATTTATACAATGGGAACGCGTGCGTCTGCACTATAGCGATACCTGTAGTGCAGGCGAAACACACAGAGATGTCCGTGTATTAGAACGGTAAACACGTAGACGCAATGTTCTGCTGGATTACAACAGAGCTAGTATTTCGCATCTCCCTATGATGCACTGGCATTTGTCGAAAAAATCCACATTTATATGGTATAGTCGCGCAGTCGCATTAGCGGTCGCTCCCGCATTTGAGCATTAGTTGCAATTTATATTTCGTTGGAGGAACTACTCGCTCACACTACAAATATTCACTTATATCGGGAACACAATACCTCTTACACTGCTTTTCACTTGATTTGCCTACGAATACATTTATACGTATAACTTATAATACGTCCGTTGTCGGGTGGCAATTCAAGTTGGCACGCCCATTTGTAGTCGACCAGTAGTTACTACACAGTTACTGGTAAATATTTTAGAGTAAAAAATGAAGAGTATATAGCTCTTTTAAATTGTCTCTAATAGTAAGTTCACACTAAATCGACCAGTAAAGGAGAGCAAGCATGCATCTAAACATGCCACTAGGCACTAATAAAAAATGTAATAATGACGTAGTGCCATTTGGAAATATATGTATAATGTTCGATATTGCGAGGCTTAAGGGGGGCAAGACATGATTTTGTGTTATTGGTGAAAAACTTTTCCCTTTCAAACAAAAATTAACATGTCTCGGCGTTTTTTTCGTGTTTCTTGACGTTTTCGGCTTATTTAAGGGCGATCGTTGTCATCGGAATGCTCTGTATACACAGTTCGAAAATAGAGCCGTGTAAAGTGTCTAGTGTTACTGGTAAACATTTTAGGCGGCCACACTGTATACAATCTCACGGCAAAGAGTGAATGTTATGTTACAAAAATTTTCTTAACAGATCGTACGAAATGTGTCGTAGAACCACCTCCTGCTTGACTAGGTCATTAAATTCTTCTCTAGTCTGTTAAGGTGTCCGTCTTGTCCGTCTTCATACTCCTGTGCATATGTAGCGCTTTTAACTCCGACTTTAACAAATTTTTACTCTTGGCCATGATTTTCCAATATCGGACGACACTAGGTCTAAAAATTGATTTTATGCGTATTTTGGATCTCACATCGGTTAGCTAGCTAAATTTGAAACTTCAAGATGTGTTTCTAAGGATAATCTAGTGATTCGAATTTAATGACAACAAAATGGTCTATCACTGGAGTAGAACGCCTTGAAATGTGAGAGTGTCCACAGTTTGTATGATATAGAAAATAGTCCCAAGAACGCTACCTTGGTGAGCGCCGACATCTACCGTATAAACGAGATTTGTTTCAGCCTCATACTATACAAAATAATCTCGGACTGGTAACACGAAATTGAGGATTGTGAAGTAGTTTTTTGAAAGCATTTTTCTGTTTTTTGAAAGCAGGCAGCCACCCTTCTAAATACTAATTATCGCACATGATAATTTTAAGCGTAGGTTTCCACGATCTATCTTCTTAAGTATTCCGGATATAATCATATAGGTAGGTTTTCACGTGACGATTCGTTGATCATACTAAAAGATTTTTCTGCAAAATTTCTAAAATCAATCTCGAGAAGACCTAGGTTTGATCCTTGTGAAGGCGAAAATAACAATCGATTCATTAGCCATTATTTATTATATAGCATTTGACCTGTGACGTAATTATAACTAATTGTAGGTGAAATATTTCGTAAATCGATTCAAACTGATGTAAATGCTGCAATATGAACTTATTATATGACGTTGAAATCAGCGATTAGACTGAAACTTTATTATACTAGTTGATAGCAAGTGTGTTAAATATTATAAAAATGTTTTTTTTTCATTCTACTGCAGACAAGTTTCCGTTAAAACACAAATTTCCAATTTTATACTGTTTTAACAATATTACCTCACTTTACATAAGTTAAAGAGATTATATCTGTAAACGTAATCATTGCGATATTATAAACACCCGTCTCGGGGTTAATGTACCCTGCTAATTTGAAGTGACCCTAAGCCATTTAAAATATACCGATGTTTAACTCTAAACGTCGTTAATCCTAATTGTTCTGGTATTTAATCAGGATTAAATGGCCCTGTTACGATATCATGTGCGAGCGGAGTTGTAATTTATCACCAATTTGCAGATGCTACGCCACCGAGAATTAATAGGACATTTGGTCCTGTAACGCATACGCCCGATTATATGCGTAAAGTCTCCATATCGCACTTTGCACTATTGATACAACAGCGCCATAGGTAAGAATAATATTGCTCTACAACGACGGTCAAGTGAATTTTAAATACAAATCGCTTGAATCTAATATTCACCAGCGTACTCACTAAGATGTTTCTTAGGGCTTACGTGAGGAGCAACCCAAGTACTTGCTAAGCTGAAGTCAATATCAATTACAGCTTCAATGGAGTATTTGCTGGTAACAGTGAATTCTCTTACGACGGCCTCAAACTTGCCCGTACCTCGTGAGAAGAATACAATTACTTCAATTCAATTAATTTCTTGATACTCTCATCTTATTTCATTCGTAATGATCTCTGCGTTAGATTTTATATGTATGTATATAGGTACTAAACGTTTTTTCAAACCTACCTTATTTACTATTGTTTACAAAATTGCAGTAAATTATGTATTTAACTTTGCGTACTGAGTGGTCGATTTACGTATATGTATGTACCTAATAATAATTTGAAATTTAGAAATATTTAAAATATTCAAGATGTAAATAAATAGGGAGTCTTTTATTACACCACCGTATCGGTGTGACTTTTACTTTACAGTTACATTTACTTATTTTTATCCTTCTGGCCTATATGTAATTGTATAAATTGTATTAAGTATATACATACCTATTTTTTTTACCTTTTAAAATGATATTTTGTTAATATAAATCTACATACAAAGCATTGGAAACTGAAGTAATATTAAAATACTATGAATGTTTTAGTATTCGGTAAAATTGTATTTGTTTCCGGAAACCTACAATGTTTGACAAACTATAATAATAATAGTCTTTATTGCCATAATCCTGATACTATTAATAACTCTTTAATACAATATGTTAGAAATCTCAGGGCGAGTTTCAGACGTAAGTCTGCTTACACTAACACTGAAAGAAAAAGAAAATAAATAACAGCAAGAACAAAATAATATACATACTACAGTGCATAATGATATTACGAAACAACAATCTGCGTAATGATCATAACAGAAAAGAAAAAATATATACAGGGTCCGGCAATACAAGCGTATAGGGACTAAAAGATTAACGCTTATTTGAAAGTTTGTCAAATATTTAGTCATCGGATGTTCTTCCGCATCATCAAGTGCACGTTTTAAAAATATTCTGTTTTATACAGGGTGTTCCAGATGGAAATGCCAGACTAAAGTTGCATTTTTTTAAATGGAACACCCTGTATATTAACAGAGATAATGATCCGCGCTTGAAAGCTGATTACAACGATATAATGTTGTATAGGTCTAAAGTTGATAGTTTATGTGTAAACAATTATTTTACTTGATAAATTGATACATTTCAGTAGGCTATTCTGCATAGGGAAAAACAAAAGATTCGAAACCAACAGAGTAGAATATTTTTTACTAGTATGGACTGTCGTTACTATGTGAAATAAATTCTGTAACTGCTCGCTTTATACAGGGTGTTCACAATTTTGCAAAATCGAAGAAATCTCGAAATTTTTAAATGGAACACCCTGTATATTTTTATCTCATTGAAAAGCCCTTTTACTACGCTTTCTATTGATACCTCATTTGATGCACCTAGGATAGATCATTTTCTAAATTATTTCTTTTTAAAGTTGAATTAATGAGAAATGCTTGCATTTTTAGTACCTAATTTGTACATACTTCAAACCTACTGTAAGATCGGATATTCAACAAATAATCCATAATTGGTCTATAACAAGAAGAAACTCCATTTAGTATGAGAAGCAATTGATTTTCACTCAGCGGTCAGAGCTAACATTAATTTAATATAAAGTAAAAGTGTCAGTTTTAAGCTTGTATACTAATAACCAAGTTGTAAAAAATTTCGTTTTGTGTTATACAGTATTTCGTTCAATCTTTAAAAGAAATTGTTATAATGACTAATTTTAGTAGATACTCAACAAACGCAAGCTCCTATTTTCAATAGCTGTTACCTTTCAAATACCATCTATACTTACATCTCTCCACATACAGAATATTTAGAGCGACTAAGACCAGCTAGAAAAGAGATAGATCTAAAGTGGGGCGGTTGTAAAACATATACGGAATAGCACGCTCGCCAATGCGTTAATTCCGTATATGTTTTATAACCGCCCTCACTCTAGATCTATCTCTTTTCTAACCGGCCTTAATCGCTCTAAATGATCTGTATGTGGATTTTCCTGTATTGTTAATAATACGGCCAGTTCGCTTTGTTTATTGTTTCTCCCTTCTTGTACGTTACACCATCAGTTTCTATAAATTTCCCTACTAATCTTTCAAATGCTTCCGGCATTCTTTCAAGGTTTGGAAATCTGTCTGCAAATACTCTACTTGCTAGGAGACAATTTCTTGTATACTCCCCAAGAATAAATGTCATATTTACCATTTCTTGAGTAGATACCTACTAAAATTAGTCAATATAACAACTGCTTTTAAAGATTGAACGAAATACTGTATAACACAAAACGAAATTTTTTGGTTATACAAGCTTAAAACACCAGAGAACTTGATCAGCAGGTAATCTATTGAAAATGCTATATTACTTTATATTAATTTAATGTTTGCTTTCACCGCTGAGTGAAAATCAATTGTTTCTCATACTAAATGGAGTTTCTTCTTGTCATAGACCATTTATGGATTATTTGTTGAATATCCGATCTTACAATAGGTTTGAAGTGCAAATTAGCTACTAAAAATACAAGCATTTCTCATTAATTCAACTTTAAAAAGAAATAATTAGAAAATGATCTATCCTAGGTGCATCAAATGCGGTATCAATAGAAAGCGTAGTAAAAGGGCTTTCCAATGAGCTAAAAATATACAGGGTGTTCCATTTAAAAATTTCGAGATTTCTACGATTTTGCAAAATTGTGAACACCCTGTATAAAGCGAGCAGTTGCAGAATTTATTTCACATAGTAACGACAGTCCATACTAGTAAAAAATATTCTACTCTGTTGGTTTCGAATCTTTTGTTTTTCCCTATGCAGAATAGCCTACTGAAATGTATCAATTTATCAAGTAAAATAATTGTTTACACAGAAACTATCAACTTTAGACCTATACAACATTATATCGTTGTAACCAGCTTTCAAGCGCGGATCATTTTCTCTGTTAATATACAGGGTGTTCCATTTAAAAAAATGCAACTTTAGTCTGGCATTTCCATCTGGAACACCCTGTATAAAACAAAATATTTTTAAAACGTGCACTTGATGATGCGGAAGAACATCCGATGACTAAATATTTGACAAACTTTCAAATAAGCGTGTAATCTTCCGTCCCCGCTTCATTGCCGGACCCTGTATACATATATACATATACAAGCGTATAGGTACTAAAAGAGATAACAATATTCGGCAGAGGAAAGTAATAGAATATACTAGTAAGTGGATAGCCAGAGTAGCACACACCTCAATGATTCTGCCTCAAGAGTTGTTTGAGATGAAACCTAAAGGCAGGAACGGTCAAATTTTCTAAAGAGCTATCAAGATTATTGTATCGGAAATAGATATTATAAGAAAACGAGCGCTTGAATAAAGATGAAGTAAAGACTGGTGGAGATATTAACCCTATAAATCTCGTCGTAATACTGCGAATATCGGACCTAAAACGATTTTTTTAATAGATATGGAGGAGTGCGATGTAGTAGAATTCCAAGGAAAGTCGTCAACATTTTCAACTCACGCCTGTGCCACATATTCAACCAACCAACCGCGCTCAGTTTATGTGAGATTCGATCGTATTTTCTGATACCAAATATAAACCTAAGGGATGAATTTTGAATCTTTTGAATGCGATTAGCAGAAAGTGAATCAATTGCAGTAAACAGTAGAGCAGTATGTAAATTGCGACAATACCATTGCCTCACATAACCTGGTTTTGATATTACACGGTAGGGATGTTCTGTGAGGATACAGTTTTCTCAAGTTTAAGTAAGCATTTTTAATCTACTTATGTACCTGATCACGAAATCTGAAAGAATTGTCGATGTGTAACCCCAAATTTTTAGACTTGTCCACCGCTGAGACTGCAACACCTCCAATAGTGCCGTGAAATGCATGTTGCAGTTCGCTACACGTTTTTGATTTCCCAAAAACCAACAGCTGTGTCTTCAATGGATTGAGCTTAAGATTGTACTGGATGGAAATAGTATGAAGATTGTTAAAATCAGTGTCCATTTTCTTTTCAAAATTTTTTTTTCAAAATTTGAAATCGGGCAGAAGGCCTAAAGTTACCAAAAAAAAGTCAAAATACCTGTAAATTTAAAAAAATGCAAAAATTACAAAAAAAAATACATTTTTTGTTGTAATAGTGAAAAAAGTGTTTTTAAGAGTGTCCTTAATGCATACAAAAAGTAATTAGACCCATTCTTATTTTACTGAATTCGCGCAAAAGACCTAAAGTTGCGAACAGGGTTGCCGCCCTGAAAATATTATGTTGGCTATGATAATGGATGAGAGACCACACATTAGAGAACTTGGCTACAGGAGGATCCTTAATTAAGAAATGAGCCATCGGCTGAAGGTTACGTAAGAGACTTCAAAATACCTTCAATAAATTTTAGTACAAACGACTATACTGAAGTAATTGATTGGTCAATCTGCAAGTTAACACCGCCGCCACTACTGTCCAAGATGCCAACTGAACACATTGCTTCTTTGTTGAAAGACAAAGCGCTATCAGCGTTTAACTACCTCAAATTCCCATGCCACACCCAGTCAGGTGAGAAGTATGTAAAACTGGTTACAGAAGCAGCAGAAAAAGTGTGCGGGCATGAAAATCGAGATGGTTACATTAGAGCTACTTTAAAATCAAGACAACTGATGCCCACACTTAATTAAAAGTCAGAACTCAATGGGGCTTCTGTGTAAATAATCTTTTGCACAATGAACATATGCATTGTACAAAGTAAATAGCTACTGTAAATATTGTAAATAAAATTGACCCTGGTTGGTTGGTTGCGTAGGGTGGATGTGGAAATCATTGTTAGAGTCTTATTACAAACCTAATGTGTTAAATAAACACTCATCAGATATGGAAAACGGCGTTTTTACTATAACTTAACTTATACTATAATTTAGACCTTTTGCACGAATACAGTTAAGGAATAACAGGTCTGAAAGTATTTTTCTGGATTGGGAAAACTATTTTGAATGGTTTTTACACTATTACAAATTAAAAATAAAACTTTTGTGGGTTTTGGCACATGTTTAAAAATCGTCGAAAATCATGAAATATCGTTTTTTTGCGATACAACCCGCAACGTTAGACCTTTAGCGCAAATTCAGTAAAACAAGTATGGGTCTAATTATTTTTTGTATGCGTTAAGGACACTCTTAAAAACATTTTTTGTATTTTTTGTAATTTTTGCATTTTTTTTTTTAATTTACCGATATTTTGACTTTTTTGGTAACTTTAGGCCTTCTGCGCGATTTCAAATTTTGAAAAAAATTTTTTTTTATATTTCTTCATTTATAATGACGCCTATGCGCAAGTTTTCCGCGTTATTAGAATTGTATTGCAGAAAAAAACGCGTTTTTCGATCCACTCTAATATGTAATAGACTTTTATATCTTGCCCCCATACATATTATTATTCATGGAATTTCTTAATTACATAAATACTTAGAATTATAGTGAAATTGTATGCGATAGCGATTTAACTGTACATATGTTAAGCTCGCATTAAGAAGTTATCGGTTTAGGAATTTATAAATGATCCCTTGCATATGAAACTGGATTTTATAGAAAAATATGTATATTGTGTACACATAGATAGTAATTTACATACGTAGTAATTTACATACAGTTGACCATACTATTACTGCTTTGCATTCGGTGGCCGCAATAAAGCATACTTTTAACGGGTTTTATGGCAGTTTGAGTCGATTCTAAATCAACCGAGTGTACATCTTACAAAATTTTGCACATTTAATAAATTGAGACGTATAAACTGAAAAAAGTAGTGGCCCTAAAATGGATCCTTGGGGAACTTCAACAGCTAACTTCAGTGGATGTGACACCTCTGAGTCCACAGAAACAGATTGAAAACCATTAGTTAAATAATTTCTTATCAGATCTGTAGATTTTAAATCTACTCCCAAATAGTGAAGAAGAGAGCACAGAGTGACATGACAAACAGTATCAAAGGCTTTTGAAAAATACAAAAGTACTAAGGCAGTAATTAATCAACTGTAACCTTTTTTGAATCCTGACTGAGTGAGAATGTACAGAACTTTTTCAAATATCAACTTCTTTATATACATACATATATAAAGAAAGTTATCGCAGTTATATGGTTCATTGATAGAAAATTCAATCTAATTGATTGGAAACTAAAAAATGCAATACCGCCAAGGCCCCACACTAAGATTGCATATATGTACACTGCTTGTCAGAAGTAATGGCTCCCTCTAGAGACTCAAAATAAAACCCACATAGATTCAAACAATACCAACGAAGTTATAAATCCGTAGATTCGAGAGGATCTCTAACTATATATATTATAGTATGTTGTATGTATATAGTTGCGATGTATAAATTGTTTTCTGATTTTAATAAATGAATATTGGAATAGCTAAGTCACTATACAGTTGTAGTTCATTTTGAATACACTGTACATGCTCATAGTAAAAATATTATTTCCACCAAGATAAAATTTATCTTTCAGAATATTTTATTATGTTAATAATATATACAGTGAAATACGATTAACACGAAACTGACGGGACTGAAATATTTGTTCGTGTTAAAAGATTTTCGTGTTAAAGGATATTACAAAAGTGTATATACATATGTATATGTACACTCACGGCCAGATAAAACTTTCCGACCTGAAACCGAAAATTAATATAGTTTCAATGTTAACAGTGTAGTCGGCTGCGACATGTGCGAACGGAAGTTTATTGACAACATATTAAGGATAATGCATAGGTTGTTCGTAAATGCCGACAAACATCTGTTTGTTTGAAAGATAGATGGATATATTTTCTGGCTGCTGTGATTTATGTCACTCGATAGAAATT
Source organism: Holotrichia oblita (assembly GCA_023690525.1). Classification (NCBI taxonomy): domain Eukaryota; kingdom Metazoa; phylum Arthropoda; class Insecta; order Coleoptera; family Scarabaeidae; genus Holotrichia; species Holotrichia oblita. The sequence continues at coordinate 100,213,258 of CM043015.1, read as the reverse complement.
AAGTACGATATTATAATATGTATACCTATTATATACATATGTATAATATAATATAAATGTATTCATATCAGCTTTTACATGCAATAAATGTTTTACAAGGGAAAGTGTAAGAAAAATACGCCGCTCTGATACAAAGGGATATTTATCTAGAATTTGCGGTCAGAATATTTGATATATAGCATGAAGCGGAGTTATAAATAAGCGAGAATATAAATATCTATAATATAATGCATGTATTGTTTTGGTTAAGAGTTGTATGTATACTTCTGTATTTCTTTTCTTTTAATGCACCAAAGTTCTTTTGGGGAATTATAGTTATTGTTATATTTTAACTTGTATATACATATATTACTTTTCTTTCTGCGAACTCATTGAGATGCTTGAAATATGTTATACAAATTTCGAACACAGTTATTACGAATACCTATAATTACTATAAATTATTAAAAAAACAACTATATATGTTTCCACCTATTCTTTTTTCGGCCGGTTCTCTTTACGGCGGTACAGTTCTAAAAATATATCGATATCGTAAGAGCTTCGCATGCGAAATCTTAGTCAAATAATCTGGTAACATTGAGGGGTGTAGCGAATAGGAATGTAAATAATATGAATGCAAGCGACACCGCAATAACTCGACATACATCTTTAGAAACCTGAATAATAATCATACAGATGCATATCAAAATAAGATTTATATCACAATTGACAATCTATAGTTGCTGCAATATGTTTATTTACAAGAAAATAGTTGCTACACAGCATTTCTTTGTAGTTTTTTGTCGAAGTAGTGTTTTCAATAACCTTTTTATACGCAAGACCGCTCGCATAATGTAAACAACAGCGGCACGCTTTAATATCGTATGCTGGCTAGCATATCCGTACACTGTAAAAATGTGGTTGTACGTTGGAAACATTTATCTGGCCACGAGTGTACATATACTCAACAAAATTTCGTTTAGTACAGTGAGGTGCAAAGGTATCCGGACACGTCTAGATAGAGAAATACCCTGCGCTCAATACTTTATTCCAAAGAGCCGCAGGGCAGCTTAGTACCTGCTGGGTGGGACCGTAGTTTGTCATTCATACGATAACATTGTATTATATAAACGCATATATGTAGACATATTATATAAATTAAAATGTTAGAATTTAGGACGGTTGTTCTATATCACGGATATTTTCCGAGTTGTCCGTTTTACTAAAAATTAATAAATATATGACTCCTTTATTGAATTGTAATCATTCAACCTACTATTAAGAGGAATACCATTCTTGCAAATACATACCGAAATAAAAGATTGTTGTCCTCCGATACAAAATAGTAATATATGTATGTTCACATTATATATCTTCACCAGGTGAAAAGCTATCAGATGCTTTTTGTTATAAGATGCAGTAATGATTTCAATTTTTTTTACCTAGGCTTTAGTGTACCTGATTATTTATGTTGCAAACTCGTAAAATATTTTGTGAAGTTATAATACAATAGAGGCCATAATAGAAAGTAAATTGTTTAATTATTTAATTCTGTTTAGTGAAAATCACTTTATTTATATTAACAATTATTTAACATTAAGTTAGTGTTTATTCACGGTTCAATATATCAATGACTAATTTGGTTATAAATATTTTTAACTGGCATGTCTTTAAATTTTGATATTATTTGTCATTTAATTTTCCAAGAGAAGATGACGATAAAGTTGTAATCGAAGATGTGAACTAAATTTAAGTTGTAATTAATGATACGGAATAAAAGATAAGTAAAACTTCATAAAAAATGTATATTCATTTTTATAGTAAAATACATTAAAAACAACAATAAGAATGTTTGTGTATAAAATAAATAATTAATGCTCAACAGAATACTACACTTTAATTCTAGAATAAGATATATAGGTTAATAGAGTTGTGTTTGTGGATTATCCAATCATAAGCACCTATAAACTTGACAAATACTCATAACATAATACATACATCTTTAATCTGTTCTGACGTTTTTCTTCATATAATATGTATATGTATTTCGGTTTTAGTAATACTAAGAAGTATTTAAATGAAATTTCTAATTAAATAAGTTACCTGTTGTTACCTGCGCTTGTATTAAGTGAATCATCTTCAGATGAAAGATGTTTTTAAAACTAGATTGCTTAAATTATATTGCTATACGGGCACATTTGGTTTTACACTTAATTTGCCAATACGCGTTTGTATATGTTTAAGATGTAATTTTAATTACTGCAACATCCTTATTATGTGAAACTGGCTAGTTCTTGAGAAATTTTGTTTCGAATTTTGTGCTGATATGAGGGTTTTTATATTTTCAGTAAGCATCATTTTAAACTATATTTATCTACTATTTATACTAATTATAATATAAATGAAATATTTTTATTCTCAATGTGTAATTGAGTTAAAAGGTGTTAATCTAATCAAAACACTTTTAGTAAGTTGTTTTCTATTTTGCCTTGCAACTAACCTAAAACTCATACAACTAAATCATATATAGAACCATAAATCAGAACAGTAACTACATGTTAAAAAATATAAATAAATATAAATACATTAGTTATTATTAAACAGAATTGAATTATCTCTATATTACTACCTTTTTTAAGCCTTAAAAGTTTAGTTAGATATTGACTAATTTTCGTTAAAACTAACAAGTCAAATAATAGTCGCGATATTCATTTCTATACTTATGTAATGCTACTATAAGGAATAATAATATCATCTACTCCATATACATATATATATTGTATAAATATACGTATTATACGCATTTGTATATTGCAATTTTATTGTAAGAGCGAAAAACTACGGTTAACCTCAGCAGGTAGTAAGGTGCCCTGCGGCTCTTTGGAATAAAGTATTGAGCGCGGGGTATTTCTCTATCTAGACGTGTCCGGATATCTTTGCACCTCACTGTACATTTGATTGACATACATATATCTGCATGCCTTTAGCCAAAATCAATAAAACAAAAATGTTAACAAGAAGTTATTGAAATTTAATACATAATTTGCAATAAAAAAACATTGTCTCATTCGCTTTGATTTCAAACCTATTTTAATTCTCGCCGACGTGGCAACTGTTTTTATATTTTGTTCATCCCGAGAAACGATATCTTTTCCTGTTAAGCGATTTTTGTTTCGTGTTAAGAGAAAAAAAAATGTATGCAAATACATAGTACTTTTTCGGGACCGCTTTATTGTTTCGTGTTAACCGATATTTCTTCTTAAGCATTTTCGAGTTAAACGTATTTCACTGTATATATGTATAATCACTGTTTTTTATGTCAAAAACAAAGATTTCTTTGAAAATAGTTTTGAATCAAACATAATAGCACCAGTCACGAATCCGTATTTATCTTTTTTAATTTTTTACGATCAAAATTAAATGAAATAATATCATGGCTGGGGCTGGTGACCTTTACGAAAAATCCAAAGACCACTTCTGTGAAATGGAATTTTGGATGAGAAGGATCCGCCCTGAAGAACAGGCCGCGATATCGCAGAATTATATTTCAATATCAAAATTATTATGATGAGAAGTCAAGTGAATATTTTTTTTCATTTCAAAAGTACGCCACTCAGATGAATATCAAGGAGCATGCTCTCAAATAGACTATTTATTTGACCAAATAGATATTTATTAATTAAACAAAATGTTTTCTCAGTTCTAGGTGATTATGTTTTTGAATGAAAGCACTACATTTCAATATTTTTCTTTTGCTGAAGCGCTATACATTTTTGCCATGTATTTCTCTTTAAACGGAACTTGTTAACCGCAAGTTAAACAACTTTTCTCATGCAATGTTAAATATATGTAGATATCGGTTTGCGATTTTAGTTTAACAACTTAGTTTAACAATCGAAGCAACTCAATAATTTACTAGAAATTCATGAATGTTTGATTTTTCATTTGTTTAGAAATAAGACATGTATCACACCGACGTATAGTGTTATGTTTTCATAGTTTCGTGCATGCAAACAAATGTAGAGGATTTTATCTACAACATCATGCCAGCGTGTGTCTGTTGATATTTTGTAGTATCTGGATAGAGCGAATCAAATTCGTGATTATTACAGGACAGGTATTTTTCGTTGTGGATATAGTTTGTACGCCCGTTTTAAGACATGTTTCCAGAGTTTTCTTGAAAAATACAATTCTCATTTGTTAACTGCCGTTTCATTGGATTGCATTCTAATGAAATAGCGGTGAAATCGTATAATGTAAATATATTACATAAAATGTGTTTTACTCTTAAGATTTATATGGCATTAAATCTGGTAATTTTTTAGTATTACTATTTTAGTATTTGCGAATGATAGTGCAGTATCTTATATTTATAAGTGACGTCATTTATTTCATTTGCATTTAATGAATTTAGTTTATTTCTTTGTATATTAGTAGCTTACTTATTAGTAGTATTAGTACTTAGTAGCTTATATATTAGTATAAGAATTTCGTCTGCTATTAATGGTAGCGCAATGTAGTAGAATACTGTAGGTGAAAAATTAAATTAATGCAATAGAGCACCCTCGATGTATTAGTAATAAGTTAGGATCAACTGAAGTCGCAGATAAACACAATTTGGTTAAGACTATAATGTCGCGAGAATTGTTGTCGAAATCTTAAAAAAGTTGATTGAGTGTTGATTGAGAACTCCTATCTGCATTAATCTTTTTTAATTTGTAGCCTTCAACTACATAAACACATGTCAAAAGAATATTATTTATTCGTTTAAAATGTTTTCTTTCTGCATTTAAAACAGCTTGACAACATTTTCAGTAATCAATTATCTCAATCTAACCTAATAAAATTACAAAAATTATTCCTTTTGGGTTTGTCTATATGCTATATATTTTCTGTGTTCATTAATGTCTCCCGGGTGTCTAAATTCATTACTTATTTTTTTCTCAACGTTTGTGTAACATCGTAGGGTGTTATTATTTTTAACTTGATTTTCTATATTCTTGTTCTTCTGTATTTAGTTTATTATTTTGGTCGCTGCTTATTTTATAGCAACTTTTTTGCTTCCATAAAAAGATCGTGAAAGAATGCATTTATCTTCCACATTTATAAGCGCAATTTATCACAATACATGGTAGCTACAGATAGGCTTGCAAGAAAATTCAAGGTAAGTGCAGCACACGAACACGAGCCTTTTAGTAACTCTCATCGTATGCAGTCAATTGCCAATAGTGTAAGGAAGTATTAAGAAATGATGTTTTAGCTGTAAGATATGTTAGTAATTGTACTTAAAAGTATTTGTCTGTATAGAATAACTTCTAACTGTAACTAGCTACAACCGGCACAGCTCTGGTAATAAGTTTGGCAGGAGAATGAAGCTACTCATAGCGTTGTACCAGTTGTTTTGGTTTGAGAAGCAACACAGGACAAACGTTTATAAATCCGAAAATATTGTAATTTTGTGCCATCTACCTTCATATCAGTCTATATTTGTTAGAACTTATAGGTCCTCAGAATGGAATTAAGAACAATCTAAATCTTTATAACATTTTAAATCAGACAAACCGAATTTGGAATACTCTTTGGGTGTATTAGTGACTAGTCGATAGCAAAAGTAGAAGTCAACAGAGCATTGCAGAGGGTTAACTATGAGAATTGTTCCTTAAAATTTTGCTTGCATCCAGAAATTAATATTTTGGCATAAAATAACATGATAGGATCAGTCGTAAAAGTATATCTAGGGGCGGCGACCTTTATACACGATATGGATGCAGTGGATTGGATATAACAATTTGGCGTTCAGAAGTTCTTCAAGTGCCAGAGATACTTTTAGCTTTTTTGTGGTTCAACCTTAATAATAATAATTTAATGTAACTTTGACCTTAAGTTTTTTGGAACATTTTCCAACGTCATTGAAAAGTTTTACTAAATCTTGACCCCGTTTTTCATTAAAAAATGATTCTTTATGAAGAAACACACGTTTAGGAATATTCAAATATTCTTCCGTACTTTTTAGAGTTACCTTCACAGAAACCTAACACTAACAACATGTCAATTTGATATTAATTATGAAACAATTAATTATTTACCCAATTTGAGATATAATTTTATGGACTAATTATTTTAGCGACTTTTAAAACTCATGATTTTGTTTTTAAAATACAAAACAAAACGTGTTATAATTAAATATCCTACCAAACAAAATTACAGTTTTTTCGTCTCTCGGCAGACAAAAATGATTCTGTAAAATTGTAAGGATGAATTACTTCTAAAACTGTCTTCAAGTCTTGACGTATCAACAATCAACCTTTAATGCACCCATACGCGGTTCATAGATAATTACAGCAAAGTTGCATTAAATCATGTTTTGGGTTGTCCTACACCTCTACAAAGTGGCTAGGGGATCTCAAAAGTTTTTATACAACCTGTATATGAGAACAAATTTTACCAAATGTCATAGAAACTACCGACTGCTCACATTTGTGACAATTAAAAGTATTATATGGTACACGCTCGTGCATTTGTACATACTTACATATGTCACACAAGGGTATATAAAATTCATAAAATGCAAACATTTTTTTGCGTAGAAGGCAATATTATTTTAATTTCGACTATTAACCGAATTTGGAAAAGCAATACAGGACACTAAAAGTAATGTGAGAGATACGTGGCGGTTTCAAATCTAAAACTACTTCGGAAATGACGTTACATAGAACAGTCAACATCGCTCTCGCCATAGAAACGTTTGTTTTATACACCAGATAAAAGTTCCGAACGCTTTAGTTGAGTAATGTCTTTCAGTTTATTTCCTCTAATAGAGGTTTTTACGTTCGCATTGATAACGCTTGGGCACACTAATAACACCGATAACGATAACTAAAATGCTTCAAAGATACTTATATTTGCCTCCCATTACTTCACCTCCATTACTACAGAAGCCAATACATCGGTATTTATTTTACTGGTAGAAATGGTAGTTATTGAGCAATCTCAATGCTAGCAAAATGGTTATTTTTACTGTTCTAGAATTCTAAATCATTTCATATACACCGCTGTTTGGGAATAATGGCATTTAATCGAACTTCAGTGATGATGTTCAATGGGGATCAATGAAATTTCCATTTCAAATAGTCTTCATTCGCATAGTTTCCATTTCTGGAGCAATTGAATTAAATTTAAAAAGTATTTCTATCTAAGTAAAATTAAAATGAACGAACTAAAATATTACGTACTAAAAGTGAAGTACTCAAAGCACATTTTATGTAATTTTAATATTAACATTACTGAAATTTGCAACGCTGAAATAACATTGATATTGCTCAATGTTAATGATAATGTAATTGTAGTACAGAAATTTATAAAAATTTTCTAAATGACACAGAGAATTCCAAATAGATAAAAATGGAAGTAACATCTAACTGTAAAGTACTGTGTCTTGCTAAACGAACATGTTTTTAAGAAATAAAGTGTGCATGAAAGCATACTTTAGTGCAAGCGAAATCGCGGATTTAAAATACTCACGCGTAACACATATTATAAAAATCAACTAATTTTATTCATGATAATTACAAAACACAATATTTGTTGTTCTAGATTCTTGTAAAAATAAGACGGAAATATATGAATATTAACAGCAGTATTTTCTAATGTAGAAATGTATAAAGCCCAGTCATTGACAACCTACTATTACATAGTAGATGAGTTGACAAAGAGTACGCGGTCAAATCTTATGATCGGAATTGATCAAGAAACTACATATACATGGCTTTTACCGAAACAGTTTCGTTAAAAACGCAATCAGGATAAAAACCGTTGACAACCTAAAAAAGTGAAGCAAGGCGATGAGCACAGTATTCATAGTAAGTGTGCTTAGATGTATGTACATACAAAGGCTGCAACGACCATGTGCCACTTCTGCGTCGCAATACCGCTGCTGCCAACAGTTTGGACATTCCTCCGAGCGCTAGACACTAAAGGAGCACGCTATCTCAGGTGCAGCGACGAATACATAGTGCGTGATGAGTTCTGAAAGCATTATTATCCAACCCTAGCAAAAGAGGCAATTGCATATGACAACAAAAGTAAAAGTTTCGTCCGCCAGTGTAAAATAGCACGCACAAGCATCGCATGTACCCACAAGACAGCCGGAAGTAGCGGTGCAGCAAAAATCAAGGCCGGCGCCTAACGGATCCCGTTTGCTACAAAATAGTTCTAAAAAGAACTAGTTCTAAAAAGAACGTAATGCCGAAAGATCGTATTTCAAGGAATGACTTTGAAGTGTTGATGCAGGAATCCTTCTCGTGTTACAAATTCCTGTAGAAGACCACCCAAAAGGCTGCTACCTGCATACTGAAGCTAAACGAATTGAAGTGTCATTGTAGAAACTTTAGTTTTTGATTAAACTAGATCGATCAATTTCCAGATCATGAAGTTAACGACGCCTATAGATTACAGGATCATTACCTGTATAACACAGAGAATCCGGAAAAAAAAATTCTCTCGCCCTTGTTTGCAAGACAAACACTTTTGCTGAACCCCGAGAGTAGCCAACTACGACGTCTGCATAGGACTGATAGAATCAGTACCAAATGAGGTGTGACCATCGCCCTAGTAAAAACGTATATTAAATATAGTTCGTTCTCTCGAGCAACAGTCTGAGACAAGAGCTATTACAATCATGACATCTGAAAAACTGGTGCTGATCGTAAATTACTACAGCTCACTTAGTCAAGCAACTAATTCCTTCGATATTAGGAAAGTTGTCGTCTTATTCAACTATGCTTTAACATCTGAATTAAACACTGCTATGGACGGACATCACCTGCGGGCCTGGTTGAACCTGAACGATGAGTACTAGGCGATTGCTCCAAGCGAGCATAAGCACTATAGCACTACAGAGCCTCTTAACTCGAATCTGCTGTTCTCAAGAGCTGGCCGTTCCGTCTCGGATACAAAATGGAACTGAAGTTGACTTCAGATCTATATCCAGTGATCATGGAGACGATTCTGAACCTATCTACATATATCGAAGTTGAGTATAGGAACTAGAAACCTCAATAGGCGCTTGTATAAAAAACCGATATTGGAAACGATTCAAGCTAATCCAAATAGATATTAATACTGATTCAAACTTAAAGAAGTCCGTCTAGAACATTACGTGGCAGATGCAGGTGGCCTTCACAAAATTAGAGCTGAAGCCCAGATTTTTGAGGTGGAGATTCTGGCAATGCACACCGTAACAAAATCATAACGCGAAACAGATTCCTCAAGGAATTCCAATTTACGTAATAAAAATAAGTATTAGTATGAGGTTTAGTAATTCTTAATGTCTTACGTATTAGTTGACCGCGCAGTACAATTTTTATCAATTAAGAAAGATTAAAAAGAACCATATAGATGTAGTAATTCCGTACAGATCACATTTATCTTGATAACGACATGAGATTATTATTCTGAAAATTTGAAATTTCCATTTTGTTGCCTCCTGCTACTTTATGTAGCATTATTAATATGGGTTTTAATAAAAATTGAAGTTTGAAGCTTGAAAATTGGATAGGATGTAATTATAATGATGATGTGTATAAAAAACTGACAATAGATGAAATTAACCATTCATCTAGATCTGTAACTGAACCAGTTGTTGCAGAAGATGATTTCACAGATACATATCATGTACAGTTAATACAACATACGTGTCGCATACTGAAGCATTTCGCATTTTGAAGCAGATATATTACTAACCTGCATTTAAAGGATGTAACATCTTTGAACTTTAATTTTGCACAATTATTACATACATATGTACATAGGTGGACATATAAGGGGTAAATGATAGAAAATTCAAAATATGACGAATATCAGAGTTTTCTATTGGAAAAACGCATTTTGACAAACTTAGTAATTAGTAATATTTTAGCTATATCTAGCAGAATTACATTCACAACAATCGTACATTCCGATAGATTGATTAATAAAAGTCATAGCCATATACCTATGTACATGCAGTGAAGAAATACAATAGTTTATGCAGTAACATTATATAAAATGTATCCTTACGTGAAAGTACACTAATTACATTTTCTAGGACCTTATATATTTGTTCGATTTCGACCTAGGAGAAATGTTCTGTTTCCTTTCTTCTGTTCAACTTATCAATTTAACACCCCTAAATTTCGACCGTTTGCAGGCTAGTACTTTGTCCTGTCAATTTGACAAATGCTATGCGATTCTATTGATGTAGTACTGTCTACCCCCTTAAAGTGCGAAATCACGGCTTAAAATCGAGAAGTTAAGGTTCAGATCCACCTAATGCATTAGCTGTTTGCTATTGAAAGAGAAAAATCGTCACTTCTAAATCGAAACTATAAATAGCAATAGTATAAAGCATGAAAGCTTTCGACCAACCTACTTGAGGTACTGAATTTATTATATGATGAACTAAAATAACCTATTGAGCATAATGACAGACCGTAGTTTTTTTTAATATTTAAGATTCTCACAGTATATGTTACATAATTCGTTTAATGATAGGGACAATTATAAAACATATGTATATTACAGGAATACGCGACCCTCTCATATACGAATTAACCAATTTTGAACAATTTGTTTCAGTAAAGGCGAAACAATCCAATATGCACACATTTGTACTTTTACAATTGCAGCCAACCATATAACGATATAACAGTTAAAGTGCTTAAAGAGAACTTTGTTACTGTTAAAAGTTCGGGTAGAACATGACCACGTAATATATTGTGTTCCTCAACGGCAAAACTATGAGCTTAGTTGGGACCAGTGAGTCTGTACGAAACATAACATGCTCCGTGACACATGTAGAGGGCGTTGTATAATTTGAATAAAATAATACCTAGCACAACTTTTGACGAAACCCTACATTTGAAATTAATGTTCGGAGTGTTAATTGAAACGGATACAACTTCTGATATCGTATTTCGTCTTTAATGTAATTCATAAATGAACGCAAATGCTGAAATTATTAAACTTCCATTGTTCCGTTTTGAATAATTTGAATTCGTTCGTATGGTTTGGACTCGTTGAACTAATTTGCAACTCTAGCTGCGTTCTACGCCTTGCTCTCAGAAAGTTTCGCCTGATGTCAGTAATTTAGCTCCGTTTTATGTAAAATCAATTTTTTACTTTGGACGGTATGTTTTCAAATAAAACTACTGTAAGCGTCATTTTTACTGTGTCAGACGCTACTAAATTGTTTATGAGTAAACATTAATTACATAATTAATCTAAACTTGGAGCAAATGCAGAACAGTTAGTACTACTATTATAGGTGAACGTTAGATATTTACTTCTGACAATTACATTATTCATAGCTGGTCTTTAGGTTGCGTTATCGCTGAATGCTGCTGCAGCACTTGTTGTATTATGAAAAAATTACTGCCAAATAACCCGCATTTCAGAAAAATTTTACGAACTTTATGAGTAATTATTTTAAAGATGTCAATAATCCTCAGTGTTTGTTGTGGTTTCTAGGAAAGTATACATAATGACTTACTCCGAAATTGCAGTTCGGAGACAGTGAAGATGGCACATAATATACTCAAAAACAATAGCTTAGTATAGAATAATTTAACGTGTATTGAAAAAACATTATCTTATATGTTTACAGATTTAATAAATTATTATGCTCCAGTATACACTATGGCAAGTTGCCATCACCACTTAGAATAGTCTAAAATTCAGAAAAGAAACTGATTAGATCATCATCAATCAAATTTTAAAGTGAATCTACTTTTTTATTTTTTTTAATACTTTGACTTGCCTTCTTATCTTATTGAGAATAAATACTATTGTTTTGGGTATGTAATCAATATTAGACTAAAAAAATTCTTTTGGAATCCTTTCGTGAATATAATTTATTTTTTCCGATGCACTACATTTTTAAATATAACATAGACTAAAATTATTGTTTCAGCAATAAAGGATACCTAAATAAAGAAAGATTCGTTTTTAATATGTATCTTTATCGTTCGAAAATAGAGCCGTTTGTGCACAGAACAAAACGAATTAGAAGAAATTTGCACACTTATCTTAGGACTAATAGAACACACAATAATAACTCTCATTTGCAGTATCCATTTAATAGACACATACATTGCCAATCCGATTAAATAAAAGAATTTATAAAATGAAAAACAACTGATTGAGAAAGGAAAAGAGTTAGGGACGGCGAAAAATACAGCAGAAAATAAAACAATGTAGAAAAGAAAACAACAAGCAGTTTCAGAGCCATCTTCTATTTGACCAACAATTTCCGTTTTGGTCAAGTTGTTTCCTGGCTCTGTTTGCACCAGGATAAAAGTTGCGATAACTTGAGACAACACACGTTTCAGTTGTTAAATAAATTGAATTTCATAAATTTTCAGGTGAAAATCATGAAGTACGATTCTTCACCTCTTCTGAAAAAGGCTGAGGTACCGACAACAGTTTTGGAAACAAATGACGATATTTTAGAGAACAGATAGTAATACTAGATATCAAATGACTTGATTGAATTTGAATGCTTCTTCTTAGATAACACACGATGTCCACTGGACATTCACTACAGGTTCATAATAAATCCGAATGTCCATGGACATATAAAGGATATCCATAAGATATGCAGATATGAACGACTTTTGTAATATCCTTTGATGGACATCCATACGATATCCGAATATAAACGTTTGTGCAATGGAGTCCATATATTTAAAATTTGCAATTTTATTCCATAGTAGGTATTTCGTTTTAAATATAACACAGTGTGTAGTTTTAAGGAATTGCAAGTACATACATATAACCTACAACTCCATTCTTCACAAATATTGAAAAACTTCAAAACAAATTTTATATTTCGATTTTATTAAAACATTTGTGTGAATTTTAAATGATAATATTCTTTATTAGCTGTATATATCCCGGTTGTTTCATTGTCATTGCTGATATACCGTATGCGTTATTGTGTTGGCGCAACTCAGCTTCCGAATAGAAGATAAACGGCAACGAAGATGAAGGAAGGAGGGTAAAATAGCTCCAGTTCATTTGCAATTCAAATGTTTCAAGTTACAGACTTAAACCCTATCTCGGTTCTCCCTGTTCCTCCCATAACCATACAGAACATTGGAATCTCCCTTCCCTACCTCGGAAATTTGTTATTCCTATATCTATAACTAACTTTTGTTTATTAAGTTATTCGCATGTATAATTTGTTTTTACAGAAAATTTCAAAACAATCGGAACGAAATTTATTTCCATCTGGAGAGTGTTACAGTTTATTTTAAAAGTTAAGCGATTTAACAATTCTATGTACTTACTTAGCTCACATTCAGCTTGAATATGAAATTTTGGGATTAACGGAGGGCGCAATACGCCCTAATAACACACAATGTACCAAAAACGTTTTTCTTTGGTACCAATTACGTCCGTCCGTCCTGTACTTAAGGTGACGTTACACAGTTGTGCGGGAAGTTTAAATTTTCCTCATTCTTAGAGTACCGTAGATTTCTAAACGTGCAAGAATATCGAAATTATTATAATTTCTATAAAACTATAACTGCATTAGGCAGTTGCTGATTAACAAAAGAAAATTGGAAGACCTGTAATAAAAAAATTAGTAAAAATTACTTGACGAAGTAAGGCTTTTTTAACGATATCTCTTAATCATAACCTATATATATACATGTAGTTCCATAAAAAAGACACAGTAGCTAGAAATATAGTGTAATTAAAAAATGTATGGTATTTTTTTAGTAAAAGTTCAATAATTTGATGCCGAAGGCAAATGTACATGCATGAAGTTCAGCGATTGTGTAACAGATGACGCTTATTAAATGTCAATAGGTTTGTTCCTTTTAGACGTTTACAACACGACGCATGCAGTGATATTCGAAACTCGCTCTTACGACAATGCAAATGGAATAGGGTATTTTTATGGCGCATGATAGTGTCTTTTACTATATAAATCAGGAGACCAAATCGAACAAAGCTAATAAAATTTTCAATTGCCTTAACAAAATTTAAAACCTTATGAGAAATTATTAATTATTTTCTAAATATTTTAAATTTCTAAATATTGAGGTTTACTATTAATCTAAGGCCTATTTACGTATTTTTTTGAAAAAAAAATTGTTTTATGTCAAATTGAAATTATTTTTACCAAATTATCGTTTTATACTATACTTGCAATTTAAACAGTTTAACAAATTAGAGGAAACAAAAAAGTATTTTTGTTATTAAATTATATTTTTAATATGTTTCACCAGTATGCAACAGATTACTACAGAAAGTAATAAGTTAATAAGGATACTTAAAAACCTAAGAAGTTAAATAAAAATACCTTAATTTTTACATAAAAGGCTAGTTATGGGTAAGAAATAACACAACTTGTTTTTTTATTAATTATTTCTGGAAATATAAAAGTCTGATAAAATGTTTCTAATTTAGGAACTATTTCATTATTGATATAATAATAAATTGAATTGTTTGTTCTACAAACGTTTTATTGATATGTAAACTGGTACAGGTAGGTACTTTTTTAATTTGAATTAATCCATTATTAGTTATAAGATCTAGAAAAAGTTAAATATATTAGACCGAAATTTCAAAAAAATTTATATATAGGACTGAATATCATATTTTACTTTTTGCCCGTCGTTCCTGCATTTTCAAAAGTCTAGGGTTTTTATAAAGAATACATTGGCGAAATGATGTATTTCTTGCTCTTCTATCCATTCTGCAAATCCTGAAAAAATTACTCTACACTACTCTATGCATGTATCTAATTCTTATGCTAGCAAAACCTTTAGTAAATTGATAAGCTATCACAGCATAAAATATTTATATAAGTATATAACACCGCTATATACACAAACCCGGAATTACTACTGTATATACGGTATTTTTATTTACACTAATAACAATAATAGTAAAAAATGATAAAAATGCTAACAAATAAATCTCTTGCGAATTCTTGCAGGACTAGAAAAACCAACTAGCGAACAGTAGAAACACAATTAGGTACAATACGAATTGATACCACATTGATACTGATGCACAACTACTCAACTACATCAGATGTAGTTGTGGAGTAAGGAAACTTTCGAGAAAACGAATATGTAATTTTTACCCCAATGTATTCATTGCTCGCTCTACCCTTTCCTAATCCAATACAACTGACAAAGATAAACCGAGAGTCTGATTATTGAGGTAAATCCAAATACAAAGCAAATAAACTTATAGTACGGAATTAAATCAAGGTCATTAAATTGAAACGAAAATTTGTGATGTGTATAGAAATATAGTACTCTCCGAGCCATCTATGTTTCAGTTGCGACATAAAATACAGTTTGAACGATATGATGAAAATTTAGGCGCGGAAACGTCCCCTTAAGTAAGACGTTTTTAAAATGTTTTATGTAGGACATATAAAAAACGTTTTATCTAAAACGTATATAAAACATAATAATTACGTTCGCCCACGTCCGTTTGTCGGCATTAAAAGAAAAATAAAGATCATATCCTTTTGTCTCACATTTTTAAATTTGGCGGTTTTATTTCTTTGCGATTCGACGCAATATGTTGGAATTGACTGAAATTTCTTGGCACATAATTAGTGTTCTGCGCCATAGCTGCGTACAATAACCTCTAAATAATCTCAGTCGTTATTTTACTGATGATTTGTCATTTTTAGTGTAACGCGCTATTGTAAAGTGAAATTTGCAAGTGCAATACAAGTGTTAGTAAATAACTTGTATTCATCTGGGTTGTATCACGTTAACTTGCGTTTTTTTAAGAGAGTAAGTAAAACATATATTTTAATTATGAATATGGAGGCGGTGCTACCTCCAAAAATAATGATTTTTAAGCCTACTAAAGAAACTGCCAATGTGAAAATACGTAACGACAATATCAAAACTAGGCAGGCTTGATAGAGTGATTGTACCCAAATACTTTTTTTCAGGTAATACTACTGTAGAAACTGGCAGTCTAAAACCCAACATTAAGGCACGGAAGTGATCGACTTGACAGTAGAATGGCTACATTAAGAAAACTGTAGGATGAATCAAAATTTGTATACAAATCTGTTACCCGTTCGTCGATGTTTTTGTCAGAAGTAAAAATTGAGATTTATCTTATTTGTACTATCATTGAATAAATGCACATCATATAAAAAAACGTTTAGTTATTTGCTTCCACTAAATATAATTAATGATAATTCCATAATATACATACATAAGTTTCTATCGAACGTTTATAAAATGTTTTTACAGAACGTCTATAATATGTTTTTGTAGAACATTTACGAAAC
Source organism: Holotrichia oblita (assembly GCA_023690525.1). Lineage (NCBI taxonomy): Eukaryota > Metazoa > Arthropoda > Insecta > Coleoptera > Scarabaeidae > Holotrichia > Holotrichia oblita. The sequence goes on along the minus strand of CM043015.1, from coordinate 100,196,961 downwards.
GTCTTTACAGAACGTCTAAAATATGTTTTTGTAGAACGTTTATGAACCGTTTATACAGGACATACAGAACACATCTTTTTTGCGGACACAAACCCTTCCTCAGACGTTTTAAGTACGTCTTAGGTCCCGCAAGAACGTTTTATAAACATACAATTGGTTTTGATAAAATGTTTTGCGAACGTTTTATGTACATTTTCGTGTTATTAGGGACATTCACCATCCCTCTGAATACTTACGTAACACACATTGAATGCATATGTTTCGTAATTATTTATTTTGTTTTATTTTAACATTAATGTATGTACATATGTGCTATTACTATTGCACTAGCAGCATTTATTTGTTATATCATATTTGTGATTTGAACTTGTAGTTCAAATTAGCCGCTTATCAATGTTTCATAACGAAATAGCTATCAATAGACAGGATTCAGTATAGCTTAATCTCTCTTATTATGGGACCTTTCACCGTGTGGTGCCAAGTAGTTTACCGTCGCTTGGCTGGAATCACGGCAGACTATGCGAAGTATAACGCCAATTAATTCTGAATAGCTTTCGATGCTTTGAAATATCTAGCATTATTAAGCGAATTTCATACTAGTATTTTTATATGGGTTCCAATTAATTTATTATAATGTAAATTATATAAATCCTGTATATACAGTGACCAGCAATTCGGGTATAAACTTTAGCTACAATGATATTATGATTAATTTCAGGGCAACAATCTTAATATAAGCAAATTCTAGAATACTTCTTTAAGCCAGACGGGGAATTGTGGCAATAGCAACATCGAGCCGCAGCAGTTATCGTTTTAGAGCTGGCAAATAAATAAATGAATTCCGCTCAAAAATGAATAATATAACATTATTCTAGTAACATTACTGTTTCCGTACAATGGTTACATCTTTCTTGCATGAAATGATCAAAAAAAATTATGTTGGTACTAATCATACGCTACTCTAGAGATCTGGCCGCGTCATGATAGTTACCAAAATGTGGCGCCGAGTTATCCCAGCGCCAAGTTGTCTCGTGGCCAAGTTGTCTCGCGCCGAGTTGGCCGCGCCAAGTTGTCCCATTCCGGTCGTTGCTCGTAATCATGTTTCGTAATATACGGGTCCAGTTTCAAAATTCGACAACCGAGGGAGCGTTTTTATATTCGCGGAATGGGGGATAAGGCGTGAAAATAAAAAAGCCAAATTATTTTTCTTTTTCAATATATTCACCTGCAAGACGGATACATTTTCACATCTTTCAATTAATTTATTTATACCCTCATCAAAAAATGATTTCTCTTTATCTGCAAAATACGCCGAAATTGCCTCCTTGACTTCATCATCGGCAGTAAATTTTATACCACGCAGCTCTTCTTTCATTTTCGGAAACAGGTGATAATCACTCAGGGCCAGGTCTGGGCTGTAGGGTGATTCACAATTTCGAAGCCCACCTTATGCAGGGCAGCTAACGCAACGCGGCTCTTGTGGACGAGCGCGTTGTCGTGCAAAAGCAGCACACCTTTCATCAATTTTCCCGGTCTCTTCTCTTTAATGGCTTCTTTTAGTCGCTCTAATATTGAAGCGTAATATTCTCCGGTTGTAGAAACACCTTTATCTTTATAATCAATCAACAATATTCCTTCCAAGTCCCAAAATACCGTTGCCATGAGTTTCCCAGCTGATTGTGACACTTTCAATTTCTTGGGAGGTGCTGTGCCCTTTTTATGCCACTGCATGGAGTCTTGTTTGGACTCAGGTTCATAATGATGAACCCAGGTTTCGTCTCCAGTAATAATTCGACTCAATACACCTTCATTACAGAGGTCCAAAAATGCACGCGAACACTCTACGCGCTGTTGTTTTTGCGGCGGCGTGAGCATTCTCGGCACCCATCTTGCGCTGACCTTAGACATGCCGAGATGACCGTGTAGGATTTTAAAAATTGTTGTATCGGATACTCCAATCATTTCTGCGAGTTGTTTCTTCTTTAGTCGAGCATCTTCGAGTACAATTTTTTCAACTTTTTGGATAAGTGCTGGCGTGGTCACCTCAATGCTCCTGCCCGGCCTCGGGTCGTCTTCAAGGGATTCCCTTCCTTGTTTAAATAAACTATGCCACTTGTACACCATGGTTTTTCCTGGACAAGAGTCGCCGTAAACCAATGACATCTCATTCATTATGGTCGCGACTGATTTTCCTTGCCTGGTAAGGAACTTTATAACGGCACCATATTCGATTTTTCCATATTTCACTTTTCACTCCTGATTATGTTACTTGGATGACGATAGCTCAAAGACTAACTGTCTAATAACAATGAAACTTCGTATTTATACTAATTATGAGTCGCTGCACAGGCCACGCCCCCAATGCACCTAATCACCCCCGTACAACCCGCTCATTCCTCGAATATAAAAACGCTCCCTCGTATTTGCATACACATCAACCTATTTATTAAAAGTATATATCATCAAATGTTTGGAATTGCACAATATGAAACAAAATTTTACAAACATACCTCTTTCTTCAGGTTGTCATATGTGCTTTAATCTAAAACATATAGCTGAAGAAACGAAGTGAAAATTCCAGACATTACTTTGAGTTTTCAATCGACTAATTATGTCAATTTGATTAATTTCATTTATTTGGAATCACCTCCATGTTTCGCAAAGTATTTAAAAAGTTTGAATTAATTCCTATCATATACTTTCAACTTTGATGTCCATCTAATAAAGAACTAGGACTTGTTTAACGTGGTATATGTATCTACTGTACCGAGTGAATTTCTAATTTGATAAATTGGTATTTAATCAATTTGCTGTTTTATTGACCTAAAAGTGGAAATACTTCACGACTTAAAAGATAATTTTGTAATGTAATCTAACTACTTAAACAATAATTAACTGATACTGAATAAATTGCATCTTTTGTGTGAAAATATAAATCGAAACTAAGTTTCAAAAACTTGTCCACATAAATTTTCTATTGGTGTACGATTTTGTGCAATGCATGGCTGTGATATGTTTTTTGGTCTTGTTAAATCATGCTGAGCAAGGTGAGAGTCGTTTTAATAGTTCTATGCCGCCAATATCAACTGATCAATTAGAAGAGCGACAGTTCACGATATCAAAACTAAAAATAAAAATTTAAGAGTTGTAAATTTTACATTCCCGTCATTTACAGTTTTGATATAGAATTGTACAGCGGAGATAACGACGATATTTATGTCTGTGCATAAGGTAGTACAAGTCATTAAAATTAATACTTCCTCAAGCGTTAGCTGTGCCTTTACAAGATTTATCAGTGCAATTACGAACAACGCAGAATCATTTTCAACGGCAGATACAATCCAGGAAAGGGAGATCTAATATTTATTTTTAAAATCCTGCTTATGTAGATGATGATGTGATGAAGATATCGAACAGTACTTTTATGAATTCCAGGAATAACCAACAGGAATTACTTTATTTAGAATAAGAAAATACGAGGATGATACAACAGAAACAAGAAGTGAATGCAATTGTAAAATCAAGAGTGTTTTTAATTTCAATCTTTAAGGATCTTATTGTTAGTCAGATTGATGATCAGATGGATCAAGATACTATATTAGATCGTATAAGTTCAAACGCAAGTATGTGGAGGCTTCCGACAACTTCAAAAAACTGACGCATTTTAGAGAAATGATCGAAAAATGTGTGCTAGACTTATCTTATTGACTAGGATAATTTTGATGGTATTTTAGCTACTTCAAAAACCTAGTTTTTTTACTTAAATGTACACTCTGAGTTTAATTTATATATTTAATGTTAAGGTTCTGTATATAATTTATTTTTAAAATTAAGTCAAATGTAATATATGAAGAAGTAAATATGTGCATGCTGTCTAAGGAATAAAACAAGCAAATTAATTTAATGCAAAAAATGTAACTAAAATACATGTAACTAAATTAATTGAATTCTGAATCACATTGTTGTTGTATCACCTTTGTGTTGCCCGTAATTTTTAATAGAAGGTTATCCAAAAAATGTTCAGTCTGATTTCGTCAAAGTTAAAGTACTCCAAGTAGTTTATTATTTCGTACCACACCTTAAATAAAATTTGCATAACAATTGAACTTACCATCAAAACATTTACTTAACCTTTTAGACAACAGTTTAAGTTCAACTTTTGGTTATTTAATCGTTTTCTGTGGTTTGATATCATTAAATATCCCCACAATTTCCATTTATAAAATCTGAATAGAAGACAACAAAAAATACAACACAGAAGAAGAGCGGCTCGACATTTCGCCCCTATTCATTAGAACGAAAAAGGAAGACAAATTCCGGGCGCAATAGTTTCATCAGTACATTTTTCTTCATCGGCATACGAATATAACAGCTTTCGAAGACGCTAGAATCAATTTCGGCATTAATTTCTGTCATTAGCATCAAGCTTAGCATATTACTTTAAAGTAGTACTAAATACAATTTTCCAATATTTTGCTACCCTAGTTTCTTTCGAAGGAATTGATCGTTTTTGTGTAGACATTATAATAATATCAGCTGCAAGTTAGATATATATTTACAAATGCAACAGGCTTTACCGTAGTACTCACGATAATAGGAACGATAGTGCTTTGTTACTGAACGTAGACGTCAATTAATACGTATTAATTTTCCGTAAGTGGATATTTGACTACTGATGTATACAGGTAATACGTTGTGGATAATATATATTTAGTGTTTGGAAGCGGTTTCACTAACAGAATGTGTTAGAACTTTATACAATCAGAAGAGACTTAATACGAAATTGTATTTAAAATATTCATTTCATTATAAGTAATACATACATACTATATATACAAATATAGCACGCGATTGTAGTAGAAAATATGACCTGTACATACTTCGTGAAATAAAGAAATATTCAACTAATGGTATAAATTTTAAAATATGTATATTAATTAGGTATGTAATAGAATGTCTACAGTGTAGAGTAATTATTGTTGCCAAATAGTAGAAGATTGTCCAGACACAATCTGATTATCTTTCCAAATAATAAAGATATAATCATAATCATAAAAATAAGTGACTACTATTTTTAGGAAACTTCGGTTTTAAATACACGAAATCAGCAGTCCTTCTAATTCCTAATTCTGGTTTAGTATGTAACCGAGATTCATTTACATTTTTAAGATTATACAATGCGTTTTGTTTAACATTTTTCTGCCCGGAATGAATTATTGGCGTTTACAAAGTTCTTTTCTAATGTAGTGTTTTCTGTCTCTACTGTCCCATTCCATTGAACAGCGTTACTACTACCAGGCTACAAACGAAGTATAAGTGCAATAACCTTCAACTCAGTACAAATATTTCACTCATATACTCGCAGTGGCGGCTTGGGGTGGTTCACGTAGCCAGTGCATAATTTCAGAATTAAAAAGTATAATACAAAAACGCTTACCCAATCTTTATAAGTTTCACCGACATACTGTTCCAGGCAGGTACTGTTCATTGTACAGTTTGTTTTGAGGGAATAGTAAATATAACACTACAATTTAATTATTACATATGACGATAAACGAAATCCATTTTGCGTGTCTTTGACTTGCAGAACAGTTCTATCACTTTTTCATTAAAACTTGGGAAATTATTTATAAATTCTTTTTCGCAAGATAACATAGTAAGGGCATTTAATCTGTCTTCTTTCATTGTATTTCTCAGGAATTTTTATTCTCTTCAGCCGTGGAAATTGACGTTCCGCTTCGGACGTTGACATTGGGATTGTAATGACAATTTTTAAAAGCTTAACAACTTCATTAAAGGTGTCGCTTAATCCATCTTAGCAGGCCTACAGCACTGACTTCTATATTTTGCCTAAATTCTTCTCTAGAATATAGAACACTTAATTCAGTTCGTTGAGGCTTTCGTTGAGGCATGGATAAAATTTTACTGCTTCTTTAAGGCAATCTTCCGGATTTTTTTTTTGAAAAGATGAGAAATGTTTAAAAGAAATTAAGTTTGCTAATATTAAGTGCCCTGTATACCGAAATCTAGTTTTTATTTCTAGCAAAATAATATCGCACACTTCAATAGTTTCTCTCCATCTTTGGCTACCATCAGTTACTCTTCGCCGCTTTGATGGTCGAGGAGTCAGTTCTGAGTCATATTGTTTAACCAACTGATTATCTGTGTCAGCGATTTCGGTTCGAATTTTTCCAATAGCGCGTTCAAAATTATCTAAATTATTCTTGATTTTTAATGCATCTGTATTGACATTTTGTAATTGATTAAACAATATGTCCACATGTGGCATAATTTTATGAAAGAAAGTTAACCAATAGAAAAAATTTTCCTACTCTAAAATTCGCAAATTGGCACCAGCTTGATGAATGGTAGTTTTTAAACTAGCTTCTCTCTCGATTTGTTCTAGAGCTTCAATTATTTCTTCTCGGTGCTCATATATTGTATTCACTGTCTCTGAGCGATTTATTCAATTCTGCCGTAAAATTTATCAATTGCCGAAAAATGCCTTTGGTATTCGACGTTTGCCGTTCATCATGACCCCGAAGTGCCAGTTCAAACGCGCCACAAAATCTAATACAATTTATTATTAAATGATAATATTTAATATTAAATGTAACACATGCCTATTTTTTGTTACCTGTTCATTGTGTTGTTGAATTGCTTTTCTATATGATGAAACTAAAACATTCTGAATGTTAATTTTCTCCAATATTCTTAGACTAAATATATTTTTCAAATGCTCTTCGGAATTTTCATGTTTCGTAATTTTAGCACTAAAATGATTTAAGTCTCTTATTCCGTTCTTTGACCAAGCCGATTCACCACCAAACAAAAGACACGGAAAACAAAACAAAGTATTTTTAATTTCACACCCACAAATCCAGATTGTTTATTTTCTAAACATAATTGAGGCATCGGCCGTTTAAGATTTTTTATTGGAATTTTTTCATCATACGTTAAGCGCGAAAACGCGTTATTCTGTAACGCAGAGACAAAATTCACCTTACGACAGCGGTGAGCAGACTGCAGATTTTGCTCACACGCTATGCATTATACGATATAGAAGTAGAAAAAAATACAGTTCTCCCCACCTTCAATGTAATGTTAATGGCGTAATGGAGCAGCGGTTGGGCTTTGCTCATTACGAGTAAATTTGGTTGCATAAACGATCATTAGTTGCATATGTAGGTACTAGTTACGCTTGTAGAATATCAAGTTTTAAGATAATTTAAACCTATTTTAAACCCGGTCGGCTTCAGAAGCAGCAGTTACACATTACAGTCGAATTTTTGGATCTTGTCTGTTACGTCATTAACAGCGTAATCAAACACAGATATACGTAAAATATTCATCACCGCCATTTAACGTACATTAGAGAGAAATGTCAACATGACATATAAGTCGATTCATACTGTTATTACTCATGACGTAACGGACAAGATCCAAAAATTAGACTGTACATAGGTCGTAGAATCACGTTCTGATATCATTATTTAATCCTCATTATATCTGTGACGACGATCCGTGCATGTAGGTACAACTATGAATACGTAATAAATAAATACTTTCACAGCTGGTCGCCGCTTGGTTTGTTTTGTTTCAAAATTCCAGGGGGTGCAATTGCTCACTTGCTCTCATTATAGAACCGCCACACTGCATATATTGCATATTGCAGCTCTTTCAATATAAATTTAAAGTTATCATACGTTTTGCAAACCAGCAGACTGAGCTAGAGGCATTGAATTAAATTTGTCGCTGTTATGCAGAAGTACAGTTTTTGAACGAACTGAGAATGAATGAAGAAAAGTCATTCTGCTGGGTTATGTTAAATACCAAATGTCTTAAGAAGAAGAAATGTCATTAGAAACACTATGCAATTGCTTTACAGAAATAGTTTTCAAATTGAGAATGAAGATTACAATATATGTATAATATATTCTATTACTGTTAGTTTGAAGAAGATTCCATCCTTTTAGTTGGGAACTATAAGCACTTCAAACTCTCTTTTGGAGAACTTTAAATGTTGTATGGGATCGTTAGCATCTCTTTGAGTCAATCATTAAACACTTTGCTGAAAAACTTTGTCACCGAAATCTGTTTCTCTTCACCTAATATCACATGTTCCGGAAGGTTTGATATATGCATATCTTTGCAGTGTAAAACTGCGCTCATGGCGGATTACAAGTTAGGGTATATCACTATATGTTTTGGTTTTTACGTAAGCACTTTAATGTTTGATACGTAGAAACAACAGTCAGAGGAGCTATCTTTGGCTTCGCTCCAAAATATAGCGATAGAAAATAACATGTGGCGAGTGCTATTTTTCCAGGCAGTGTGACGTCTATAGAAAGCGATAAACAATATAAATGTCAAGCCAAGGCCCTTATTTTTTCCTTCACTATACGTTCGAATTTTTATAAGACCTTTTCTCTAATGAAATGAGATTTAGGCTCTGAAACATGTGTGCCATTTTACCACACACGTAATAAAAGTTGTTTCAAAAAACTCACTTAAGCATTTTGTAGCTAATTACTAATAATACTAAATAAGTAAATATATAATACACAACACAGACACATATAGCACTCACAATGACGTGTTTACTAGTTCACTGCTGTTCCACAACTAAATTATTATTTTGTCATCATAATTTCATGTGAGGAGCAGTTTTTTTCTCCCATCTTACAAAATAACATTATCTACTCGAAAACACATCTATATATTTTTTCTAATTTAATTTTTTTGTATTACTTTGGTGTTCTATTAACTATAACTACTATTGATATTTATAAGATATGACACCAATCTTTAATTTTTACTGTTCTTCTCTACTTTAGGTATCACCAAACCTCCTAGTTTATCTCTACAATGGGTATTAATCTATTAAAGAATGCCTTTATAGTAACTTTAAAAACTTTTCATATGATATAAATTCCTTAAGTGCTTCGCGCCCTTTATTTTGGAAGTAGTGTCATGTTTTTATTTCAATGATGATTCACTGCAGAGTGGGTAATAAGTACACAAAAACGACTCCCGTTCTGCATTAATTTAATGTATTCATTTTAAATTTTCGACAGGATATTGCCTTAGTAGTAAAAATACAATAAAGGTAAAGACACTTGCTGCAACTTACGACTGTTGCATTTATGGAAAGCTTTAATTAAAATTTTAATTCTCTTCACTTCAGCAACAGCTTTCTCTTCGTATATTAAGTTTTATTGGGTAATAGAAGTGTGCGGTAACGATCCCTTTATGCAGCTCTAAGTTGTTAACCAATCCCCAACACACTAAATTTACCGGCTTCGTCGAAGTCCCCAACTAATTACAATAAATTGCTAGGCTTTGATAGTAGGTTCAAAAAGGTAAGTTATCGACAAATTTATTTACGTGACACATAAACAAAAGGTTTTCATAATGTTACTTTGACATATTTGAAACCCTGTTTGTGTACGTTGTGGTCGGATAATAATGAACTAAGCGCAAATAGACTAACTAGAGCTATATTATGTCAGCGGTCTTATGCCTATCCACGACTACAATTCCCCTAGCACAAATACAACGGCCATACACTCTCGTAATAGCTTATTGATATGTTGATTGTATAAGGTAGCAAACATTTTAATATGCTGAATAATTATACTTATTTATTGCTATGTCAGCGAATAGTGTTTATACATGCAAATTCGCTAATGATTACTGAATCAGACAGAGGGCATTAATTTTGTTACCGATATGGGGTGTTAGTGGTAGATAAATCGGCAATAATGCTAATAATAAGTGGCTCGATATATGAAGGCTAATATCTTAAATCATGATATGACTCATTGGTTACGTGCTAATTGTGGTTATATACTTGCTGGATTTATTGGCTTTATAATTTTTGTACGGCATTGAGTACAAGTTAAGATCAAAAATTCCATCTAATAACATTAATGTACTACCTAAAACATATAAATAAAACATAGAGGGTTTGCCAAGGTGGTTTTGTTCATATTATTTAGTTATGTAAAACTTAGAAGGAGGCTATAATACATAATATACGTAACTATAATTTTAAATACTCAGATTGGCAGCCATATAAAATGAAATAACAACTATTTGTCAATCGCATTAATCACCGTGCATTTGAAAATTGGCTACTATTGATACCTACACTTACATTAGATATGAATGCTACAAGCTACTAGATATTTATTGTACAATCACATTGCATATTTTATAACAAAATAACCGGGATTTATGAATTAAACTCAACGGAACGTTAAACGTCTGATTAGAAATTACAGTTTGTCGCCAAAGCATAACTTCTGTATAGTTTATAATACATAATTTTATTTTATTAGATGTAGTGAAATGAATGTCCGGTTGCTGCAAATACCGTTCCAGAAGAGTACACAACGACGAACACATTTTAATGGTAGATAGCATAATGAGAGCATCATGCCGTGCATTCACAGTTGTACAAAGTAAATTGTGGATTTTGGTCCCCAAATTATACGCATCAATGACCGCTGAATGAATTAAAATGTTTCGTTTCCCATTCCAACACGTCGACTCTGATAGTCTAGCGATCAGTTCCAAATGGTTTTTGAATGCAGGCGTATACTGTAACCGACCGTATGGTCCTCATACGAACGTTGTCATTATACCTGTACCCCAATTATCCTACTTTATTTAGTCAAGGGTTTAATTTAGTCAAGAATTTCAGGAAGTTTCATTTTACCGGCATTCGTATTTTATCACGCGGGGGTGCTAAATAAAATTATCATCACCCAAAACGTATACTGTAACACAAAACATAATATGTAGGACTAACTTGATACTCCATATTGCTACAAATATGGATTTATTTGAAAATTAAGTATAGATATTGTGCGAAATATTGTTGATTAATTAACGAATTGCAGCCTTAGGACTACATAATGCCCTTTCTCCTTCTGCGTTTCTTATTGTTCACTAGTACTTGGAAGTAAAATTACTTCCAATTAAAAATTCCGTTAATGATATGCCTCATCATTTTAACGAACCTATAAAATGATGTAGCAAAGTTAGAATTCTTTTCTCAAGAAAAACAATGCTCTAGAAAAAGGAAATAAGGAGGCAGAGTAGGTAGCGGTTAACTTGATTCAATTTGTTTCCGCATTTTTCACAACGGGAGTTTAAAAAATGTTCTAGAGAAATGTATAAAACTTTATTGTGGCAATATTGAAATTCATGTTTTATGTCGTGACTATTTCACGTAGTATATATTAGTAAAGTTTTCGCTGCTGCACTCCTGAGTTTATGGGGATCTTAAAGGATTCCAAGTTTACGGATGGTTGGTGCCGGGTGTGCGACGGGCTTATGTAAAATGGTATAATCTTTTCTTGCTTTTTCGTATACTAAATTTTTAAAACTAGTGTTACCAAAGTATGTATATGCTACTGATTTTTATATCTGAAACAGGTATATTTTGTCTGATTTTCTTTGGAATAAGAACTTATTGCTTATAAACCAATACTATTAATATATCTATTTTGTGACCTTTATGTACTTATCTTTCAATTCCTGAAATATTTCCACTTATAGGTCAATAAAACAAGAATTAATTAAATACCAATTTATTCCAGAACATATAATATTATGTTTTCATTAATAACACTTCTTAAGTGGAAGAGATTGACATTTAATATATGTCAAAATACAAATAATATAGGGAAAAACATGGCAAATAAAAAAAGCTATTGACAAGAGCTTAAAATTAATAAAATTCAGGCGTGAATTAAATTATTATAAATAACACTTAAATTATCGATATCGCTAAATCTGAAATTTATCGCGTTTTCATCTTTTTTAATGCATATCATTTCGTAAATTAATCTTTTTTTATAATTATTTTTCTTTTAAAATTTTAGTGTTTTGAAAATCAAAATTATGTCGTCCATCTTTAGAATGATAAAGCAGTTTCAGCAGTGACGTTATGTGTAATAGTGTATTGGCGATTATAAATTCGTTTCTTTAAATATTCTTTGGTTTTTTCTGATATAACATTTGTTACAATCTTTGCAATCTAATTTATAAACGACATTACTTTTATTATCTTGTTTAATGGGTGTTTTTAAATTTGTGAATAAGTGTCTATTGTTGGTAGGTATGAAAGTTATGTGAATGATTTTTTCAATCCGTGTGTTATTGTGTTGCTAAACTTGTTTATGTATGCAATAGTGTGGTATATGTTATGATTTGATTTTGTACCTGTATTATATATTTTATTTATTGTTTTTGTGATTAATTTATTATAAAACTCTTTAGAATAACTATTTTTTCTAGTATTGTTCTAACTTAAATTTTCTTTTCTAAAGTCAGGATGACCTACTTTAATAGCCTGATCTACTAAACTGTTCATTACGCTTTTTTAAATGTACCGAAGTGTTTGAAAAATAGTTTAAATGCCTACTATTACTAGTGTCTTTAATGTGCCAGTTTGTTTTTATCTGCGTGTTATCATCTTTACATTTAAAAAATTTATAGAATTTTGATTTTCTCTTTCGAAAGTAAATTTTAACCTATCATGATATATGTGTTAAATGTGTGCAGAACATGTTCAATTTTATCATTTGGTATGCAGCATATACAATCATCCACATACCGCTTATAAAATTGTACGTGACAGTTTAATTTGTTAAGTGAGACCTGCTCTAAGTCCTCCATTGCTAAATTTGCTGTAACAGCAGGTAATGGAGGACCAATATCTGTACCGAATATTTGTGTATATATTGTGTCAATGTACTGAAAATTTGTTGAATTTAAGCAAAGTTTTGCCCAACATGAATTTATTTTTTGGTAAATGTGTATAATTTTGAATTAAATTCCATTTCCTGTTTATACTGTTTAGTGCCAAATCTGTAGGAACATTTGTGAATAAAGATACAACGTCTAAACTGATAATTTCATGATTATGCGTAGTGGAGAAGTAGTGCCAAAGTTCGCAAACTCCAAACATTCATGTGTATTTAACCACACTACCGATACCATTGAATTTTGTTAGTCGAGGCTTATAACCAATGCGTCTGCGCAGAACAATCTACCGATAACAGCTGTTTTGTGGTGTTTACATTTGACTATACATCCATTATACCAACTATCGTCGTTACGCATGCGCAACAAAGCAGGCGCATCGCCACTACTTTTCTTATGTAAATGCATTTCCGCACTACAATACACCTTCCACAACTCTTACACTACAATTGCCACTACCCTCTATGTAAATGAAGCTTAAGTAAACCTTTTCAACTTCAAATAACAACATCGAGGGCTCGCGTTCAACAACCTGAGAACATCTACTATCGGAGCAGCAGCCTACAAACACCTAGAGAAAATAACAAAAAGAAAAACTCAGACGTCCAGCCAAACCAATATTAGCTAAAGCAAAGACTGAAGCTTCCAACACTTCACTCACACACATCTTAAAAAAAATATTTCACATACGGCGCCATCTCTAAGCTAATATTGAAACATGTGGTGGGAATTTAATTCCACAGATTCTTATAAAGAATTTTTTTGATAAAAGTATATTCTTTTTGTTGTTTTAAAAAATAAAAAAAAGGTTTTTTTTTGTATGTAAAAAGAACTATGAGTTGTTTTGATTTTCACATACGCACTTGGGTTCATTTCTATGTAGATAAGCATTCGTACTTTACATTTACGCACCAGTCGCAGATTAGAGAATTCACTAACCCTGAGACTGATTTTAATAACTCAAATTTTAATTACAATGTACATTTTTCTTAACAATATCTTTGGAGCAGCTAATCTGATAAACAGTGTCCCTTTTCCCACAGCCAACGGTAATAATCAGTACGTAACGTAAGAACAATGTATATTAGCATATTAAAACATCAACTCATGTTTCAGAGGTGACGTGCAAGAATTAACATTATTTCAAAAAGAACTAGAATAAATATCTTGTGTGTCAATCAATATTTGTTTACAAAATAGCTAGTCTTAAAAATAATAGAGTCGAACATTTTACAAACTTTTGGACAATTTTCTATTAGTAATAGCTAAGATTAAGTATTGTAAAAGTACTAAAATTAGTGAAGTAAGAGGGTACCAAAGAGACAACCATAAGAAACCTTTCGTTTTGTGTTCGAGACTTCGGCTACAACTAGAATCTAGAATCATTTCATGGCAATTTTCCTAGTATACGAACTAAAGTTCTCCCATTCTACTGAAGCTGGGCAAGGATATGTATCTTTTCTACAGTAGAATTATAGCACTCCCGACTTAGGGAATTTGTAGTGTAAGCAGGAACAAGGCGAGAAAAGACAAGGGACTGTGTGTATTTACTCTCTCTCTAATTAGAATAACGCACCAATTTCCTTCGTTTCCCTGCTTTTGTATCATGCGTTACGCTTTCACCTTTTCATGCCGTTAAGCAAATAAGTTCTTTATCTCGGAGCTTAGACAAAAGTGAATTAATCTTGAATGAGCTCCGACTACCTAATTGTAATTGATGTCATTAACCGAAGACATTGTTGCTGTTAATTCTAAATATTTAAAGTTTGCTAAAATTATTATATTTAGGGTAAAATGCTATAGTAGCGAGCCAGTTCAAAATGAAGGCGTAAACATAGTCTGTTCCGTTTTCTTTGCCATTTTCAAGAGATACTGCACATATTTTCGGTTTATGAAATGTTACCGATTTACAAATTCAAAATTGTGTTCATTTCCCAAAAATTTTTATTCAACTTGATAACATTATAATCTTTAGTGGTAATACTATACTTATGCAAGTGCATTCTCTGTTGAAGCATAGTGTTGGGTTTGTTCAATGTAATTAGCTTCACAAATATTACAGTTTACTTGGTAAAAGAAGGGGTTGGAGAATTGTTGTTGCTTTCAGATTTCTTGTTTTTCATTTTGTAGATTCAGTTTTTAATATAGTTTGTGCAGAAATTGTTTTCTCTTTTTTATTCTTTACCTTTTAAGGTTTTAGTAATTTTATTAAGGTTTGCTTGAATGAAATATAGTTCTGCGAAGACGAACACTTATCGCTGGAGTTTTTAATAATAGTAACGTTGAACTTCAAGGCTACATTAGAAAAGGATTTTAGATTTTTTTCTAAATTTGTAGATTTAATATACCAATTTGTGTAATACCCTTAGCTAGTTAAAGTATAGGAAAATGGGATTGGGTATTATTAGTTGATATTTTGTTGGAACTTTAAATGTAAAGAAAATTAATAATTTGGTTTCGACCATAAATTGAATTTCTGGAAGATTAAAGATGTTAAAGAGTTCTTTTTATTAGATAGAAGGACAAATATGCAATACTCAGCACATATTTTAAAGTTGGGAACGAAAAGGTGGTCCTTTTCAATGCATCTTGATCTGCAGTTTTCATCACCAAGTTAAGGTTTGTGAACCAATTGCTGTGTGAAATTGAATAGAAAGAACTGTAATCTGAAACTAACTTTTTCAAAATTTTACGTTTGCTTAAGTATTCACAGAATCGAATTTCTTGCTGCTTGTTAGTTGTTTTTATACGGTTTGCTGCAACGTTTTTAAAATGTATTTTCTTTCGACTCAACAACGGTTTCCTGTGTATGTATTAGTAAATGTAACGAACACACGATACGCTTTTATAAACATTTTTTTTTAATTAGAACTAGCTTTATACATATGTTATGTCTAAACTTTTCGTAAACATTAATATGCAACGCTTTTGAATAAATGTAATTTTTGTAAAATTTCTCAAAAAAATGTAAGTGCAAACTTGTGCAATACTAGTCTAGTAATGCTTTAATGCATATCACAAAATTCAAAAATTTCTTACAATAAAATTTTAAAATGAACAGAATAACGAAATGATAAAAGATATACATATCTTATGTACTGCTGTATATATACATACATATGTACAGGTGGTGCAACCAAGATGGGGTGGAGGATTATAATTGAACGGTGAGGAATTTCGAAAGACATTTTTGCAATTTGATTAAGAGCTGCATAAGCTACGTTTTAAAATATTTTCTTTATACAGAGTGATCGAACCACTCGGTGACGAACCAAACTTAGATAAAGATTGCCTTTACATAACTTTACAAAAACGGTATACATATTGTAAAGTTCTTTGGTGGCAATGGAGTAAAGCAACGTACACATAACTATGTAGATGCATCGCTAAACCATTTGCAGCTAGTATTATTTATATACTGCCATTTATAACGGACTATTTGACTATTTTGAACAATGACGGTTAGATTTTATTAAATAATTTCGTGTTAATAAAATTCGTTACAGAAGACCAACACACAATAAATCTAACAGTACGTCGAAAATTTGGTTCTATTCTGAATGATAAGGAACACAAATTTATCTCCAAATTTTAATAATTTGTTTTACGTTATTTATCCACTTTCGTATGCAACCAGTTTTAGCGAAGCTATCGCTGTCTTTTAACTTCTCTCGCTCCGCACATTTTATATCTACTCAATGATTTGACTGCAATATTTGTTTACCACCACATTTATTTTGAAGTAATATACGAAAGGAGTGCGGCGCGCGTTCTTTACGTATATTTTGTCCTATGTAAATACTAGCCGTTTATGTTACACATAAATATTTGTAATTTAGTATGAAAAAGCCATTTCTGATGGATCCTAGATCCTAGATCATGCAGTTGATATAGAGAAAAGATGAAAACAAAGTGTAAATGAGACGGATCAGAAAAAAAGTAGAAATTGAAACACAGTGAAAGAGTAAAGAAAAAGCAAAAGAGCGGCAAAATAGAAATATAATATTTTGAAAAAAAAAATCTATGGTATTCTAAACAATTCAAATTTCACTACACAATAAGTAATAAATAATAAAATGCAAAACAATAATAATACTATATAATTTTGGTTTTAGTCTTGTTACTTTTTAGTACCATCAAATAATTTTTACGTGTAAATAATTTTTACGTATGTCACATGTTGTCCAGTAACAATAATAATATCATATATAGGGAAGGATCATTTTGAAGTGTTCTGGGTTGGTTACCAAAAAGTTCCAGGATTATTAGAAACTAGGATACATTTACTTCCCTGAATTTTCCATACTAAATTTACATGTTTAATACCAAAACTGAGTCACCATGTGGACATATAGCAACTCTCATCTATTACCCGTCATATTATTTGTGTATATTTTATTTTATTGTTGAAATGTTTTGTATTTTAGTAGGTATTCCCTTCGTATTTTATAGGTACCTTCCTGTCTTTTTCAATATACCCGGTATATCCAATGTCTTTGACGATACTACAAGATACGTTTGCTGTTATGGCAGTGGAACATCACAGTACTTATAAAGCCATGCACACATTTTTTACTGTGTGGTGGGTGCTTAGTTGCAATAACTATCACACAACTCTCGCGGTGTAGTTTTTGCGTGTTTATAATTGTGTTGAAATGCATTGGTGACAGTATTATACAGCCTTTTATAATTCCGCGCTATTAATCACTTTGCTCCCAACAAATGGTAGGTCGGTCAGATTTCAATTCTCCAAGAAAAATGTCACCGTCTTTCCGAAGAATTGAAATCCAGGTCCTATCGTTTCGCTACAACCATAGTTAGTCGCCTAACCACTGTAGATATCGACGAATTAGTGTTTTTTATTTCCATACATCTTCATATATAAATATATACGTATATTTATTTGTATAGTACGCAGATTTCCTCAGACAGAATCCTCACTGTATGTATACGACATTGAATGTAGGCGAGGAGGTATGAGAGCAACTCCGTTAGCATCGGTACGTGTGATGATATTTGAATGTCCATCTATATGAATTCGCAGGTGTACGTTCTTATAGAGGTGTATGAAAGGTAAGTAGATAGTAAAAATCAAAACCTATATTGTCAGTGGCTGTCTATTGCATTAGTACTTTGTTTTATCGCGTTTCTAGTTGGCTAAATTGAGTATTAAACGCTTATTAGGATACACATTACTATTTATACTATACGATTGTGCTAAAGTCTTCCGAACGTTGAATCTAGCAACTTAAAACTGAAGTGCTAGTATAGATATGTGGACGACACTTTTGTTATATGGCAGCATGGACGAGAGACTTTCGACAAATTTCTGCAATATCTGAACAGGCAACACATGAACATTAACGTCACAATGGAAAATATCTGAACAAGAGATTCCTTATCAACACGTTGGCATAAGGAACACAGGCCATCACAGGTTCGACACCCAAAAAAGCAACGACCTACAGCGAATTTAAAAGGAATTTTAGAGGCACTTTGGTGGAAATGCATATGAGAAACTCGCCGATATTAGTTTTGTGTAAGATAGAATAGGATAGCAATATCGGTGGAAGAATACTTGTGTGTTATAGATAATTAAAAGGAACTGAATGCCATACATTATACATTATTTTGTAGTGAGTTGAAATAGATTGTCTAGAAACCACGCTATGTCTAGCGTGAGTAATTCAGTTTAGCTGACGTGTGGGCTTTCAATATTTTGTAAATACACGTATTTAATACAAATAATGTGTATGTTTACAAAAGAAAAAAAGGGATAAAAGTGAATTTAAACATTTTGTATCAATTATAACTGTCTGCAACCAATAACACTGGTCAACAGGTTTTTTTTTTCTTATACTCTGATACGTGTACCTTATGGACTTTTTCATTGCAATTCTGAAAATATTTTCAAAAATTAGCTGTCACGTCAGGTTTCTGGGAAATGTTTTTTTATACATATATGTATTAAATATTTTTTATGTACTGTTATGTAACAAGCGTTTAAAGATGAAATGTTTGGAAATTCAAATTTATAGGTACAGTCATGTATTAAATTATTGATTTGATTTCTCCTAGAAAAATGAATGTTGCATTTATATTAAAAAATATATAAGACCCTAGAGATACGTTATTCGAGTCAAATTGACTAAATGTATGGTAGTAGCACTAGTTAAACGTTTTCTGAATTTAAAAGTTCATTATGCACTAGTGTCGTAATATAGCGATTTGGAACATATATGTATTAAATAAGTATGTCTAAAGATATTTTTTATGAGTAAGTTAAAAGAATCTATCAAGTTAAATTGCTAACGAGCATGTCTGAACAGGATTTAACATGTTTGGGCTTCATTTATATGTCATAGTCGTTAAACCACTCCCTTTTTTTCTCTAGAACCAATGAAATCAAGGAATTAATAGATCTGTGCATATGTGTATATATAAGACCCTAGAGATACGTTATTCGAGTCAAATGGACTAAATGTATGGTAGTAGCACTAGTTAAACGTTTTCTGAATTTGCAATGTCGCGTAGGTGTGTACGTACTATTGAGCGATTTGGAACTTGGGCATTTAAAAGTGTGACAAAAAATTTCTTAGGAAATAAAAAATGGAGATTACGAGGAAATTGTTAGTGAACTTCTTAGAAGTTACCATGCATTAGGCTGTAATATGAGTCTTAAAATACATTTCTTGCATTCGCACCTGAATCTTTCCTTCGAATCTTGGCGATGTTAGTGATGAGCATGGGGAAAGATTTCATCAGATCTGTATAGCTTGTGTATTACTTGCATGCATTTTTCTCTATCTCTTAGTAATGCGAGTTTAAGATCTTATTATACTAATTTAATTGGTGTGTGTTATACCGTTCTGTAGCTTTTAGTGTCGTCTTTAAAATAGTATTAGTCATCATAACATCAAGAATACTGCTGCCGTTTAATGAGAAGATAAACAAATTAACATCGGTTTCACAGTAAGTCTTTTTGCGTACAGTTCTTTTCGCTTCTTTTTTGTTGTTTACGTGTTCTTAGCGTATATGTACAATATATACGTTTGCTCACAAAATTTGCACATCCTTTTTAAAATTTTCCGTATGTTCTCTTGGTGAACCTACCGTTGCCTACTTACCCATTGTTTGTCTTTCTGAAGGCCCTGCGATAGGCACCGCTAGGGTGAAGTGAGTGTCCCTGTATATCCCTTAAAATGTCGTTAGTTAAATGTAATTGTTGTGGAAAATCTGATCAGCCTCACAGAATAGTTACATGCAATACATGTAAAAAGTCATACATAATCGACTGTGTTGATATCTCAACTGCAGAAGTTAGAAAGATCCACTCAAAGTCGTCTGGTTTATCCTGGTCTTGCCCGAATTGTGCGCAACTTGGAAACGATCTGAACAGCTTAAAGGCTGCTATAATTGCTTTACAGCATGACATAAAAATTTTTAAGGGGAATACGCAGCCTGCTACGTCTACATTTTCACCATTGGACTTTGAAAAAGTCGTTCAAGAGGTGGCCGAACGAGAAAGACGTAAAACAAGTCTTATAATATATGGCTGCAAGGAAGCAAATTGCAAAACGAATAAAGAACAAATTGATGCTGATGTCACAATGTTTCAAGAGCTGGCTCGTGATGCGGGAGTGGCTACTGAACAGGTTAAACTGTCTAGATTAGGAAAATTTTCTCGAAATGACTTAAACAGCTGTCGTCCGATCAAGGTAACATTTTCTACAGAAAATGCGGTTTTAACAGTACTAAGAAGTAGTGGTGACCTGAAGAAAACCGAGAAGTGGAGAAGTTTGAGCTTTTCTCGCGATAGAACCGTCATGCAGAGGGAGTTATACAAAAGCGTTCGTAAGGAATTCGACGAACGCATATCCGGAGGGGAGTCTAGTATTCGTATAAAATATAAAGATGGTATCCCCACAATTTGCACAAATTTAAACTAGATATGCCCAGCGGTCATAGTGATCCTTTAGAGATATATTATCAAAATTGTCGAGGCTTGTGTTCAAAAAGTTCTACATTTTATCTCAGTGCTTGTGAACTGTGTTATGATATAATTCTTATCACTGAAACCTGGTTGAATGATTCCTTTATGAATAATGAATACTTTCCTTCTTACTACAATGTTATTAGATGTGATCGCAAATTTGCTACAGTTAATAGATCAACTGGTGGAGGTGTGCTTATAGCAATAGCTAGCAAAATATCTTATACCGTGTTAGATGCTTCAGCACTTACTGATATTGCTCCTCTTGTGGATGTGGTTATATGTGAATGTAAATACCTTTTTCAAACAGTTTTTCTTTCAGTAGTTTATATACCACCAGACATACCAACTGACATTTTTGAAACGTTTTTGGAAACTTTTGCGATTATATTATTAGATAGACCTGTTATTGTAGTTGGTGATTTTAATGTACCTTCTTTTAGCATGCAACACACAATGCTTTCGTCTAAAGTTGCCAATTTACACGGATTTTGTGATATCTTGAACTTAACACAAGTCAACTCAGTATTGAACTCTGATAACCGGTTGCTTGATTTGATCTTTTCTAGTCCAGCAACTAATGTTGATGTTTCTCGTGAAGACGAATTCTTTGTATCAGAAGATAAGTATCATCCAGATTTATCAATTACCCTTGAAATAACAACGGAGCCACACGGTACTCTATTTCCATGTTCTCGTGATGAGTGTTTTAATTTTCGAAAAGCCGACTTTATCGCACTATATGAGGACCTGCGCCAAGTTGATTGGGTATTTCTTGATGCATTTACTGATGTTGACATTGCATTACATGAATTCTATGTTGTTCTTTACAATATTCTCGATCGTTCAGTACCTAAATCATCTAAATGTAAGTCATCTTCATTTCCGCCCTGGTTTACGAAAGCAATCAAAAATAATATAAAAATGAAAACTCATTGGCATAAAAACTGGAAATCTACTGGAAATTCTTCATATTACGGTAAATTTAAAAGAATAAGAAGCATTAATAAGATGTTGATAAGTGATGCTTATACTTGTTATATGGCAGCTATACAAAACAATATCCACTCGAATCCTAACGAATTATGGATCTACTTGCGTTCACGTCAGGGTACTTCCAGAATACCAGGAGTAATGCATCTAGATGATGTTGAATTGAAAAATCCTATAGAGATTGTGAATACCTTCGCTGATATATTTTCTAGAGTCTACACACAATCAAGTTTAAATTTAAATCCTCCTGAAATACCTATGGATTTGCCATCTTTCAAATTGGATTTAGTGTCGGAATCTACATTAATACGTATTATGTCTTCGCTGTCCAACAAAGCTACATCTGGAGACGACCAGATACCTAGTTTGCTCGTTAAAGATCCCCGATACGTGCTTGCTGCTCCGTTACGTAAGATCATAAATTTGGCGATCGCTACATGTACTTTTCCCAGCAAATGGAAGTGCGCACGAATAGTTCCAGTCTATAAAAAGGATGATAGATCACAGATACAAAACTACAGGCCGATTGCAATTCTTTGTAATTTTGCAAAAATATTTGAGCAATATCTTTATAACTGTATCTATAAAAATATCGAACCCTACATTTCTTCTCGTCAGCATGGATTTGTTACTGGACGATCAACAGTGTCTAACCTAGCGTGTTATATGCAATATATAAGTGAAGTTATTGATAACCAGGGTCAGGTGGATACCATATACACGGACTTTTCTCGTGCGTTTGACACAATAGATCATCAAATATTATTACATAAATTACATCATTTTGGTTTCGCTCCTTCGCTGATTACACTTATGGCTTCATATTTAAATAATAGATCAAACTTTGTAGTTTACAATGGCTTTAAGTCTAATGAATACATATCTCGTTCTGGGGTACCTCAAGGTTCCAATCTTGGACCTTTATTATTTGTAATATTTATCAATGATCTTTTAACATCTATACCTTGTTCAGCTCTTGGTTATGCTGACGATATTAAGATATTCTCAACTATCAGAAACAACACTGATTCTACAATTCTGCAACGTAGCATAGATTACATTGTTAAGTGGGCAGCAGACAACAAGTTGGTTCTAAATATCAACAAGTGTTATGTTATCTCCATGACAAGGAAAACTGTACCATTTGCTTCAACATACACTATAGATGGCCAACTTCTAAAAAGTGTTACACAAATTAAGGATTTAGGAGTGATATTTGACTCATACTTAACGTTCAATTGCCATTTGGAAACTATTTGTTCAGCAGCTTCAAAGACTCTAGGCTTCATTATACGAATATCGAAATACTTTACTAGTACTGAGTTGCTTAAAAAATTATACTTTTCATTTATTGTCAGCAAATTGGAATATGCATCTGTTGTTTGGTACCCAGTATATAACAATCAAATAGCGGCAGTGGAACGTATTCAGCGACGATTTTTGAAGTATCTGTCATTTAAAACATCCGGAGAATATCCAATGCGCAATATTGAGTATCAACTGCTGTTGGACGAGCATAGTATTCAGTCATTGCAAGAGCGTAGAATGATACAAAGTGCTCGTTTCCTGTATAAGCTACTGAAATCTGATATTAAATGTTCTGATCTTTTGGCAAATGTCAACATTCATGTTCCTCGTTTAGTCCAGAACGGTTCCAACTTTCTCTTATAATACTCCGAGAACAAATCTTTTGTTTAGAGCACCATTAACTCATATGTCAATAAACGCTGATAATATCTATAGTGACATTTTTGTTGGAGATACATTCAATTAATTAGTTTTCTTGAGTATCTCTTGTAACTTTTTCTTTTACATACTTTAGATATTAAGTAATGTATTGTAATAGTCTTATTTTTTGTATATATAATTTACTTGTATTACTGTTGTACTTTAACTTTGTTATTTTTTTTTGTATGCATGTAAGTATTTATGTATTTGTCCTGTTATTGGGTCTCTACCCGTTGGGCAATAAACCATTATTATTATTATTATTATCAGGATATTTCCACTATTGAAAAACGCCACCAGGGCAAGTGGAGTAGCGAGATGCTTGCGGACTACTATTGGACTTTAATGTCGAAATGTTATTCATTCCAATATAAAAGAAATGTGAAAAGACTTTCTAAATACATCCCAGAATAGCATATACTTAGTTAGTGTTAGTATTGTATGATCAATATGAATTTCATTTGTTTATAATACCAGACGTGATAGAAGATATTTGTTTTTATAATAATTATTAGGAATATAAAACAAAATATGTTTGTATTTATAAAGAAAAATTTAAAAAAAATGAAAATTAGTTGTTCTGTGTAATTAAGGTATGTTACATCGCATAAAAAAGGTTTTTCATTATTTTATTGTTTGTGATAAGTTTTTACATTAATTCAAGCCTGATGCGATAACTAAATATAAATTTTCTAGGAATGTTCGTCATGGTATTATGAGAACATCAAATTTATCAAATACGAAAAAATGCGTTAAGAAAAATTTATTTCATTCTAAATATGTATCTAACTTCGATGCAGAAATAAGCATAGAGATTAAAATTTTAAAATAGTACATTTATTCATCCAATAACATTTCGTAAAACAACTAGTTGCATCTGTAAATATACAGCAGAATCAATATACATTGAAATGTACAGTTACCCGCGAAAGTATTTATCCAGGTAAAAAAATCGATTGCTTTACAAATAGAAGATGAAAAACGGTCTCTTTCGCCACAAATCGATCATTAACGACAAGAACAGCTTAAATGTGGAGTATTTCTCTAATAAGTTAATCATTAACAAAGTTACAAGCACTGAAGTACGCGTGGAAAAATTCACGTCTCTTTTGTGGTGAAAGTTGAATTAGATTTATATCAGTAAGAGAAAGATTATGATTTGATAATCCAAAATTTCAATTGATTATCTGCAATGGTTCTTTCTTGTAGTAATATAGATTTAACTGAAAATTTGACTGAAAATTTTGCTAATAAATTATATTTCTCGTTTACGTAATAAGGTATATAACTTATTTTCACTGCTAAATCATCAAAAAAGATTAACTGACCCACGCGTATGCAGCTAGCTTATAGGACAATAATACATACTCTTTTGTATTCAAATATCTACGTATAAAAAATCCGATATTTAAATAAAATTTATTGTATTGCTTACTTTAACTTACAAACACATCTACTTTTGATTTTATCCTTAACATTTATAGGCTTAAGGAATATGATTTTTATCGACACGTGACGAATTAAACAGGAGATTTTTATATAGCCAGAAACAAAATAAAAACTTGAAAACCAAGAAAATACTTGTGCAATGAATAGACATTCATGCATATAGACGAAATATTCTCTACACAATATTATCCTAATGAATAAATGTGCTAGCTTGCATTTTACGCTCGGCTTACATTTATAGCGGGTCCATCCATATTTCCACCACGGTTAAAGGTGAGGTTGGGTGTCTCAACTGTACACATCGCATTACGGTAGAACGGTTACGGACATACGACAAAGATGCAAAGAGAAGAGGAAGGAGGATGTAAATCAACAAAAGCCAACAACATACGCATACCTACCATGCATCGCTGGAATACCTGAAGAATACCTAAAGAAAACGTTAGAAAAGAAGAATATAAGATCACGGTTTAACACTGTCAAAGATAGAGCAGTTACTCCCGCCGAATAAAGATCAGATACTTAAGCTATACATACTAAAGGCATATATAAGGAGTATCCTGTGTAGAATTAAGAAACACCGACGGGATACCCAACGTGGATATTTGGAAAGATCTATAACAACTGAACACCTACTGTTTCAACATGGGGACCATCCCATTAATTATGAAATCGTTAAAGTCAAAAACTACGCAGTACTATCAGAGATTGTTACGGGAATCACTGGGAAATTGGATTATGAAGAATCCAAGTAACTTCAACTGAGATGATGGGTACAGACTGAACAATAACTGGCAAATAACTTTACCGGATTGTCGACGTAACCACAACACCGTAACAGATGCAGCTCATCGAACTGTAACGAATCAGCGAAACGAAGAAGAAACAAGGGATATAACGAAGAGCAGAAGACAACGTTATTCATTAGAACCCTACTGAAGAAGCTGACAGCATGATTAGCAAATACCCGGAAGACCAGCGCAGTAAACGACGGTCGTGACAATCTACGCTCAAGAATTACGATTGCTTCAGAAGTAACTAGTTTTTTTTTAATTCCAACTGACTTTAGTAATATACTGCAACCATTTAGAATTTGACGTACATTTTTTACAATGACCAGAGATGGCTAATTCCACACACATTTCAGCGTTAAATTATATGAAAACAAAATCCACATTGAACGGTTCAACGAGCTGATTGATCGTAGAATATTTATACACTATACGACTGCATACAAATTTGGAATTCAAAGTTTCTTTCATTCACACAAATAGTTGCCGATCGCAAACCTGATGAAGCCTGGAAAATCTCTCGTGAGGTATGTGGTATCAATATGGCAGCTCTAACAATTACAAATGTGAAACATGTAAATAAAGGTATATGTACTTCTCACTATGTCTATTTATTTGAAAATATTAGAATATAATAAAACCTTTTCTATTGTTATGCGTGCCCTAAGTATCTTACACTGTTGCGGATGGGAAATATATTCACGTTGCAGTTTTACCTATAAGTAGGTTGGACGCAGAATATAATAGGCAAAAGTGATATTTGCCACATCTCCGTAAACAAAATCTGTGACCCATTAAATAACAACCCAATTTTATATTAACCTTTTTATTAGGTTTAATAGAATTTAATAAAAACTGTCTAGAATTATGTAAATCGGTACAGAGCTGTGAGCTAAGTCCTTTACACTTTTTTTTTAATTTGTAAGGACCCTTCTTATTTCTTTGAATTGTTAAATTCTAGCTAGTAGCGCCCTCGTTTAGAATTTTTTGCAAATAGCAGTAGTACTACCGAACATTCCACACAAGAAGAGGGGTAGTAACCTTATTTAATTGAGTATTCGATTGTACAGAATACAGGAAACTATAAGCTTTGTTTACCAACATTTTTCGAACTATAATTTAACCTCGCGGGTTCTATTATGTGGAGAAAACAGTGCATGCAGTAAACATTCAAACGTGTAAACAAATCAATAAAGCTGGTGTAGTTTTCTGCTGACGGGAATAACTAACCCGGAAATCTTCATCCAAACAGGTGCAGGTGGCGCTAGTTATCCAACTATATCACCCAATGTAGTTGATTAGCACAAATAATTGGCAATACAAGCTAATGAAATAATCTGATTAGTTGATTTAAATTCGTCGTATCTAATTTTTCTATTGTAAACTATTTTTCAACATGACCTGTATGTCAATAGAAGCAACAATATACAATATCTTTATAAAATACCTACTATAGGTATGCATGTTATATTTTACATTTGATAAAATGAAATACTATGCTGATTATAGATTATAGATTATAGATTATATATAAGCACCTAGCGTTGCCTATGTTGTGGGCAATGTGGAAATCATGTTCATAAATTTTAATTAAAGTAATCTTTTACACAAGCATTTTATTATTTTACATACGCATATAGAAAATCAAATAAATAGTTAACACGAAACGTTCAGCATTGGCATGCTATGCATATCCACATTAATATCAGAATATCACAGATAATACTCGATTCCCGTTCTACATACATATCCATTAATCTTCCTCGTAAACCATAAATATTATCTTCCAATCTCCGAATTCCCCATTGTCCTATTCCAGCAAATGTATTAAGTTTGTTATGATGAAAGTTTACGACATTACTGATAAGTTTGCGGACGGTGTGCGTTTAGAAACACGTGTGATCAAATCGAAAGTTTCTGTATCAGTATTTTAACCATTGCAATTAGTAGTCGGCTTCAACCGCTACACAAGAAACTTGTTAGTAATCAAGATTTATACTAAATTCAATTCGTGATTTAGCTATTGTGTGATATAGCTATGTATATATACGGAGTCTTAATGTACATATAGAGGAAATCGTCGACTCTGTAGATTGGTATTTGCGTTGTCGAATTGTATTATACCTCTCTTCTACGACTTATATATGACGATATTACGTATTTAATTAATTGTTTCTATATCGGTCAAAATCTAACAGTTTTGATTTTGTTACCAACGAAAGCAATAGAATTAACCTTTTATTTAGATAGGTGCATGTCTAATTTACTGTAAGAAAGGTAGAAAAGTACTTTTGTAAAATATTCTTACATAATAAAATAAACCCAAATATTACCCTCACTCTGATGAAATACACTTTTAAATAGGATTGCTGTATCAGTACTGTATAACATGTTTTATACATAACTTATCAATACTGCATTAGACATAAGTTTAATAATATAGCAATGGGTCGATAGCCGCAGTGGTTAGGCGACTGCCTATCGTCGTGGGAGAATGCTAGGAGCTAGTGTTCAGTTCTCTAAAAGGACAGTGACATTTTTCTAGGAGAACTGGATTTTGATCGATCTATGATTCGCTCTTGAGAACAAAGTGATTATAAACGGCGATTATATTATTATAAACGGTCATATATTGCTACTACAAGGCCACTTTAACACAAACTGCATAGCATGAGTTACTGTGATAATCATACAAGCGATACAGCTTAAAAAGTCATTACAACTAGCACCCACCATAAATCAGTGATTTCATTGAGTGTATGATACAGCAAAAAGTCTTCGGAAAAATGGTTTAATATTTGAAGTTGACCCTCTGAGCTACTAAAAAAAAAAAACCTATAAGAACCATATTTTGTATTAAAACCAGCCGCTATAAAAATGTGGTTTTGCGAAGACAAAAATGATGGTCTCATAAGGATGTTGAAAATAGTATACGTATTACGCTTTCATTGCAGAAAATTCACCATCCACTTATGTCCAAAATTTAATCTTTAATTTAATCAGATCTACGGACTGGTGAGTCAACATTTTAAATGTTTGATTCTAAACGTAGAATTTTTGTCCTTCGTCGACTGGGCGAACATTATCTTAATAAAAATGTAGGGCGTTCAATAAAACGTGAAGTGTGTAGACTTGCAATTGTTTTACTGACATAAGAACGTAAAGCAGCGGAAAAGGTTACTATTATGATCTAGTCCGCTCAAAATCCTGAATTAGTTCTTATAGACCGACTATGGAATGAGCTGGATAGAAAAGCGAAAGTGCGATAACTAAAAGAACACCGAACAATACTAGGCCTACTTACAGGAGCCTTGGTAGCAATCTGACTCCAATTACCTAGAAGAATTGGTAGTCGTGATATAAACCAATGGTAAACATATAGATGAAAAAAATTGTAAATTGAATAATAATGCCATTATTTGAATCATATTCTTTGTATATATTAATGTTTTGTATTATACTTTGTGCTTGTCAATAAAGTTTTAGTTTAAAGTCCCAATGCATATGTTTTTCTAAAATTTCTTGGTGCTTCCAAGTTTTGTGACAGTATATATATATATATGTACATACCGTAAAACGAGGTGACTTTGTTACACCCAGGTTACTTTGTGACAGCACCACACTCCTTTGAAAAAGTCTCTCTTACATCTCTGTTCACTATGTTATTGTGGCAACCTCTCCCAAACGCATCAGTAAAGGGTTGAAGCAGTGTCGCGTATTATGTCTCGCGGTAGTTCTGCAGTTTTCTTACAACACACATATTTTTTACGGTAGGTAAGCAATTTTTACTTTATCAGAAAGTTCCAATACTTTGTCTTGTGTAACTTGAACCGTTTGATTTATATGTTTTTGCATATGATAGTGTTATAGTATGATCTATTAGGAAGCAGTAAGTGCCATCACCTCTTTGTTCTTCTTAAAAATAAAGTACTTATGCTCTACGAAATGAAATATCAACAAATATCGAGGTGAGATTGTGACACTTTTTGGTACTAATAGGAGGGAGATTTATAATTGTTCGGTGTATATTTTAGAAAAAAATGCCACGGAAGTATAAAGGGATACCAGGGAGCCGCCCCTACAAAAACTGTACATCTCAATCATTAGAAAAAGCTTTAATTGAAATTAGAAAAAAAGTAACCCTCCGAGAAGCACAAGAAAAGGAAGATACTTAGAAATACACTGGAACCTCATCTATATCCGCGCTCACTTATGTCCACCCTTATTTATCTAAAACTTAATTTAGCACTCATTTTTATAAATAAATTGGCAAATCGATAACCCGATTAGTTGCACATATTGATTATTCAGTTGAGCCAATAAAGCGTTGGTAGCATTTACGTGGTTATAATTCCAAAATCTCTTCGCAGAAAGGATATTGTGTTCTGTGGATCCCAATGCTGTCACAAAGTCACCCCGAGGATAGGAGTGAATGTTTACAAGTTTCAAAACCGCTGATATAGACGAAGTTCCAGTGTAATAAAGATCTGTCCTATGTGCGTCATAATTTCGATTTTTCCTAGGAATGGAATACATCGCCATACTTTGTATTTAAAACTTAATTTACGTTGTTTTCTTACATTTTCTATAAATAAATTGTAAAAAATTACGATAATTTTTATTATTTGGGTTGATTTTATGACATATTGATGATTCAGTTAGGAGGTGATTTTGTGACAAATTTGGATAGTTGGCAATACATTTACGTGGTTATAATGTCCCAAAATCTCTTCATGTATATTGAAAACCTACCAAAGTTATTGAAAAAGACACATACAATATTTCTTACAGAATTTCTTTATGAGGGTTAAACAGTAAATCTGTTACTATATTCTTTGAAACAGTTTGTATCTACGCTATAGAAAGGCGACATTGTGTTCTAGTGAAAGCACCAATGCTGTCACAAAGTCACCCCGAGCGATGGGCTGAATCGGAATTACCATTAACGAGACGAAATGTGTGACAAGTATAACATCAAAATTCTGGCTAAACTAATATTGATTTTTGTTTCAATAACATCGTCATCGACTTACCTTCGAAATATTCATTTAATCAACCATTGTGCTATAAAACTAGAATGTATATTGAATGATATTGTTAAAACAATAGTCAAAAATGTCAGAAAGTAAGCGTTACATTCTTTGAAACGTAAATTTACGGTATTTGTATATGTTATACGTGCAGATGTTACGAAACTATTAATTATTTTACGGTTCGGAACTATTAAATAAATGAGACTTGAAAAATATTTCAGACATATCGGCTAAACTAATAATTTATTGTTGAAGCCATTCCGTGAGATTTTTCAAGTCACAAACACCTCGTGGATATAATAATTGAAGAGGTGGAGTTTGACGAGAGCAACTACAATATTAGTAATTTTAAAAACAGTCTCCGCAAATAAAAGAAAACCTAGATAATTACTTACATCAATAGCTGATGTTCAGTAGTAAGTAAATTGCCCCATAGTTCCCCCAATAGATTAGTATTAATTTGTTTTTCTCTAAAAATTGCTTTGATGTAGCTGTGTTCAAAATATTATCCTAACTTCGGTTATTATATGTATTTTAGCAAAATATTTCACAATTAGGGAATACACACAATGCTAACTGCAATATCAGCAACAGTATATTCATTTTTTTAATTTAATGTCCTGGATTACACAGTATAGTACAGGATTTGGAATATCTGCGTTAAATTCAGAGAATTAGACAAATTAAAAATTGCCGGAAACCTATTTGTAATCAATTTTGCCGCTTTTACATTAGCACACCCACTTATTATCAGCTGGGTCTTGAAACCTAATAATTCTGATAACATGAAGTTAATGTTGTTAAAATTATATTGTACATATATAGCATCTCTAAGAAGAAATAAGCTAGTTTATAAAGTGTCATCTCCACTGTGAATAATAATGGGAAAATTTCAATTAAACCCCAGTTGATGAAAACCATCCTGTTAAGGTGTGTGGCGACAAATTTTAATTAAAATTTGACGTGACGTACTAATTAGGGGATTGCTCTCTTCACTCGAAGACAATCGACGCTCGTATAACATTTTAATATGGCCTAAATTGTTTATTACTTTGACAAGCAGGAAAATAGCTCTCAGCAATAATCATTAATTAATATTGAATAATAATTTAATAATAAATATAAAATTATGCTTCTTAAGGTGTGCATTGTACTGTAAATAATAATAATAATAATAATAATATTTAATCCAATGATCCACAAAAAAAGTACAAAGAAAAGTACAAAAAGGAATAGGATAAGTCATAATGCAACTTAAAAGTAATATATAATATGAGTGACAATTAGCATCACAACTACTACAGGTAATGCACGAATAACAAAGAATCAGACATATATATACTTACTACTAAAGAAAACTATGACTAAGGTACATTACAAATTCTAAAGTACATTACAATCTAAATATTCCTATACACTGTAGAAACAATGCGTTATAAGCATATCTTTTATAGATTTCTTAAAAAATTTGTCTTTTTATATCCTTAATATACTGAGGCAATTTATTAAATAATTTTATACCAATTACTAAGGGATTACGTTCCGTTAGTACTAAATTTCGGGTAGGTATTAAAAGCTCATCTCTGCCTCGAGTGTAGTATGAATGAAAGGCATTGTTTCTGGGCAGCATATGCATATTCTGTTGAACTGTAGATAATGTCTCGGCAATATAGAGACACGGTAATGGTAGTATACTTAAGGCCTTGAACCAAGGTCAACAGGATTCCGGTGATCTCAGCCCTAATATGTTACGTACTGCTAGTTTTTGCATTTTAAAAGCCCGCTGCATGTTTGACGAACTGCCCCAAAAAATTAGACCGTATCGAATTCGTGATTCAAAAGTTGAAAAATAATAACACAATAGGACTTCTTTTTGTACCAGATATCGGAGTCTAAACAGGGCGTAACAAGCACTTGCAAGTCTTTTACACAAATTATCAATGTGGGTGTACCATGTCAAACCACAGTCAACATAGAGTCCCAAAAATTTGGTAGTCGATACTTGCTGTATTGACTTGTTCTCCACTTTAAGTAATAAAGACGTATCCATTGTCCAAGGTTGAGCACAGAAATTAACAAAAACTGTCTTGTCTTTATTTAAAATCAATTCATTTTGGTGGAACCAATTTGAAAAGGTATCCAGCATGTCTTGGGCAACTCTTCGTACTTTTAAAATATCCTGTTCTCCACAAAGGTAAGTATTACCATCCGCATACATCGCGATTGTTCCATCTGTTACTATAGTGGGAAGATCATTTACAAACTGGAGAAACATAAGCGGACCAAGCACAGAGCCCTGAGCCACACCGCAGTTGACAGGGTACTTTCTTCATTTTACACCGTTTACTTCCGCAACAAGTTGCCTTCCTGAGAGATAAGAGTTTATCCATTTCTGTATATTACCACGCAAGCCATATGATTCTAATTATTTTAGTAAAAGCGTATGATCTACTAGGTCAAAGGCTTTACTTAAATCCATAAATACACCTACACATCTATTGTGTTTATCCAACTGCCAGTGTAATTCGTTTATGAGCTCCAAAATAGCAGTTGTAGTTGATTTGTTTTTCTGAAATCAATGTTGTGCTGAATTTATAATCTCATTCCTTGAACAAAAATCAACAATCTTTTCCGCCATTATTTTTCCAAAAATCTTTGAAATCGTTGAAAGAAGAGATATTGGTCGGTAATTCGTGATCAATAAGTTATCGCCAGATTTGTAGATTGGCATCACTCTAGCAGTTTTGAAGACTTCGGGAAATGAGCATGTATCTATTGAATTATTAAATAATAATGTTAGGGGAGTTGCAATCAAATGAGCGCACAGTTTCAAAACATGCGAGCAAATATCATCAGTTCCTGTAGATTTTGAATTTTTTAGGTTTAAAATAGCATTATATGTGCAGTTTTCGGTAACAGGAGTAACATACATAGTCGGATAGTGTTTACCTTTAGCACTATACATAGAAATAAAATTTTAAGAATTTGTAATGTTGCCAGTAGAGGAAAAATTACTATAATGGGTACCAAATGCATCGGCTATTGCCTGTGGATTTTCTAGAACTTCATTATTATATTTTATTCGATTTATTTTGTGATTTTGACGTTTCTTATATACATAATTATTTATGATATTCCAGGCACTTTTAGATTTATTGCTAGAATTGATAAAAGTACGATAATTATGAAGTTGCTTAGCAGCATATAAAACTCTTTGATATATTTTTTTATAGTCTTTGTAGTACTGCCAGTCCGATTTATCTCTAGAGTTTAGGGCAAGTTCATATAAATTTCTAAGGTTGACAGATGATATTCTAATACCTTTTGTCAACCACGGACTGCTTTTAGTTTTCGAAGTAATTTTAAATCTTTTCACTGGAAAGCATAGATCTATATAATATTGTAAAGTGCCTATAAATACTGCAAAGGCATTATACATTGAATCAGCCGTTAATACATCCATCCAATTTTCTTTATTTAAATAAAACAGAAAATGGTTCGAGTTTTCAGTATTAAATACTCTAGTAAAATAGTAGTCATCTTTTTGTGAACTATTACCTGTCATATATTGCAGAATTTGTGCCGAGTGATCCGATAAACCGTTATGGGATACCCAGAAAGATTCAAGGTTTACACTGTCTACATTAGAACAAAGATAGTCAATTCCTGCTGCCGTACTTGGAGTAATTCTGGTTGGCTCATTTAATAGTAATTTTACATTATAAACATTAAATAAATCACGCAAAGTATCATTAATATCAGATCTAATAAGAAAATCAATATTAAGATCGCCATTTAATATAATATTAACACTAACCTTCAAAATTACATATTCCAGTATAGAATTCAATTGTTGCAAAAACACGTCTATTTCGCCATTTGGAGGTCTATATATTGTAATTATAGCTAATGACGCTTCCCTCAGAATCAGTTTTACACCACAGACTTCCAAATGTTTTTCAATATATTCTATATTATGGTGTACCTGTAATGCCTACGTTTCACAGAGACATTGTAAATACATCCAACCATAGACATTTGACTACAAACCTTGTTAAGTTTTAAATAATCAAGAGAAGTGTCAATACATTAATAAGCTTGCTTGAAATAAATTTCTAATAATATATCCAAGTATTTAATTGTAACCTCGCAACGAATGGATCGTTAAATATAAATGCAAGACGATTTGTTCGAGTAATTCTTTCACACTACTAAAATTTCTGTGGGTGAAATTCTAACATTCGTTACGACAAAAAAAATACAAGTCAAAAAGTTTTAAAATAGTAATTTATAAGAATTGGTGACAGATAGCACGTTAATTAAAATATTAACATAAGTAAAGGTGTATGAGAAGAAAGTAAAAGAAAATTGTAATTTTGTGAAAATTACAATCTCAACAAAAATTTCTTTAAGGCCTATGTTGATATGTCAGCTCAAATGCTCAAAATGTATTGCATCTATCTCATTCACGCACTCTTAAATAACGCAAATACTAACTTATTTTAATAATGATTTCTCGTCACTGCTTCACATCAGTTCTAAAACAGTAATTTCACTTATTTTGGGCTTCGTTTTATCCAGGAAAAGGTTTTAGACAATTAGAAATCTCAAATTCTTATTTTCCATCAGATCTCCTCTCTTGTAGAATTGGAGAGTACGAAATATCTTTTTGGGAAAAACTAGCTAAAGGAAGAGCATTTACAATACATTTCCATTTTTATATCAAGACGATGAAAACCAGCATAAATATCGTGATTTTGTGGATACACTAGTCCTGATTGGTTGGCGACAATCAGTTTTGTCTCGATTCATTTGTTTCCTACACATTCTGCTTCTTGGATTTTAAATTTACGTATAGTCTCAATACTTTAGGAAATACTTGCTTAAACTTCACAATAAAAACTTTTCAGATAAACGGAAACGTTTAAACAGAAATATTTCTTAAATAAATTTCACTAAGTGCTAGGAATATTACAAGAAAGAAAAAATGAACAATGTTTCTCTGAAATAGGATGTATCTGCAGAAATAATGTATACAATAATCCTGTTCAAGTCTATGCAGTAATGGGTCTATGTACACTTCTGCGACTAATCGTATGTCATTAGTATGTCGGCTAAAGTTGTCGATCTTGTTTCAACTTTCGTGAGAACCTAACGTCATTTCTACGTACGACACAGTCCCGCAAACTTCATTTGCTAACCTTTAAAGTTAGTTAAGTGCAAAGCTAAACTCTGTCAAATTAGGAACTCGCTAGGAGTACAACCCTAGCTTTAACGTACTTAGGAATAAAAGTTAAAAGCGGTACCTGTGAACATTTGAAGGGTGAAGCTTAGTCGCGTACATCAGCAATTTTTAATCGAAGCGAAATGTGAATAAGTAAATGTAATTTGTTTGAACTATGACTAGTCACATAAAACTAAAGGCTTCCTTAATGTACTGCTAGATAAACTAATAAACAAATTTACTCCTCAAGACAAAAATATTGAGTAATAGGTATTTTAGTTCTTAATTGTTCACGAATTACATATTTTTGTTCTTTTACCCTATTACTGGTTCAGCATCGATATATAGTATATTTGTTATCGATTTAGTTAGTATTTAACAAAACACGTACATAGCAAATAAAAAAAACAATTATAGACAAAATGTTCGACTTGACATCCTTTTGTTACCTGTTAGGATCCTGTTAGACTTTTGTGAACTTTACTACTAGTTTTCTGAAACATTGTCAATTGCAATCCTAATTATAATTAACTTTTGGTTAGGTGTTGAGGTTTAGATTTTAAATCAATTTTTATATAATCTCATATTTTTCAATTCCTGAAATATTTTCATTTATAGGTTAATAAAACAACAATTAATTAAATACCAAATTATTCCACACTATACCATACATAAACAATTTAAGTGACAGAATAAAACACGAATTAAAAAAATTCGACATTCATATAACTTTTATACCTACCTACCAACAATACACATTATTCACAAATTTAAAAACACCCATTAAACATGATAATCTAAGTAATGTCGTTTATAAATTAGATTGCAAAGATTGTAACAGATGTTATATCGGACAAACCAAAGAATATTTAAAGAAACGAATTTATAATCACCAATACACTGTTACACATAACGTCACCGCTGAAACTGCTTTATCTAAGCACTCTAAAGATAGACGACATAATTTTGATTTTCAAAACACTAAAATTTAAAAAATGCAAAATAATTATAAAAAAAGATTAATTTACCAAATGATATACATTAGAAAAGATGAGAACGCAGTATATTTTAGAATGGATATTGATAGATAGATAGATAGATTTATTTTATTGTGTATACCATTAGGATACCATATGTCAGCTACATCATACAAGTAATAAATATAAAAGTAGGTACAAACATAAAATCAGTAGTAAGTAATAAAATAAAAGTATAAAATGTCGCAGTTCAAGATTTTCCTAACAATAATGTAAATTCATTCACAGAGTAAATACTGTTATCTATAAGCAGGGATTTTATTTTACTTTTAAATACTTTAAAACTAGTTTCTGACTTCAAGTGTTTCGGGAGCTTGTTGAACAGGTTGACACCCACTGCATCCGTAATACTATTTGCTAGATTTAGTTTATTGTTGGGAAAGACATAATCATACCTACCCCTTGTATTATAGCTGTGGTTGTCGCAGTTTCTTGAGTAGGTATATTTGTTATTAA
Source organism: Holotrichia oblita (assembly GCA_023690525.1). Taxonomy (NCBI): domain Eukaryota; kingdom Metazoa; phylum Arthropoda; class Insecta; order Coleoptera; family Scarabaeidae; genus Holotrichia; species Holotrichia oblita. The sequence goes on along the minus strand of CM043015.1, from coordinate 100,159,480 downwards.
ATATATAACACAATGTTTCCATTATACACAGTGAGTCGTTAAGAATGGGAATAGTAAATCCTAAAATATGAGGATTGACCGCGGCATGCCTTATACAAATTTTGCTCGTTTAAGAGATACAGGGTGTTCAAGTTAATAATTTCATTTCTAAATTTTCCAATAACTCAGCAAGTTTTTATAGAATCAACTTGAAAATTGGTATTGTTATGTTTTTCAGCATGACGAATCAATTTTAACGTTGCTCATAGGTGGCGCTGATTACACACTGCTGAATAGATAAATCGATGCTTTTTTTGTGCGTATAGACTCACATAAACTGAATCGAAAATTTGAAAGAGCAACCTTTTTTACATGAAAAATACATACTTGTTTGATGTTGATATCTTCATCCGTTTTCGAGATATTTGCCTTCTAAAGTTTCAATGCAGTTCGGCCTATTAATACAATTTTTGATTATTAAATACGAAGCTCAGGTAAATAATAAATAATAACAAGAAATAATGCATAGATATACACTAAATCATAGTTTATTAGTAGAGTTTTTTAACGGCCACATAGTGTTCGCAAGAGGAAGTTATAACGTCTCTAGAGTGTTCATAGTAAAAAAAATAACAAACATGAAAATAATGACTTCTAAAATTAATTTGTCAAAAGGGTAACAAGTTGATACAACTGTCAGATGTAATGCAAGCGCCCACGTATTATACCGGTGAATAATTTATTTAGAGCAACTGCTCGAAATGTGCACCACCCTCTTCAATGCACTTTTCTATTCGTTTTCTTAGAGATCTTCTAATGTTACAAAACAGCCCTGTATTATTTCTGATTACATTGGCAGCTTCTTGAATTTTTTGAAGCAACTCTTCACGGGAATCAATTCTTTCCTTGTAGACTATATCCTTCAAACTAGACCAAACAGAGAAATCTAGGGAGTTAAAATCTGGACTTCTAGGTGGCCAAGAAAATTCACTTCCACGACCAAACCATCGATGTGGAAACTGTTCATTCAGATAATTGCGCACGGGCAGAGGAAAATGTGGTGGCGCTCCATCGTGCATAAACTACATGTTTTGTCTTAGTTCAAGTGGTACATCTTCTAGTAGTTCATTTAAATTTTGTTCAAGAAAATCTAAGTATAGTTGACCGTTTAGATTCGGTGGGAGTACAAAGGGACCAATAAAAAAATCAGATATCATCCCACACCAAATGTTTATCCTCATGCTGGAAATGTCTTTCCCTTATGGCACGTGGATTCGCATAATCCCACAAGTGATTATTCCTCCAGTTGAAAACTCCCCGTCTAGTAAACATTGCTTCATCTGTGAAGAGAACTTTGTCAAGAAAATTTCGGTCCTTGTTCTGTTTTGTCTGTAAAAACTGCGAAAATCGTAGACGTGTCGCAGGATCCTGAGGTAATAAATTCTGCATGGGAGTGAAATGATAAGGGTACAGTTTCTCTTTTCGTAAAATTCTACTGATAGACGTTTGACTTATTCCTGTCGCTGCAACTTAAACGGCGAGTACTTGCGCCTTGGTTTTCGGTAACACGAACTAGAACTTCCTCCTCTTGTTCTACCGAGATTGTTTTTGGAGCACCATTATGACGCTTAGGACGAAAACACCCAGTTTCTCCTAGGCGATTATAAAGATTTCTAAAAAGTTTATGATTTGGTTGTCTTCGATTTGGATATAATTCCAAATATCTTCGGCATGCAGCAAGTCCATTAAAATCTGTTTGAGCAAAAACACAAACCATATCTTGCATTTCACTATTAGAAAAGTCATTATGCCGTGGCATTTTTTTTTATACTTATTCTAGTACAAATAAAACAGAGAAAGATAAAGCTACTTGCTTAGTACTATACTCTTTGACACAAGCGTAACAAGCACAAATAATGATAGCTGTCAGATGCATTTAAGCCAACTTAGTACTTTCAGAAGAATAAGCCAACTATGTATTTGAAGGACTAAAAATTGTATTAATAGGCCCAACTGCATTGAAACTTTAGAAGGCAAATATCTCGAAAACGGATCAAGATATCAACATGTAAAAAAGGTTTCCCTTTCAAATTTCCGATTCAGTTTATGTGATTCTACACGCACAAAAAAGATAAGCATCGATTTATCTATTCAGCAGTGTGTAATCAGCGCCACCTATGAGCAACGTTAAAATTGATGTTATTCGTCATGCTGAAAAACATAATAATACCAATTTTCAAGTTGATTCTATAAAAACTTGCTGAGTTATTGGAAAATTTAGAAATGAAATTATTAACTTGAACACTCTGTATCTCTTAAACGAGCAACATTTGTATAAGGCATGCCGTGGTCAATCCTCATATTTTAGGCTCTACTATTCCCAGTTTCCAGATTTCCCATTCTTAACGACTCACTGTGTATAGATAGTAGCTAAGGGGATGTAAAATTGCTTAAAGAACGGACGACATGACTCCAAAGTATCTATATTTTCGATACATCTTACAATGCGCTTCTGTGCTAAAAATACATCCTTCGCGTACACTGAATTTCCCCAAAATCTGACCCCATACAGAAGGCGAGAATGAACCTCTGCATAGTAGAGTGCCATTAAGTAGTTAATGCTTATGATATAATATTTTAAATTTATCATTAAATAACATGAACTGTGTAATTTCCTGGTTAATCTATTGCAATGCTCCTTCCAATTAAGGGTTTCATCCAACAGTAGTCCAAGAAATTTAACCGAGGGTGGTTGATGCGATGGCGAAGCACCCAAGGCTATATTCAGATTAGGTACCTTAGTTTGGGACGTGTGAAAAATAACAACACATTTTTTGCTAGCATTTAAGCTTAAACCGTTGACACAGAACCACCTACTAAGCTCAGTAAGGACCGTCTCAATATTGTGTTCCAATTCGGAAAAAAATCTGGAGCAGATACCATAGCAGATGTATCATCTACGTACAAAAAAAGTGAAGTACCTATGTAGTATGATACAATGTCATTCATGAACAGCAAAAAAAGAATGGGCCTAAGAATTGAACCTCGTGGAACACCCAGTTTCACCGGCAGTAAGGAGGATTTAAAATTTTCAACACATCCGTTGATTGATTTAAATGTAATTTTAACAAATTGAGTGCGACCTGAGAGATAAGACTGATAATTTAAGTGTTATTTATAATAATTTAATTCACGCCGGAATTTTGTTAATTTTAAGCTCTTGACTAGGGTTTTGCCATGTTTTTCTTTAGTCCTTGAACAGAATTGTTAGAGCTTGACAAAAAATAGATTGATATACGAATAATTCAAATCATTTTAATTTTTATAGTTGTATTAAACCAATATATCTCCATTATTATTTGCGAAAGTAATTAAAATTCGATATATCAATGAATTCTTCGTGTTTTAGATATTTTTGTTGATAGGCATGGCCATTGAAGTACAGAGATAAGATAAGTACACAAAATAGATATATTAATTATAATCTCATAGAAAAACGCCTACTGGAGTGAATTGTGAGAACATTTACTTAATCCACATCTGTCAATTTATCTGTTTGGACACATCTAGGCAAAGTATCTTGGAACGTTTACTACGCATTATTAAGCGAAAGCACACTATCCTATTAAGTCTATAGACAGTTGTTAAAATAAGTTTGTTTCTACATAGGTGCATAGTCGAACTAAATTTGGAATGAAAACTTGTAGATATGTCTATCGACAAAGCCAGAGCCTTTATATCAACCAACTCCTGTTAAGAAGTTATTTCTTGGGAACATTCTAGTGATTCTTTATTCAGATTTTTCTTTTGTCCTATGTATACAGTTTTTGGCTAATAATTAACGCTGGCATCAATAGTAACACGATTCTAATTTGTAGAACTCCAAAACAGCTAGAATAGAGTTTTTGGTGGAGAATATCATGCTCCACAAAAAGGTCTATCAAATTTACTGATATATCGCCCTGTTAGATCTCGGTAAGCGAAAATAGGAAAAATATAAAAAATACAAAATTTTAAATTTTCGTTGTTTGCGTGTGCTGTTTAGTGTAGCAGAGTAAGATATAAAAAAAAATTGGAAGAGCGTTTGTAGAGCATGAAATCTTCTCCAAAACGTCTGCGACAACTCTATTCTATCTGTTATAGTTTTTGAGTGCTATCAATTAGAAGCGTGGTTTAGTTGTAACTAGTTGCCAGCTCTACTAATTGTATATACATATATACCGGGATATTATTTGCAATTTGTGGATTGCATTCTGGTCGACTGCATTCAGGCGCACGATTCGTCCCCATCACCTCGCAGTAGTATGAGGGCTTCGCTGAATTGATTGAAATTGAAAAGATCGATGTGACGATAGCATTTTCTTGTAGTTAGACATGGGCAAAGAACAGTGCTGTTAGACAGCGATAGCATACAACACACAATTGTCCACCAGAATAGCATGCGTATTTCTTGACTTTGTTAACTCATAGAAATCATATTTTCATCCTTCTTTTACTCATATAAAGAGGATCATCACATTAAAATTAGGTCATGGTATAATGGGTATACACTCCTCCAAGGAGTAATGTTTCTTTTTCCGAAGATCTCTAGATCCTGTATACTAGCAGGATCAATACTCATTCGGTGCTTCATACCAGTAGGTTTATTGTCTTTCATAAAGTTCTGGCCTTTTCTCGCCAATTTCTCACGGTTGTGTTTTCCAAGTCCCTCACTACCTCTCCCATCTACTTTGTCTCAGGCCGTTCTTCTCTTCTTGTACCAGGTCTTCATGTTAACATTGCTTTACCATTTAATGCAGAAGTGCTTTCATCTTAGAGAAATCTTTTATAGAAACGACACCTTCATAACAGATTTTTTTTCGTTCAATTTGCCAATCTGTAGCTGGTGTAAATTAATTTTTGTATTAGGTGTGTCTTATATGGATATCATTATTCTCGGCCACTTAATACGATAGTGTGCTAAATTTGAATAAAACTGTTTAGCGGATTATTTTGCATGATTTTCGAAGTATTTACTCCATTACTCCAATCCACTGCTAGGCATATTAATTATGTTGATAAAATCTGCTGCGTGACTAAACACTCCCGGCTTATCTTTAGCTTCGTTTCAGTTAAAAAATTACATTTATTATCACTAAACTTTAATTTCCTTGTTATATACTATGGAATTAAAATAAGAATACATAAAACAATATTCGAGACTTCAGCAAGATAATTGATGTCACTGTCACTAATGATAATCAAAATTTACCTTGCTCTGTGTAATTAGAAACTCAGGCTACCAACATTTCTCTTTGACATTGAATTAAATCTAATATTTACTTCAGTGTAATAACATATACATGTAATAAAAAAATTATAGAATGAGATGGACAATTGCAAACAACAATCTAACACGTTAATTTATAGACGCGTTTCAAAAAGTGTTTGGAAAATACCGAATTTATTCCCGCTATGGACACATTGAATATGGAATGAATTCGGCAAAACTACATATGTGTAAACCACTATTCTAAGTCACTCGACCAGTGAGTAAGGAATCGTACCTGCGCGCGTACCTTTGACTGTCCATGACACAGAATAAACAGAAAGGACAAGTTTCTCGCAACCTAACACTAAACTCTCAACTAAAAACTAACCTCCAAACACCTTCAAACAAACAGTAAACATGTGAACAACATTCCAGGAATATTTGGACATATTTTAGAAATGGCGTGTGCCAGTCATGCGCACAAAAACTATGACATCAATATTAAGGCTTTTGTCCTTTGTGTTTATTCTATGTCCATTATAAATTTAACTTTTATGAATGCTACCAACGAAAATTTAATTTGTATTTCAATAGGACAGTGATGTTTTCAGTAACTGTGATTTGGAAGATCATCTTTGTTAAATGTACGTTAACATTGATTATTAATTTATTAGGAAGCTATCGAGTAAAATTTATATTAATATAAATACATAAAAATTTTGCTGCTGCAGTAAATTACTTATCTAAACGACCTCAAACTATTTCACCACTTATTATACTGGTGTGTGTTTCCTGGCCTCAAAGTGCTTATCTAAATATGTTTAAATAAAAACTATTTTAATACTTTCGCCAATAGTATACATTACATTTACAGAAAATAATGCAGGTGAAGTTGAAAACAATGAAAAAGAATTGTTGCAAATTTTTATGACAAAATCTTGGTTATTTTTAAGCTTCAAACAACCAGCTTTAAACAATCATATACATATATACACATATATTCCTAATAAAGAAAGAAAATAATTTGCTTCCTAGCAATGTATAATGATTGTAATATTAATGAATATACTGGAAATGCTCATGAATGAGGAATAGTTATATACTTTTGATTAAAAGAAAAGTTATGTGCGCTCAAGATAGAAATCTGTAGCTATATCCTAAAGCTATTGAATGTGTGACCAATTAGCAGTTTATATAAATAATCTATTAAGTTAACACCACACTGCGTACACGTTCGTGCTATCTCTCGAGTAGCAGAAGGTTAAAATTACTTTTTGACGTTTTGAATGAAAGATTATTGTTTTATAACTTGTATAACTGCTTGCGCACTTGTATCAATATTAATGAGCTATAAAATTACTACTCACTGTTAAAATTTCAAATTGAATACGCGTGGAAAGCAATGAGTAAATACAAAAATATAAAGCTTTCGTTAGCGTGCTCATTATTTGACAAAGTTTTAACATGGTTTTTTCTTACCTTCCGTCAGAGTGCAACTTTCTCATTATTTTACTTCGCCGTGTACTTTTCCTCTGTTCTTAATGAGACTGTCAACTTGAAAGCTTTTGTTTCCAGGATGCACAATTTAAATTTCTATTTGCATTTTTATTATCCTGCTGTTGGAGATGCCCTTTTTTGCGTCGCTTTAATGTATTTTTTTATTAAATATAATCTTCACTCTGGGAATCACAGATTACGTCGGCAAATTTTATAGGAAAATGTTTTTGCTTTGCCTGTTTCTCTCTTGTCACGTCTTTGCCTTGCTTCCATGGAGTTTCCGTTTATGTCGCTGCCGCAGCTAAAATTAAAACTATCGCTTTAAATATACGATTTGCACGTTCTAAGTAATGGATTTCAAGCAGAATTGTACTAGTAACTCTCGTTAGAAAGATGTCTTAAACGAAGCAACTTATATCAATATGAGTGATATCGCAACGTACGTTCTTATTTTTAATTAATCAAGTAAGCGGCTGTGTTTTAAATTATAATATATGCTCTTTATAATTGGAAAATCTTTATACAGCTTGTTAAAAAATACACATTTTTTTAAGCAATTCAATACACACATGTACAAGTAAAGCGTTCTCAAAATTAAGAGCGTCAAGAACATACACTCAAATTGAACGAAGTTATTGCTCTCTCTTCTCTATCCTCTGTTTTTGCATTCAAAATATTCGAATACGGATCAGAAAGACACAACAGAAGCGAGTATTTAAATAAAATGTTCCTGTTCGCGATGAGTCCATTTCAGGCAGCTGTGTTTACATGATTGTCGATAAGGAAACAAAATTTCTCATTAAATATAAATTCGTTTTAGGTTCGTGTTGACTTTCTCCATCCACGTTACTGACGGAAAATATAACGAGCTAATTTCAAGAGCAGCTCCTGTTTCGTTTGCGATTGATTTAATGTCGATGATTGACGGAATTATTAACTGTTGTATGTAATCTTCCATTGAAATTTGAAGTGATAAATTTTCCGATATTTTACGTGGCACATATTATGAGTTAGAGGGTGTAAAATTAACTAGCTGCTACATCATTTCATTGTACACCCAACTTCGTTAGAAATATGTCGTACTACTTCGTTTGAGCATTGTCATATAATTATCGAACGACAACAATTATTACTTCGAAAGTAAATCTGAATTTCTTCACGTAAGTTGAATTTCTTTGTAGGTAATATATATACAGTAATTTTTGAGAACAAAGATATTTTAGAAATAGTTTCAAATTTATTAGTGAAACATTACAGTGGTAGTCTGTTCATTAGTTTGAGGTCATTATTGCTCTGAGAGTAGCAATTTTTTGCATATTTGTATGCTTTGTAATTGTAATTGTAATTCAAGAAGAAGTCGGCCTTGATGATAATCAAAATATACACTGTGTTCATTTTAAAACTTACCGCCTCTGTAACTTAAAAACCCCCAATACACTGCAATATTCGCCGGGACAATCAAATCAGTCAAAAAAATATTTGTTTAACTTTTTTTGAATGCTAACTGAGTGAAAAACCAAATCAAAAAAATCTAATCTTACTCAATTTTTAAAACGAATACTGATAATGAAAAGGGCTTTTAAATGATGTGGTGGGGTAGTTGCATTTGAGATTTTGGGGTTGCTAGGGGTTACAGGGATGAACATATGACGACTACTTGACTGTAAAAAAGTTCACCCCTAAAACAAAAATTGACGTGTTCCGGCGAATATTGCAATGTATTGGGGTTTTTTAAGTTACAGGAGTGGTAAGTTTTAAAATGAACACAGTGTATAGTAAACTTGCCTGTCAATATAAATAACATTACAACAGTACAAATAAACAATTATAACTAACTATTACAGTATTACTTAGAATTCATAATAATCTTACAAAATATAATTTGATCTAAATATGTTTTATCGTTACATTGTACTTTACTGATACCAGGCACCTCATTTATATCGTTTTTCTTACTAAACACTTTCGATATTGAAATTTCATTGTTTAGCAGAAGCTTTTTAGTAGCAAAGTTATAATTCCGTTGGGTAATCCGTTGCTTAAGAATATCGAATAAAATATTCAACCATTATGCAAATTTGCGGAAGAAAACTCAATTTCCCTTTAATGAAATTAGCGGCAACACGGTTATATAAATTGGTGGACTTATCTGCGAACAGTTTGCTTAATAACGGTTACTGCAGTTTTGCATATTACATAAGCAATTCACCACGACCTGCAGAGATTATACCGCGTGTTTGTTATATCTGGAATCGGTAACATTATTTTGATACTTTACACGCTAAAACTATATCATCTGGTATCCGAATATTGGATGCAGCTTAGAGCGTTTTCTGGTATTCCTATTATTTGGAAGAACCTATTTTAATATGCTACTGCCCATTTAATTCAGTGTACTAATGTTTTACGTACTATTTCTTTATTGATTAATCCCAGTCGAGTCAGCACATATAAGAGCTGTTGAAGATACTTGAAGCATTAAAACATAGTACCTACCTGTTGTGTACCATATTCATTGACTGGGGTACTCTACAAGCATACCTATTAGTCAAACTATTCCACAGCCGATATTGCTTTAGAGTTCGTCAACTGATTGCCTTAGAGTATTACGACTAGAAAGTAACGTGTATACATGTGAGTTACAGCGAATCAGATGGATCTTGTTTTTCTTTCTACGGTAATACGCATCGCATATAACCACGAACAAAAACCACTTAGAAATTAACACCACAAAGTGACGCCCACTCAGGACAACCTACATTATGGGGAACATTGATGTACATGCAATAAACTATTAGAACAAGTAAGAATGCTTACATATAGCAGGCTTGCAACCGTAGTGTAGGATAGACCTATTAGCCCTTCCAGATTGAGACATTTCGGAAATTGATAAATTATAATGTAATATATTAAATAGTATTTGAGTGATTTCTTCATATGTGCACACCTGCTTGTTACTAATGTGTAACATGTCTTACATCATATGTCCACATTTTACTTTCATTTTATGAATAACGAGTAGTAAAAAAAAATCAGCTTAAATTAGCATCGTTTATTTGCAAAAACTACTTTCCTAATATAAACTTAATATCCATTTTCTAGCAGATTATTGGTATCTACCTTTTATGTAAAAGACTTTTGCATTTCTATTTTAATACAAATAGCACTGACAAATTTATACAAATGTTGCTCTGTAAATGTCATTTTATCGATTCTTCTTGTTTAATAAATTAATCAATTACTAGTCAAGTTGTTAATATAAATTATCATCAAACTAAACAATTTATATATAAATAGAAGTTTTGCTAGTCTTTAGATCCTAAAATCCAACATTAATTTATGTGTACATAGCTACTGCATGTCACGACGAATTAGTTTTTATGTCTTCTGGAATTTGTGTATAACAATAAAATATCAACAGGTGAAGCCTTTACCACAGATTGTTGGCAATTGAGGTAACTTTCAAAATATCACATTTCTATGTCGCTCACTACTTAATGTTTGTACGTTACGTTCGAAAACACAGAAAAACCAGTTTGTCTAAACTGACTGCGAATTTGCTTCTAAAATTGTAAATCCTAGAACCAGCTTGAACTACTCGGTACTGCAATGATCGAACAAACCTTTAGATTCTATTAGTAATAAGTTAGGAACTAAAAGAAACCAGAATTGTCCTATAATGTTAATAATTAACATTCAGTCAACGAGTTATCGATTAAGTATCCTAGAAATCTAGTATTGATTTTACTGGGAATAGTATTAGAACCCAACCGCATTAGAATTTATTTATCAGGAACGCGCCTTGAAGACTATCAGAAAGGTATTGCTTGCAAGATAAATTGTATGCAACTCATACGTAACTACTTAGAAACTATGACTGAAAATTATATACCTTTCTATTAGACAAAGTTTTATTATAGAATGATGTTTTTAGTAGTGTATATAGATCAAAAGCAAGAGCACGAAGATTGCCGAACGAAAAGCGAGGTGTAGTAAAATACACACAGCATAGCAATTTTAGCAAGTGTTGCCTGAAGCGACTCTTGCTTTCAATGATAGCAAGAGTCGCTTCCAAACAAAAGTACACGGCATACCACCGCTGGACAGCCGGTACTTTCTGTTTTAAACTGTTAAATTCTTTTAAAGCCAGTTAACTTAGAAGTTGAGGAAAGGAAAATGTTCTGAGAGTGTGGTAAAGAAAATTAAAAGCAAACTTATCGATTTGATATTTTTTGATATTTCAGCTAATTATACGAATTTCGAACTTTTTTTCTATATATGGTGGAAGCTTAGTTGCTGTGACTTTGTAAGCTCCATCGCTTGTCTGAGTATCAACAACTCTCGCGGTCTAGCTTTTGTGTGTATATAATTGTGTTCAAATGGCTCTGTAACAGCATTAAACCGCTTTTTATAATGCCGCGCTATTAATCACTTTGCTCCCAACAGCGTACGGCTGGTCGAATGGATTTCAATTCTCCGAGAAAACTGTCACCGTCTTTCCGGAGAATTGAAACCCGGCTCCTATCGTTTCGCCACAACAATAGTCAGCCGTCTAACCATTGCGTCTAGCGATCCGTTTACTACTAAGTCGAATTTGTAGAATATGGATAATCAGGAGATTCATTTTAAGGACATTATTTAGTAATAACTGTTAAAAAAGAACTATCAGAAAAGTCAAAATTTTACTTAAATTGACTAAGAAAAACATATGGCACAAACATTATTGGTTACACTGTATTCATATATATATATTTTACCAGTTGGTTTACATTTGGACATACATACATACATAAAATTACCGGAAAAACTCCTATGTCAACTTAAAATGTAAAAAAATCACAGCACTACATCTTTACAAATTAAAATATAAATAGTTTTCCAGAGCCAAGGGTTCCAGCATCACACCAAGATCCAAGCGTATTATAATATAACTAAAGCAAGGTATTCAATGTTTCCACTACATAAATTCATCTAGTGAATAGTAGCACTTGTCACTTAAGTACTTTTTCATCTTTCCTTTAAATGTTTCAGAGGAAGACTCAGATAACACAGTTAAAAGTTTGTTATAAATTTTTATACTCTGGTTCATGTAGGAATTGTATGTATAAGTAGGTATCAAATCTTGACACACTTATGTTTAAGTTTTATGATGCAATGAGAGCGCCTATTTTCGGGAAAAAATATTTCGATGGAGAATAATTAAAACATCGAAGAAGGTGCAACTAACCTCATTTCATCCGCCGCTTCAAAAATAGTACAAGTAGTGCAATAATGACTAGGAAAATACGAGAAAAGCACCTAACCAAACGGTGACCTACAATGCCTCATCTGTTATGAATAGAGTGGACCAACCCGGAGCGAAAGCAGAGGCGTGACTAACGAATTGGTTCCCGCGTACCCCATCGCACATACGATTACTTAGTATGTTGTCCACGGTCATCGTGTGTGGACGTATAATAGTAGCAGGAAAGTGTATTCTGTGTATTTAATAATATTGAAGGAGCGTATCATCGAAAATATTTCATAATCTAAAAAAACAGTCTTACATTTTTTTGGTATCTAACATAATAACAGCACCGTTCGTGATAGTATATCTCTACATATTAATAATGTTTCGCACGCGGGAACCAATTCTTTAGTCATGCCTCTGCTTTCGCTCCGAATTGGTCCACTCTAGTTATGAAGGTATGTATTGATGTCTTGTGATAATTCAAATCTCGTTAAAATGCTATAATAAAACTTTATAATGATTCTTCGTCAATGTAATACTGTGATAAACTTAAAAAGGTGCTTAGCAAGTGCCGAAATCAACAGAAGCCACAAAAAAAAGAATTATTAAGAAAATAAGCACATCGGTATGTATTGTAATAAAATAGAACCTAGTGTGGATGTGGATATCAATAAAACTCTTACCCAAATAAAAGTGATGAATAGACAAACATCACGAGAAACAAGTGTGCATGTGCACATCTAATATTCTAAAGCCAGTAGCATGAGTCGATCTTATGAATTAGTGTATGATGGAATTTGATAGTATGATTATTTTCAATCTATGTGAATATGTGGAATATGTCTGTAAATATTTGCTTTTGCTATCACAAATATTGACAATTTTGGTAAAGAGAAGACATTGTTCTCTTAATAATAATGAATTTAGTTATATATTGTAATCAGACGTGATTTTAAAATTTAATTTTTGTTAATAAACATAAATATTTTAATAACTATTCGCTACCATCGTCTCTATAAATTGAGGAGGAAAAAAATACTAACGGTTAGTTGTCCACGAAAAGGAAGAAATCATTAAGAAGTACAGGGTCAGGCACTGAAACTTTTTTTTTTCAAAGGTAAAAAAGAAAAGTATACATTGTACATTTTGAGATTATCTTTTTTTAGCTTTATGCATTAACATGGGAAGTTTGATATCAAAGAGTTTTAAAAAGAATATTTGGCAAGCGTCCACAGTTGCTGTCGATGCATTGTTGTAGCCGATTTCTGAAGTGCAAGTGGACTCTCTCCAGCATAGCAACCGGTATGTTGGCTATTTCATCACGAATATTGTTTTCTAATGCTTCCAGAGTTGCAGGACGGTTGTTATAGACTTTCGATTTGAGGTAGCCCCATAAAAAAGAATCACATGGGGCTAAATCTGGCGAGCGTGCAGACCAGGAGACCTTTGTTGGAGATAAGTTGCCCTGGAAAATTCTCACACAAAACACGCATTGAATTTCGTGATGTGTGGGCAGTCGCCCCATCTTGCTGAAACCATACTTCGCCAACAGCAATATTTTCGAGAGCTGGCAAACAGAAATTGCCAATCATGGCCAGATAACGCTCCGAATTTACCGTTACCGTGCGATTGTCCTCCTCGAAAAAATGTGGTCCAATAATCTCTACACTTGATATCGCAGCCCAAACTGTGACCCGATCCGAATGAAGAGGCCTCTCATGAATTTCACTGGGATTTATACCGCTCCAATAACGCATATTTTGTTTGTTAACACACCCTGGGATGTGAAAATGTGCTTCATTACTGAACCACACAATTGTGTCAGGAGGCAAATTCTGAAGGAGCGTCTCGCATGCTGTTTGTCGTGAAACCAAATCACGTTCAGAAAGCTGTTGCACAACTACCATTTTATGTGGATGAAAGTGAAGGTTATCGTGAAGCATTCGACGAGTGGAACGATCTGACAACCCCAGGGCAGCTGCAGGTTTTGAAGCAAAGCGTCTAGGAGATCGCAAAACTGAATCTCGTACTGCCTCAATGTTTGTATTGTAACTGTTCGTGCTGCTTCTGGTATCTTGCGGAACACATTTCCAATCGCCCTAAATGCTTCCAACCACAATAAGATTGATCTCCGTGCAGGAACAGTACCTCGAGGAGGAATATTGTACCGTAAACGTAACGCCCGCTGCACTGCAACGATCGAGTGGCCTCGTGAAAAGTAGATTTCTACTGCAAACGCGCGTTGCTCTCTCGCCCAAAGCATTTTGACAACTGATGGCATTTGACAAGCAAATTCCCACATCAACGTTCTCGGTCAAAAACACTACCGCGCTACAACTAGTTCCTGTAGTACCACTATGTTTAATTGAAAAAGGAAAGTTTCAATGCTGGACCCTGTATATTAAAGGTATTGAATAACATTACAGAAATAAATATTTTGCTGGATAATTTGGTAGTCAAGCTAGATGACTAAGAATGTGTTTAAATAAATACATAGCGAATTAAAGCACGAAAAAATAGATACATTTTAGTTTACAATGTACCTACTATAAATTTATTAACGATCCCTAAAAAAATAATGAATATTTCTATTTTTTAATATATGGTGTAATATGTGTTCCATGTATGTTATATTATATTGTCATAAATGACCATACAGAGTGATATTTCCATGCAGTGAGGGATGGAGTTTTAGTGATTCAAATTTAAAGTTGCATCATCTGGCTGGTACCCGCATGGAGCCAAAGCGGATAAAGGAGAGAATCTTGGAGTACATAATCTCTCGAACACCTTAGGCTACCTCTAAAAATCTTCCCGGTGGAATTATACAGATCTCTACCAACGAGAATGGTTGGACAAATATATGAAAGGAGCAAACATCTACATATATCTGCACCGATAGCCAAGTCGCTCTAAAAACGTTGATCTCGTATAGCTTTGAGTCTAAACAGATCTGGGAATGGCGAAGTTATTCAGTTGGTTACCAATCACAGAGTATCCTTGATATAGGTTCTGCTTAATTTCTGATATAGTTTATACCGTTTGTTGACAACTCTTCCATATTGTTGCTTTTGTTTTGTAAGTGCTGTTCGTTCGACTACATAACAGTATGGGTGGAAAGCTTTTGCGATATTAAATATCTTTCCTTGCTAATACAATTTCTTGGAAATTCGTATTGATTTAAAAAGCGTTTCAGTTTCATGGTGTTAGTCATTGTTACAATGTAAGTTAGCAAGTATCAACTCAAAACTGTTGAGAGATATACCATATAAGGTCGTATTTGACTCTCATATAAAGGACCGATTTTTCCCGATATGAGTTTAATTTGGGCAATATTTTCAATACTTAGACAAGAATGACAACGTATACATATGTTTATACCCTCATTAGTAATATCCACATATATTTATAAATTCTCTTTTTCGAGCTATATTTACCTATTTTTAATTTATGGTAAAAATATCTATTTGTCTCTAATATAAGGTTAATTTAATAATATAATAAATAGAAACGAAGAGGTTACAAACATCATTGTAGATTTCCTTATTTTACATTTCAACAACTTCAAGCTTAACACTAAATTATATATATTCTGTACTGTGTACTATGTACAACAAGTACTGTGATCAACATTTGTCCATAATAAGTGCGTATTATTTTCTGATACAGCTGCTTTGCACAAGAAGAATAAAAGAAAATAACAATAACACTGCAACTCCCTCGCCTTGCTAAGTTGTTAATTATGTATGTATATGCGATATTGGTGGTTTATTCTCCATAGTTTCTATAATTGAATAACAAAGTTATCAGCTTTTAAAATTTAAAAATGAAAATTAAATTACCCAAACCTCAGCGGGTTACGAGGCTTAAAAAAAACAGGGCGCCAATATGCAAATTTTTAAATAGGGGTGCATATTCCCCGATAGTAACATGAGCTCTCAAGCTAGGCGCGTGTAGTGAGAATAAATAAAGGAAACACTAATTAACTAATAACAATGTTTATTACAAAACTATTTAAAAGAAAATTAGAACAGTAACAATTTACAATTTTAAAAAACTTTGAAATTTTACAATAAATGAACGGTTTAAATTTTAACAATTCAGAAAAGCTTTTAAAAAAATTACAAGAATAATTTAAACTAATTAAATAAAATACAATGATGAAACATTCTGAATGTATGTATATATTATTAAAGCAATAGCTGATAAACTTATACTTATAAATAAAAAAATTATATTTGTGGGTACAGTGCAAAAGACACAAAAAAAAACATGAGAAAAAACTAAAATTTTAACTTGGCGTGATTCTAAACCAGCTGGTATTTATACAATGATTTTATCTTTACGCTTTTTAAACGAAAACCCAATTAGCACAATTTATGCAAGATTTGATTTTTACATATATTTTAATCGAAATAAAAACCAATTTAAAAAGGCCTAACCTGGTTTTACTTCTTAAAAGAAAAACCCTGCGACGCAGGATACGTGCCTAGCCTTTCTCTCTAGTTCTCTCTCCCACACTGTCTTTCTCCCGGGCAATGGTACAATGTTCTGGACTCTTTGGAAGGTATGGAACACTCATTGACCGACCTCGTGGAAAATTTAACCTACAAACACGACAAACGAAAACCAGAAAATGTTTCGTACGAGAAAAAACGGTTAAATTAATTTCTACCAAAACCTCCAAGAAATGATCTACCAGATAATATCCTATTTCTAAACAAAAATGAGTGGATATACTCTCAGTTAAAGTTAACAAAGATAATTAAGAAAAGGAAATTATGAAAGATACTAACCAAATCGAAGACTGGTGTACTCGTCCCGGAAGAGACAGTGGAGCTTGCAGCGCCAAGAGAGAGAAGAAGGAATTCATTTGACTTAACTTACCAAGTCAACTCGGATAGTCATCGCGCAAGTGCAAAAATTATTGCGATGAAATACAGCACGGTTCAAAAGTAACGGTATAACCGTTACACTCTACCTCTCCCCGGTAGAAAAAATTTTCGCAGGAAAATTCTTGGAATCTTGTTGGAAAAAAAAAAAAAAAAAAACAAGGCTAGTCTTGAAACTAAAAGGTATCTCAATTCAACCCTGAGTACGCATCACCCAGTATATACAAGGAAGAAACTTGGTGTGATCAAATAACCAAACTAAACAATAACGTTTTTCGAAAAGAACTAAATTGGAACCTTGCTCCAGGAAAATAATGTTTCTCAGTGATTCTCAAAAATCATAAAATAATCCCTATAATCAGGAAAATTCAAAGATTCCCTAAATAAAGAAAACTTGCCAAACTCAAACTCATAAACTTATTCATAACCAAACTAAAATGTTTCTACCAAAACAAATTTACACAAACCAACAGGGTTGAGAGAATTCTAAAAATCTGAAACTTGCTAATGCAAAGGGTTGCAAATATATAAGTTAATAAAACGAATAAAGGGAGTCGTAGCGTAAAGAATTACGTACTAAAAGAATTTAATTATATAGGTACGAAGCAGGGAAAAGTTGATACTAATAACTGCGGTCTTACAATAACAATGCCCTCGGTATCATAGAACAACACACAAAAAAGTAAACAAACAGATCCTCAATCAAAGTCCGAAACAAAGAAACAAAGAAACAAAAAGGAATTGAACGTTCGCCACGACGCTCGGACGAACGCATCCTACCAACAGAGCATGGAACCCAACACGAAGGTCAATGTTGGTCCATATACACTTTTGGCATCATGAAAGCCGTCAAATATAGAATCATCAAACTCGAACCTAATGCCTGGCAAACACTTGTTCATTAATGAACGGGTGGCATAGGTTGTACAAATTAAAAATAAAAATATTTTTCAAACTTTGTCAAAATCGGGTATGTCAAAATCGGTAGAAATTCGTAAAAAACGGTAGAAATTCGAAAAAAACGGTAGATATATGTTAAAATTGATAGATACATATTCGAGCTATACTCGGAAAAAAAAACTTGACTCTTATCAGTCAAAACTCCAAACTTGGAAAACAAATGCTTCACATGAGCACAGACCCGTAACATCATACGGAAACGATAAGAAATGATAAATCGGTTCGAACTCTTTCTGAAACCAGATACAACACTGCTTCAAAAAGCAAACACCTCGAACTGTCGAGGCAAGAATCGGCACACGCCAAGATACATTCTATTCATTAATAGAATCACAGATAAAAATTCACAAAAGGTAAAATCCACTAATTTCGAATGTGAAATTGAAAGATATGCTCATATAAACATAAGAGCTTGATTATACATTCTAAGAAATTAGACAGTCAGGGATATAACAACCCAAAGAAAAACAGCAGGTAAATAAAACCGCACTAATTAATTGCTAATCCTAACTTTGGATTTAAAAATTTAAACAAGTCATAATCGATAAAGTCATAATCGGTATTTTAAAAGATATATAAATGACATTTTGAACGATATACCACGGACCCAGCTTCAGTGACAGAACATGTACAGATATTGTTTTTCGTATTCGGTAATTTTGCGATATTAGATAAATTAATTTAAATTGTCGTATTTATGTCACCAGAAAGAAATAGACAAGACGTTATAGATATGTAAGATCGTGATCTTAGGTGTAGAGACGTGTAGTAAGACGGTAGCGTTTGTGTTAGAAAATAACAGATATTAAAAATACTTCATTAACCAATATAGATGTCAATTCATTAAAAAAATGCCCAAAAATATTCAGTATACGTAAATTCCTCAGTTTTTCACAAAATAACTCTTTTTTCATATTGGTCGACGAAATTAAAACTTGTACAATCAAGGCAATTGAAACCCTCGCTTCAAAACTCACTCATCAGGGAATGAACCTACCCAGATGAGTATATTTTTTCTAAAGGTATTATTTCACGGAGGGAAAATTGGGCATATGAGAGGACTATGCACTTAACATAGAGAACCATATTTACATTTCTAATACGAAAAATGAAGAGTTATAAGGAATAACTAAGGTAAGGAGAATTACTACACGGAGACTCACAATTTATTTGTTAAAATGTTGACATTAACAAAGATAACCATTTTTGATGGATTTAACATGAGAGATATTTCAGAGATCTACAGAAAAAATGAAAGGGCTAAAACATGAGTTTCTGGAGAAATATGTGAACAACTTAGCTGCCTCTTACAGCACGCGCGTTCTTACGTTAGGAGAATTCTAACTGCCCCCGCCTACAGGGCCAAAAACATTAGTTTCTAGGGAAACATTTGAACAACTAAGCTGCTTCTTACAGCACGCGCGTTCTTACGTTAGGAGTATTCTAACTGCCCCCGCCTACAGGGCTAAAAACATGCGAAAGATATATAAGAGACAACAATATACGTAACTAACCCTAGCAACTTGGATGAAACAAGGGAAGGAAAAAAGGTTAGACAAATTTCACGTTGCGAGGCTCATCGCAATGACTTACACACAACACTGAGCCTCGGAAAGAAAAAGGAAACACAATAGGGGGAGGAAACTTAGGCACGATAGCTACCCTACTCTATTCTTTCTTTTAGATCTTTTGCATGCCAATTTCCAATATCGTGGCCATCCTGATCTAACAAACTGTAAACCAAGGGAGATATTACTTTATGAACAGTAGCCGGAATATATTTGGGACCGAGTTTTGCAGCGAAGGAATCCGCCGCACTTGACAACACATAATTTGCTTTCCAAACTTTGTCTCCCACCTTGAATCGAGACTCACGTCTTCTGAGATTATAAGACTTAGCATTCTTAACATAGGCATCGTGTATTTTATTTCTAACATCATTAAAAAGTTCAGGTAAATTTTGTATGTCATCAATTCTTGAATTCTTATCGGAAATGGAAATTATATTATGAGCATTGACCGAAATACTACCATAGTAATCACCACTAACAGCGAAAGTTAAGAAAGCTGGAGAACAATGAGTAACATCATGTTTCGCAAGTCTAAGGGCTTGTGCAACTTTGTGGATTGATTTGTCCCAAGTTCGGTGATTCTGTTCAACATATGATCGAATAGCTGTTACAATAACACGGTTTTGTCTTTCTGTTGCATTAATTTGGGGATGATAGCGCGCATTATCCCAAATTTTCTGCACCTTATATTCTTTCATAAGATTTTGAAACTCCGAACTGCGAAATTGGGGTCCATTATCACACACGAAGATCTGAGAGACACCATAGACCAGGAAAACTTGATTTTCTAAAAAATTTAATGATAGCTTTTGAAGTGGCCTTTGCCAGAGGATGAACTACGCAATATTTCGTAAACCAATCTACCACTACTAAAAGATATTGATTCCCATTTTGCGAACGCGGATAAAGTCCAAGTAAATCGGCTGATATTAATTGGAATGGGAAGTTGATATTTTTATAAGAACCCATCAAACCTGCTTTTGGTAAATTCGATGACTTACAGGAAGCACACATTTTACACTTTTTAATATAGTTATAAACGTCATGCCGCATACGTGGCCAATAATACAACTCGAAAATCCTATAGAATGTTTTAGATACACCCAAATGAGCAGCTGTCTCTGCATCGTGATACGTACGAAGAATCTCTTGACGATGAGGAGTCGGCACAACAATTTTTCAGTCAGAAAGGTTACTACTTACCGGGTTTCGACTTAAAATATGTTTATAAAGGTAGTCGTTTTCAACCCGAAACGAAGGAAATTTCTCAGGATTTTCCCGCACCTTAGCTATCATGTCTCTATACCATTGATCAGTTTTCAACTTTGAGAAATCAAGGACCGCTACTTCGTTATTTGTTCGTGACAGAGCGTCCGCGACTACATTAAGAGAACCTTTTCGATGTTGAATGGCAAAGTCGAATTGGGAGAGACGAATAGCCCAACGAGCTAATCTACCGGTGGGGTTAGAAAGATTATGAAGCCAAACAAGAGATGCATGATCTGTTATCACAGTAAACCGTGTACCTTCCACATAGCTACGAAATTTCTCCACAGCAAATATCACTGCTAGAAGTTCCTTTTCAGTTGTAGAATATTTACGCTGAGCGGCGTTTAGATTCTTACTAGCGTAAGCAACGGGATGTTCAATACCATCTGCAGCTTGATAAAGAACCGCACCCACACCAGTGTCGGAAGCATCGCAGTTAATAATGAACGGTTGAGAAAAATCGGGGCTAGCCAAAACAGGGGCAGTTGTAAGTGCCGTTTTAATCTCGTGAAAAGCTTTGTCAGCTTCAGGAGTCCAAATAATGGGCTGACCTTTCTTTCTACCACGTAGCAAGTCGGTAATAGGGCTAGAAAGTGCAGAGAAATTCTTTAGAAACCGTCTATAGTAACCTACAAGACCTATGAGTCTTTTAATCTGAGTTGTCGTTTTTGGTATCGGGTAGTCGACAATGGCAGAAACTTTTTCAGGATCAGTCCGTAGACCTTCCTGATCGACAATGAAACCTAAGAATTTTAGTGACGGGCGACAAAAATGACACTTTTCATAATTTACAGTTAACTTAGCATATTGTAACCGATCGAAAACCTTTCTCAAAACAATTAAATGTGTCTCGAAATCCGGTGTACAGATAATTATATCGTCAAGATAATAAAACACATAAGGCTCCAATGAGGGACCTATTACCTTGTCCATTAAACGACACATTGTTTGGAAACTACATGACAACCCAAACGGCATTCGGCAAAATTCAAAGAGACGTCTCCCTTGAATAGCAAAAGCAGTTTTCGGTCGAGATTCTTGGTCGAGGGGAATTTGGAAAAAAGCTTGTTGTAGGTCTATGGAAGATAAGTAGCGTGCATTGGTAATAATAGAGTCTATTAATGGCATTGGGTAGGCATCGGAAACGGTGACAGAATTCAACTTACGACCATCAAAGCAAATACGGTATTTTCTATTTGGTTTTTTCACTAACCAAAGGGGACTACACCACGGAGATTTTGAGGGTTGAATAATTCCCAAACGCAACATTTCATCGATTTCTTTATTTAAATGTTGCGTCATAGCTGGTGATAGGGAATATTGACGTTGTTTGGTCGGAGCTGCGTTACCCGTATCAATGTGATGGAAAATTAAATAAAAAAAATTAAATTTACCTAAAGAATTTTCCAGGCCTATCTCTTTAAATGAACGTGCTACTATCTCCAAGTCTGCCTTTTCTGTGTCGGAAAGTTCCTGATAGGAACAAATAGTGTTTCCTGCACACAACGGAGGAAAATAAGATAAATTTGAAAAGTTACAGTAAACCCAAAAGACTCTAAAAAGTCTACACCCAATATTAATTGGTGTGCAATGGAAGGAATAACTAAAATTTTTATCTCTCTTACAATATTATTTACCCTAATTGGTAAATCCAAATACCCTATACATGTCTGCACTGAGCCATCTGCTGTACTTACTTGCAAATTGCTATCAGTTTTCAAAGGTACATTCCAATTATCTAAAAAACGTAACCCAGCTGAGCCTAAGATACTGGAACAACTTCCACTATCTATTAAAGCAAGGAAATTTTGAGCCAAGATACTCATACTAAGATACGGACGGTTATCGTTTGGTTGTTGGGTAAACATCGGACAGGACGAAGGTACCAACGAATCATTTGATCGTCTAAATAACGGGGTAAAGCGTGGAAAGAAATTTGTTCGTGGTTTAGATAAGGTAGGTGGAGTCGAAATCGGTTTGGAACTATGGTGGACGATAAAGCCGGTCTTATAAAATCGTTCGACGGACTGAAGCCAGTTTTCCCAGTTTATTGGCGTCCTTTGGACTTGCCCTTGATTTGGGAAGCGTTTGTGGCTTTTTTGAGCTGGAATGGGGCTGGATCTTTTGAAGTTGAAGCGGCAGGGTCCAGCGACTTGCCACCTGAAAAGGAGTTTTTTTGAACACTTTTGACATTTAGACTTAATAGTGTTTTGAGCTCCACAACCGTAACAGAACGTCTGCCGAGGAAAACGACAACTTTGATAATTATGGCCGGATTTATGACAATTCCAACAACTTGTGGTGACAGTACTAATATTTCTGGAGACTGGCTTGGACGAAGTATTTGGATAAAAGCTAAGATCAGGTTCTAGTAATTGACTTTTACGTGATGAAGAAGGTTTATAGCGTGTTGACCAAGAGTTTGACTCTTCCAGTTTTTTTGTTAACCCAATTAGTTGAGAAATGGTGGTAATTTCATGCAAAGCTAACTGCGAGACGTATTGCGGCAATAGATTCCGAATTCTATTTACTATGGTTTGTTCGTCTGGTTTTCTTGACAAGCGATTGTAAAGACCTTCCATCGCGCAAATGAACAATGTAGACTTTTCGTCTTGACCCTGAGTTCTATGATTAATTTCCTCTAATAGGTCGTCGTCATAATTATATGGTAGAAAATCTTGAAGTTTATAAACCAAATCGTACCAATCCGAAAACCTACTTCTATTGGTATTGTACTAAGTCCAAGCTTGGGCTTTAAAGAGATATCCAGCCGAAATAAAAAGATCATGTTTCGAGACTCCCCGAGATATTCTTGAAGACTCAATTTTTTCCAAGAAAGAAATCACCGATTCTTGGGAACTTAAACCCGTAAAAGAAAGACCCCACTTGTATGGTAAGACGGGCTTGACAGAAGAGGTAGATTGATGTGGCAAAATGGGGGAAAGTTGAGGACCTCCCATGCCAAACTGAAAAGCTTCTGCGTCGCGAAGGGTAGAAGATGGTGGTTTGACTTTCTCCACGAAATCGGCTTTCAAAATGAGAAGTTCACCGAGAAGAGCGGTAACGATACCTCGCTGATCGACATTTTCCGCATTCATGCGATCAATACGGCCAGCTAAATGAGTTAACCGTGAAGAAATTCCGTTGACGGGCGCTAGTCACAACCGGAACAACGACCTCGGTAATTGCTTGTTTAACATCAGCTAAACTTTCCCTAACCTGTTTCTCATCTTCGGTAAAAATAAATGGATTTGAAATCGTGAAAAAGCTACGGTTTTCGCGTTCTTGATTTAATAGACCCCTTAAAGTTTTACGTTTAAGATCGAGAACACCCATTGGTTCTACCCCACGAATCTTAATTTCATATTCCACCTCTGTGGATTTCAAACAATTTACGTCCATGGTCAAAAAACTTTGAATTCACAAAAATCAAACAATTATAGAAAAAATCAGTGAAGCTGCTTGCACTGTACTTTCCTTCATTTATTTCACCCTGCACACACTAGCATCACAAGGTAACTAAAGGCCCCAAACTTTGGGTTCGCCACTTTAGTATAACAACGTTATCAGCTTTTAAAATTTAAAAATGAAAATTAAAACACCCAAACCTCAGCGAGTTACGAGGCTTAAAAAAACAGGGCGCCAATATGCAAATTTTTAAATAGGGGTGCATATTCCCCGATAGTAACATGAGCTCTCAAGCTAGGTGCGTGTAGTGAGAATAAATAAAGGAAACACTAATTAACTAATAACAATGTTTATTACAAAACTATTTAAAAGAAAATTAGAAGATTAACAATTTACAATTTTAAAAAGCTTTGAAATTTACAATTGTATGTTGCACCTATTTATATCAGGTTCTATTACAAGTATACTTTTGGCAGAATTCTGCTCCAATAGCAAATTCTTCTATTAGTTTTTGTAAAAGGATAGGATTTTTGTCATAAAACTTTTTAAAACGTCTTCATTCAATCAAGTACGAACATAACCTAAAAATTCCCTCCTTTCTACGTAAACTAAAGTTCTCCAAAAGGTTGCCCAGGAATATTTTACGTCTATATAAAGTAAATAAGCGTCTCATCTTAGGATGCACATATAGCTCAACTAAAACATGCAAATTACAAATGGAGATCTATACGTATAAAAAGTTTTGTACCAAATAATTGGCTGCGTGAATTATTCGTAGTGATAGGCACAGCCTATAGTAGACCGATGAGACAAAATATAGAAGTCAGTATTACCTTAGAGGTGTCGCTTAAGAGGCGATTTCCCGCAAATGCTTTGGCTTTTCTAATATAAGTTATTAAACAACAAAGAGAAAGTAGCTTCTTATAGTGAACTTTGCAAATCTCCTCCGAGAAATTAATTAACCCGCATCAGATTCTTAGTTGATTGCGAATAAATGTCCGAAACTTCGCAGATTTTATATTCTAGTCTACCATCATCTGTGCTCATAAAATAATTAATTTTATAGATGATGGATCTTGTAAGACGCAAATGATAATACCAGCTACAGTGACATTGTACTATAATTTTATCGCGATATAAGAAATAATAAATTTCAGTGTAAACTCTCTTAGATTAAAATTACTCTCCTCGAACCATTTAAAATTACCCGATTTTACAAATTACTTGAACTTACAGTAGCTTAGTTAATTTTTGAATTCTGTAAACAGCAGCAATAATGTGGCACCACCCGAGTTAAAAATCGTTACAATTCGGCACAACGCAAAACGGCTCAGAAATAAGGAGTAAAGAAAAGGCGAAACAACTTGAAACAGTCGTGACCAATTAAATAATTACCGCCCTAATTCAATCCAATTTTTTTTGTGCATATAATTTGAATACATGAATCTTGAGCGAAATTTAGAGGTACGTAGTCGGGATTCTTAACGGCAACAGTATGGCGTAATTTACTAATTTAACTCTTTAATGATGAAGAATAGAATTGCAGAATAAGTAGTACAATTACGAAATTTGCCTTTTCTCGACACTTGAAAAAGTTAAAGGTGCGGATTGTACCAATAATTAATTTTTTTTTACGTATCTCTTTATGTTCGTCCGGTATGTTACATTTCCAGGTATATTATATTTATTATTATACATTTATTTATTACGTATTTATACATTACTTTAAAATTTCAATATTGACTGCTTTTCTGAACTAATACGAACATATTCTTCGTTTCCGAGTAAAAAATAAAGAAATTTTGACATTTCCGCTTGCTGTTTTCTGTTACATTAATTATTATTAACAATCTCTGGCGCAAGTATTTTGTGAACAGGTGTCGCTGAAACAGAAATACTAGATACTAGAAATAGCTGATAAGGATTTTGTCATTTAACCATTGTACTTTAATCGTAGATTTGTATATTAATTAAAAATTGGCAATTGGGATTTTTTACAAATAGTACGCAGTATGACCTATTATTAGTTTCTATTTGGTCTGAAAACATTTAAGCATAATTTGGAATATACAAACTTAATGACTTCCTATACAGTGTTTCAATATAGATTCCATTCGCGCCAGCCTGTAGGTGATATATTTTTATTATATTTCTGTATCATTTTCATTAAACTTCATACCTCTTTTAAAAAAAATCTCACTCGTTATTTACGAGATAAGCAGTTGACATATGCAATATACATTCCGTTTACGTTGATTCTTTGTATTTAACAAAAAGTTTTTGTGTGTTGTGCAGTACTATGAATTTTGAAAAGATTCCACTTGAGCTTTAGGAGGCTGATGTTTAATATCTTTACTGCAGCTACAATCGTCTTTAGGATATCTTGATTACCTGGTACATACCAAAATTTTGTTAATGTTCTAAGCATAATTAAGAAAGTGTCTGGCAATTATAATACATTTCCAATCTATTTCCAGCTGTACTAACTGTAAACTCTCTTTATTATAGTGTAGTGATTTATTTAAGTAAGTTTTTAGTTTAATTATACAGTTCCTTCTCTATTTCTCCAAAACAAATTTAGTTAACGAATTGTAAGATTTCCGTAACTTTAACTTTATAGGGTCCTTGTTGAACTACTCCTCCGTGATCAAAGTATATGGTCTGTAGTTTAAATTCTGTGCTAATAAAAATGTGCATATGTAATCAGTGTTATTAATTCGTTTCAGATGATCTAAAAGAATAGCTAGGTCAGAGCCCTCAACTCAAGTTTGTTGAAATCAAATACATTGTTGGACATAATTCAAAGTACATGCTATATAACTAGAACACGTAAACTTAGGCGCGGTGAAATTTGGTAGACAAGTAGCATTAAGCCACTACAGCTTATGCTCACCAATATAACGATATACATACAATTGCCAAGTGATGCATTCATAGCGGAGTACCTTCTTCAAGCCCGTATCATAGTAACACGATGGCAGCTCGCCAGGTATGGAATGTGAAGGAACAGTCAATCATCTAGCTTCAACTCACCTTGCTAGTCTTTCAATGTGGAGGTTTCGACAACCTTAAAGGCTCAGATTAATAACGTTTCAGATCGGATTGAGGATCACAAAAGCTGCTCAAGTCCAGTGTGATGGCAAACATGAAAAATCTATGTAACAGCGAACGATCATTATCTGTTCTGCGTCCCCGCGACAGCAGTATAGAAATATCCAATAGTTTCTACTTAGGAGGATAGGTAAGTTTTGGCACTTGCGTTTGTTCGGTAGTCACACGCTTGTATCCGTTCCCATTCAACGAAATCCGCTTTATTTTACCACTTCACATAAGATTTCCTTCAAAATTAGCATTTATAGAAATCAATATCAAGTATATTTTATTCTGTAAAACTATTTATATAATGTAAGCTGAGTGAGTGTAAGCCTGAGTGGCATCAGATACCAATATTCTCTCTCTTATGCCTTTAGCTAGGCTCTCTTGCATGCAAAGATTTATGGTACCTATCTTCCTCGGGAAAACTCTCGATAATTTCGTGTTTGAACTAGAAACTTCCAATGTCGCCATTTTGTTTGTCTTAGAATCCTTATTAGACGAGTACTGTCAAATAATCACAGCATCTTAAATGCTCATATATAGTATACTTTTCGAAACATGTCATGGCTTAACTAGTAATTATACCTCTTTACGAACGTTATGTCACTTAAAACAGCCCTTGCTTGACTCGTACTGTGTTTTCTTCGCTTCCACTTCACCATATATTGAGTGTATATGTAAGTTACTATGGGGTCTGTAAATATATAGTGTTACCAGTATATCATTTTGTCGCCAGTCAGCTAGTCAATTTTCTAGTTCCCTTTTGTTATTGCAAATTTGTACCTTAAATAACTATTGAAAATAAACAGAAGCAACCTTTTTGTTGCTATATGAGGAAGGCTTTAATATTATTACTTTTATTATTTATACCTACTATGTTTATGACTGGACTGTCTATGACGGGACTAACACCTATGTCAAAATATACAACAATATGCGTTGTAGTTTGTGATGTTTGTTATTAAGATTTACTTTCTTGGTCACACACACTATATGTTATATATGAATAATGTTATATATGAATCTTATAGATTCATTTTGTTTTGCCTTGTATTCATTCCCAGATACCATTTCAATTTGATGCATTATTTAATAAATAAAAATAATGGGATGGAAGAGCGGTAGTAAGTTTAGAGAAGGTATACTCTTCGTATTTAGCTTACCACCTTATTATTGATTTAATAAACTCAAACTAACTACATCTTAAAACTTGTATATAAATCTGGAAAGATAGCATTGCATGCATGTCTAAATCTCATTCATCCTATTTTATAACCATAATACAATAAAATGAAAAAGAAGTTATTACTCTTGCACTCTATTATTCTAATTAACTAAATCAAGACGTCCAAGCGCAAAACTTTTCGATGCACCAGCAGCAAGATTCGGTGTCGGTTATTCTGCAGTAATTAACAGATTAACATGTATTAAATTGCCGCGCCGCATTCGCGGTGTGCCAGCAGTATATTACGTAGTATATACGTCTAAGTAATAATGACATTACAACATTATGTATCCCGGAGTTCATACTCGGAAGCTCAAAAAGGTCCTAATTCAATACATAATGTTCTTCTATACGTCCACTAAGTTCTATTGATTTTATACTCCATGTTTGGCAGATGATATAGAAATGTGATTATTTAGTCAAGAGCGATTCCCAAATACTTCACATCTGATATAAAGTTAGTTTCCTCTTCTATATGTAACTCTAGGGCTGAATGATATCAGGGATGTTTTAGAAGCATCTATCTTCACTTTCTATATTTTGTATATTTTGTGTATGTGTGTTTGTATGGTCGACTTTCTCGGTTGTTATAATTGCTGCAATTATCGTAACCAAAAATTGTATAATCTGCTTTATGAAGGTCCCGTAGTAGACCATTCACCACTAGATACCACAACAGGAAGACAGCCACACACAGACCCCACAATTACAGTTTCTCGGTTCAATGAGGTGTCAATTTCTTACAGATTCATCCACAAGAAAGTGGAAAATTCCAACTGTTGTCGATGCGGGTCGTAAGATTTCAACTTTGGTGTTTCTTTTTTTCTGGTTTACTTAGCAAGATATTTAAAATTGGAATGTATTTTATGACGAAAGCTGGGTACTCACCAAGAGAATGAAATCCAGAATCCAGAGCATGGAGATGAAGTACCTGGGACGAGTCCCTGGAATAACTAAAAAAGACCGAATAAGGAATACAGTAATAATAAAGCAATTAGGAATAGTTATCAAGAAAATTGAAAAGAGCCAGCTGAGGAGGTATGGACACTTAATCCGAATGACCAGCGACAGACCGGTGAAGAAAATATGGGAGTCACGGGTGCCAACTAAGAGATCGAGAGGAAGATCAATCGAGACATGGAACCAAAATGTGGAGAAATTACTAGAAAAGCGTGGTGTTACACAGCAAAGAGCGAGAATACTGGCAAGAGATAAAAAAGAATGGAGGAACTTTGTTTACGAGATGCAGTAACTCGATAGTGCATTACATATACCTTACACCTAAGGGTTCGATAAGGTTTATATTATATTATGTATTTTATGAAGTTAGCTCTTATATTCTTAATGTTTGTGCCAACGGTTCATTCCTGCGATATCATTATGAAATTACGTATTTTCGTACGTGCTTTTTGTAATTTTACTAAATTGCTCTTGATATTGTGATAATATGTGTATAACATGTATCGAAGTCATATATTTTCTTAAAATTTTCACATAAAAATGCTTAGTTATTGAAATTTAATATCTTTAACGCTTCATGGCATACATTTTAAAAATGTTTTGATTTATATTTTAAAAAGATATATAAAATTCCATAGTTATGTAAATAAAACAATTTAATAACCTCGCTATTTTGATAACAATATTATCCAATCAATTACAACAATACAAATTTATCATGCTATATTTCATGCAAGTACATTATAAAGGAGCACTAGCCAATTTTAAGAGCGTTCATTTTCAGGCTCCATTTTACTTGCATATTTTGTCATAGGTTTATTAAATGAACCACATTTTACCAATTTATTAAGACTTTACTAGGAATTTTGATTGCAGTTTCTCTCTTCGTTTATTAAACTTCATTTAATGTGTTAATATTTTCATGACCAAGACAACAAAAAGTTAGTTGTATGTAAAAGATGTCATCACAATGGAATTTGTAAATGAATCCCTTTAAAAACATCCATACCTACATAAGAGCAATAACTGAAACTGGTCGATATATGGATAGGTTATTTTCACAAAGCATACGTAAAGCAATATGTACCAGATGGACAATAGGGATGTTAGAACACTAGCGCAATGAAATTCGTATTTTTTCAATAAGGATAGCTGGAGAATATGCAAAAAAAAACATTATTTTAGCTCTTTTGAAGGAAATTATGATTTTAAAATCAATATTTATAATTACTGCTTTAACATAACGTATAGTTATTATAGGAACGAGGTCCCATGAGTCACTCTAGTCAGAATCGCGTACTATCACAAAAGAAACGAAGCGTTGAGGTGTTAATAATATGTTAGTGTGGCACAGATAACCTGAACATGTATAATAAATAAATCGATGTTTCTAACTTAAAGTAGTTATCACTAACAGTATTTGTAATAAATAAACCAGAAATAAAATATCTTCTTTATTTGTGCTAAATATTTTTGTCATGAAATAATAAAACGTATACTTACGATAAGAAGCTCTGTTATTTGTCTTAGGCTATGTGAACTCAGAAACCAGCATTTAACTATGATAAATATACAGTGTTACTATAATTGCTACAAAAAATATTTAAGACTAATATTTATGTGAGATAAAGAGTTTAATTGATCCATTTTTCTCAGTGTAACATTTGAATATATAAGCATTCACTTTTGATTTTTGTTTTCGTTTATATCCTACATATAATTTTAAGTTAGTTTTAGTTAGATTTTTGCGTACGCGTTCATGAATTTCGTTTTATATACATATATATACAGGGTGCCCACCTAGTGCGCGGAAGTCCAATATCTTGGTTGATAAAAAGATAAGATAATCTTTTTTTTTATTTCATGTGTTTAGTTATTTAAGAGCTACAAACCTAAAATAATCTCAATTATACAGAATGTTCCACCTCCTCTACACAGAAAGCAACTTTGTTTTCTTAAATACAAACCTATATTTTTTCTCATTTTTTATGATTCTACATGAAAAATGAAAGGGATATAAAGGGCGTTATTATAAGGGATTATAATAACGCAAATTTCTTAATTACTATAATTAACAGAAAAAATATTTTTTGATCAAATATTAGGCAATAATGATTCTTCAAAAGACCAGGTCTAAAACTGACCCACAGTGTATAAGGAATGCGCAGATAATGTCAAATTTGAGAAAGAAAATATGAAAAATCTCTGTTAATTAAAATGGAACAGCCTGTACATTACGGATCAGTAAAACCCAGAATTAAATATTCTACAACTTTGCTGTAACATTCCTATACCTACCTAAGTTCGACATTAAACGCGGTAAAAAACGCATACCTCGTTTCAAATTTACCCCATAAAAAAACACCCAAAATATAAAAAAAGGCAATTAAACAAATTGTTAGAAATGTTCAATGTTTAAAAGACAATCCAAGAAGTTTATAACAAGTTTTATTATCATTAGGTTCTTATATATAATACGAGTATCTTTATCTATTTTGCAGTAATTTCTTTATTAGAATAACACGTATACTAGACTATACGTGTCTCTACGTAGCCTGAAACATTTTTTCATCATTATTGGTTGTAAAATCATATTGAACGCGAATATTTTTGTTGGCGATTAAGGTAGAATACATCATTAAATAGTGCTCATGACCGACATAACGCAGAAATTATAATCTAGCAATGTTAAGAATATGAAATTTCACTGTTGATATTTTACGTTTATTTTTTTATCATTAGAGTTGAGAATATAAACAGTCCTAACAATATTGTCAAGTAAAGAATGCAGATGAAAAATTTGGCAAGATGCAAATTGGTATCAAGCTCTGATTATTTGAAACATATACTGCAAAAGTCTATTTAAAACGAACAAAGTAGTTAAAGAATAAAAATCTGGTGTAAAACCCCATTTCAAAATTCATTAATCGAGCTGAAAGGAATGGCATCGAGTAACCCAAGGAGGGCCTTAAGACGTAACACTCATACGTATACATATGTAATAGTAGTAAGGCTTGTTTTTTAGTTGATTGTGGGATTATACTGACGTTCATTGCTACTTTTCTTTTATTCCAGAGTCATCAAAATTATAGTTCAACACGAAAATAGAATATGATAATATTTATTTCAACTAATAAATGCACTATAATTACCACTTGAATAAATTTGTATGTCAACCTCGCGATTACAAGCGTACTCCAGTTATAAAATCTAATTATCAAAATTACGATGGCTTAATCTCAATCAAGAAACGAACTTCGGTTCGGTTAGTAAAATGGTTGGCAAAGTAACAAATTATGATCGTAAAAAATCAGTTGTATCGCAATTTATTGAGGGACTGTGTTAAATTTAGAGCGCCTTGTTATCTCCTGCTAGAGCAATAATTTACCGAAATTAAAATTTACCGAACATCATTAAAAACCGGTCGAGCAAAAATGAAAGAATAATAAATTGGGCTTTTCCTTACGCCGAAAAAGGGATGAAAAATGTTTACAACCGTCGCCGGGGAAAAAAAGAGAACCGGATATTGCTTGTACTTTAATCTATCTGTCTTTCAGATTGTGTAAACTTTCTGGGCAGAGTTTTATAAAGATTATTTTAGTACGTGCGTAGGCGTATATGAAAAGGTACTCGTATATCCTGCTACGTGATTTTTGTTCAACTGGTTATGTTTACAGATATAAAAGGGTATATGGTTAGAATAACAAGTATGCAAAGTTTAAGAATCAAAGTTACTTATTTTTCGTAGTGCTCCGAACTAGATTACAATTACGGCAACGTGTAATCAACAAGTGTATGAACATTTATAGAAGCGATGCCGCACTATCAAACAGCCTACTACTTTATTAAGTATTTTTGTGTAAAATAAATTGGATCCTTGGCTTTTATACCTTTTCTATGAATAGGTACATACACGGTTACACTATTACATATAAAAAGCTTTCCAAATATAGAATAGTTTCAACTACTAATACTGATATGAATGTATTGCTAATAAGAAATAAAAAAATAAAAAGTCCTTGTTGTTGTACACCGTAGAAAACGGGTTGTAAGTAATGACTAAGACACAGCTACTGGAAATTTCAGGATTCATTTTATATACATAAATCTACATTAGCATCGCCTATCTACCGCATTTTTTTGTTTTGTTATAGTGTAGTGTTAGGGTTACTTTTTAATTCTCTTGTACGTGCTAGCTACGAAAAAATATAATCCAAGTTTCAATATATAAAGCTGTGATAATTCTAATTTTGATACATGGCTTTTTTATCTTATGTAAGATATAATAAGAGAATAAATTATACTATTTCATCATAATTTCTTAGATGCCAAATAGTATTTTCCTGCCCTAGTATTTATGTTATTATTCACCGCTGTCTCTTTTTGACAGATCTCTCCTTAGACCATTTAGGCACGAATGATTGCAATATATGGTGATGAGCACCACACTAAACTAAACAAAAATCGGCGAAATCAACTCTTTAAAACGTTCTGTGCGACAACCTATGACTAGAGATTCTGCCAGATGAATTCCAAGCGGTATTTGAATTTGTACAACCGATCTTCACTACACTATTGTTAAAAAATTGCTTTAGTAAAATCTACGTATAAAACAGTATTATTTTTTTTCTCTGACATAAACATTTTTTTTATTATTCGAACGAAGAGTTTTGTATTTTTTATTATGTCCACTATTGGAACATATCTGTCATAAATAATTTTTAAATCTGCTGCTACTTCAAGATTATGGAACTTCCGTTTGAAATATACCTGTATAAACATCTTTTCTCTATCGACACTATTCATATATTATATTATTATCAGGAGACATGCAACATCAACTTAGAGTAATTGAACATTTCAAACTTCTCGCTCTTCGGCGCTACTGTAACCGGATCAAGAATGTTCGTCTTTACTAATAAGGTACACATAAAAACTCACTTACATCAGTTTACCACTTTGTGTACTTTGCACCAGCGAATATTGTCATACATATTTGATTGGTCGATTCTGCGAGCTAATTTGCAATAGAATCTTTTCTCCCCGTAATAAAATAAACGTGATCATATATTTCATACATGTACACCTTTCAATGTGTAAACTAAACACCATATTACGTCCAGTGTGACCAAACATGTTTTCCAGATAAATACACATCTGAGCGTTCATGTGCATTCAGGCACGGAAACTTTTTACTGTGTGTAGTGACAGACGATAAGACAATGGATGCATTATACGATTTTTTCCGCACCTAGAAGGTTGGCATATAATCCTCAGCTGCGTAACTCATGATTACTTTCCTTTGTCGCCAAACAGGAGTTGTCATCGTGGAATATACATACATACATATAAAGGGTCA
Organism: Holotrichia oblita; assembly: GCA_023690525.1. Lineage (NCBI taxonomy): Eukaryota > Metazoa > Arthropoda > Insecta > Coleoptera > Scarabaeidae > Holotrichia > Holotrichia oblita. The sequence continues at coordinate 100,124,783 of CM043015.1, read as the reverse complement.
TTCATGGAACTGGTTCGTTAAAACTTTTTGTTGTTCTTGAAATTCAACATTTCTGAAAACTTGTAGTTATAACTGATATCATCTGGACTCATCAGCAAAATTACTTGCGTCATTGGACCACTTCCGGTTTACCGGAAGTTAACGTAAACTTTCTTAATTTAAACAGCATTACACAGAATTACACGGAAATTAAATGATATTCATTGACTTGATGAAGCACGCAAAAGATTTCATTTTGCAGAAAAAACTCAAAGAAATCTTACGATCTGTGGAAATATACTTAAATTTGGAAACAAACAGCTTTTTAAACAAAAAAACTTCAAAATTGTATAGATCCTGTTGCAGACCAGCATACTTATAAGCCGAAAGATCGTCAGAGTGAAGCAGAAATCTTGCTAATTGAAAAGAGTTCCGGATATTCTTTAAGTATATAAACTATAAATAGGAATGGATTCAGATATAAACCGTGTGGTACCGCTGATATTCTGTTTTTACTGGTAGAAATAAATGATTGCCCAGCTTTACAACCTCTGAATAATTAGCATTACAAATACACAATCATCTATGTGAGTCGACTATATCGATTCCTATACTAAATAAAACTAGTCCATTTTCCACAACTTACGAGAAATTTATATTACTACGAATCGAGTTTTATTTTTGGAAGTTATTGTTTCTCATTAATAAATTGATACCTTCATTTTACCACATCCATAATAGGCACTATTATACATACATCATAAAGTACTTTCATAACAATATGCAGGTGTTGACACATACACAAACGTATGTACATAACTTTCTAGAGCGTGAATTTTAAATCCGAACGAGCGAACAGAACTAAAATGCATAACATACATACATGTCAGGAACAAAATGAACAATTTTATCCACTGTTAATATTTACAACTGGAGCACATACGATGGAGGAAATGAGTGTTCACCGCTACAGGCAACTGTCATGCATTTTACAATACGTAAACCGTTCCAAATTGTATTAAATTGTATCACGTTGAAACAATAAAAAATCAAAAGCACTATAAACAAGTTTTTTACGGTAACTTTTTAACTAAAGTATTTTAAAATACTTTTCATAACATATTAGTTAATGTTATTTCATTTCATTCTATGGCATGCAATTTTGGATGAAATTAACGTTAATAAACTTAAATAATTAGATACGACAAAACTAAATTAAATTGGGGCTACACTGGTCAATTCATTTATATTTTTTGTGATGTAATGAAATTGCTAGTATAAAGATGTATTCATTTCGGTCATATAAAAGATACGTTCCCATGAAAAAGCAATACCATCAATCATAAAGGAATAATGTCTGTTAAACATTTTATTGGCAGTAAATATCCACGGAAATGACGAAATAAACAAGAGCACAATCACCATAAATATGCAAAATACAAAAGATAAACATTTTTATGCGCTTCGTTATAGCCCAAATGAATTCTTAGCAACTTGAAAATCACTCGTCGTACTTACGGCAATTTGGAACAATTTATTAATTACTTAATTCTAGATTATTTTATTTTAATTAAATAAAGGAAATTTAATTTATCTAATTAAAAACTTACAGTACGTTTACGTAAAGAAATGTGATAGTGTGCTATCAAGAAGAATTTTATTCTATAAATGAAGGATTAAATTTTAGGGAATGAAGTATCGTGTTACCGAATTATTATGTTTGCGAATGTAATTTTCTTGATGGATGTGAAAAAATATGTGTTAACTTTTAAATTATAGCTAGAGATAGATATCTAGATATATGTAGATATCTAGAGAATGTAATGTACCCATAAATTTTGCCTGTATTTTGTTTTTTTTTTTTCAAAGTAATTTCAAAGCGGTGAATAAATACTCTTAGATCATTTAAGGAAGTCTTTCACCTGATATGGAACTGCTATACAGACAGAAGATGGATCTTGGTTGTACTCTCTACAACCCCAAATGCAGGGTTGTATTTATTTACCTTTTAGAACCATTTTTAGCGAACTCCATGATGATAAAATCTAGAACGAATATTTTTAGGAAAATGGAAGCATTCCACTCACAGTTGATGTTACAATAGCGTACCCTGAAGCATATTTTAGCAGCACATTCGCCTAACCTAACGCCATTATATTTCTTCTTATTTGGCTATTCAAAAGGCGTCATGTCCTTAATCCTTTCTCGATGAATTGAGAAATGCCGTCACTACAATTGTAGATGAGGTTGGTGACAAAGATGGTGATTTTGAGCATTTATTATAAATAACTTTTTTATTCTGTAATTCTGTATAGCAATAGAACGTTTTTCAAATTGTTTTTGTTTTAAATGTATTCTTCTAAGACGCAATTCATTCTTTAGTGAAAAATTGGCACTTCTCTCGTTTGGAGGTTATAATCATAAAAATAAATTTAGCAAACATAGTATTATATACCTTGTCCTACCGCTCACCTTGTCGGGTTATTTTTATAGTGCTGTTCTTCTATATGTATCTATTGCGATAATATTATTTCTTATTAAAGCCATTTGCAACATTTTAAGTTAACTTTCTTAATAGGCGGGGTAAATTGATTTCACGGTTGACGAACTGAATTCGCGAATTTACGAAGCATGTGTTGTGACCCAATTAACACTTGTATGTATTTGGCAGAATGATTGGGTACAGTGGGTTTATAGTACCTTTAGTAATTGATGAACGCCTCCTCTCTTAACAATTACCGAACATTTATACTTGCCTGCTCCTGTGAGGGTCTAAATCAATAGCAGCAATTATCAATCTTTGACGTTTTTTACAAGAAAGAACGGGAGCCAAGAAATAAAATGAAACTTTTGTAATTAATCTACACGCTTTTAAATTTCAATACAAAATAAATGCGCTTCGTTGAGCACAAGCAATTGAATAATGCAGAGTAAAAATGAACGCAATTTATCTTCTTTGGATACTTGAAAAGAAAATCTTTTTGTGATTTAATTGGATCATCAATTACGTAATTCCGTCAGAAATTATCGAGCTTTAGTCATTAATATAGATGATTAATTTAATATCAATATATGTATATAATTTGCAACTGCATAAATATTGTGGTATTACTAATACACTTTACACAGTATTGTTGGAATAATTAATAGAATTGCACTATGTCTTAGTGTACGCCTTGTATGTACAATAGCTTTTTGAATATTACTATTACATTTGTAATTATGGTGTGTTAGATATATCATCCTTCGTACTAAGTACTAAGTGCAAAAAATGTGAAATATTAACAGTATATGATTTTTGAAACGACGGAATTGGTAAGAATTTGGATAGGTAAGTATTGGACTCTATTTTGGTCAGACAGACAGAGCAACAAACCCAATCACTTCTTTTTAAATACAAAAGTTCTCAGTAACAAGAACTAGCTACCTATATAATATGTACATATAAGAGATCCTTTTTTAGTTGTACAAGAATTTATCAAAGCTGCTTACCAAATTTTTCCTTTCGATAACGTTCTCCATCGCTATTTATACTTGATCATATCGATTGATTGAATATTATAACAAATTCATAAAGACAGAAAAGCTCCGATAGCGACTAAAAACCACATATTCAGTAAACCGATCATCTTATAATTTTAATGTGTATTATTAAATAATTATCAAGTATAAAAGTAACAAAGATGTTTACATAGTCTCGTATTCTGATCAGAGCACTGACGGCATCCCCCAGTCTCCGGACAGATGTTAGTCGTCAACAATATCTGCCTTCGTGCTCTGACGTGCCACGGCCTGTTTTACATTCATAAATAACGTTTCACGCAAAGAAGTTGTTCATTGTTCCTTTCTTATTTCATATAAGATTTTAATTTTCTAGAATTACGAGACGAGTACGGATGAGAAAACATGAAATTTGTACTTTCCAAAATGTATAATAGGCTAAAATTCAACACGTTTTATGCGATTTAAATAAATTTCTCTCAGACAGTATTTCTTCTACATCTAATACTTTTTTAACACCGAAGCATTTATTTTTCTTGGCGTAAGTACATGTATATATAACGCATTTTTCCAAGTGCCAATTAATTAAACATATTTTTATTTTTAAAAATATACCGTCCGGAGGTGGAGTCAAACCATCGAGTATGGTTATCTGGGTTAGCGCAACGACATATTTTTAAAAATAAAGATATGTTTAATTAATTGGCAGTTGAATTATATATACATCTAATACTTTTGTTACCAATAAAACTATATTTATTATAAACTTTTTCAATTGGAAATTCATAAAGATTTTGAAGATTATTATTGTATGGTAGTCTCTAAATATGTTACATTATTATGTAATTTCTGGCTCAGGAAGTGATTATATTCTATGACCAATGCTAACAATCAACTCATTTCATAGAAGCTTCGTTAAATGTAGAAATTTTTGCTAAAATTGCCGTGTACTTTAATAAAACTTAAAAATGGTGGTTGTCTTTTTCTGCAATTAAGAGTTGCAACACTGCAGGCATTATGGGCTTATATATCCAACTATCCCTACTTTTTCGTAAATGTAGTTGATGCGATCTTTTAGATTCGAATGTTTTCGTAACATGGTTTGCCTTTTATCCGACGCTGTCGAGAAATGATGTTGAAAAATCGCAACGGGGTCACAATTCCCATTTAACAGCAAACTTTCACCCCTTAAGTTCGAGGCCAGTTTTATCGAGGACGGTCGTACTCGGAGACATATTTAAAGTCTACACCTTTGCATCTTGAAACTTAAAGTTATTACTTTTTTTGCTTTCCGTTCGTTTAAAATTTTTCAGTTTGTCTTCGAAACTAATGAGAGAATAAGTTGGATTTCAACAAATAAAATTTCGTTAGAGATACCAGTAAATAAAATTTCAATGCAGTACAAACAAATGAGAATAGAATCTCCTGGGAAATGAACGGAAAAACACTTGTTGCAAATAAAATTGAAATTGAAAGATGTTCGGGTTTTGATATGTACATATGTATGTATGCGTGTATAAAGACAAAAGGTAATAGTGTAGATGTGAGTTTTCGGTTTATAGATTATCACACTGTTTTAACACTACCGCAGCTATTGTTTATTACCAATTCACTCATTCAATGCTTATTATCCTATTCAAAGGTTCATATTCTTCGTACTTACTTGTAGTTACAACCTAGATAAAATATGAAAATAAACTGAATGCTAAAACAAGAATTATCACGTATCTTTTTGAGTCCTACAAATTTTTCACGCACAATAAACAAATAACCAGTCAGAAGAGTAGCAAACAATTTTGACAGACGACCTTATACTAAGAGCTAGAAAAGCCAGTGCTTCTACGCTAATGTATACTAACGTACTAACGTACTAAGCGTATGTCTAACGGGAATGGCAAGAAACTATGAATTTACTATCTGGTCTGGGTTAATTTGTCTTCGTGTCTGTAGCTACGCGTTAGACCACACATAATCCTACAAAGAAATTGGATCATGGAAACCGAACTGTTTAATAAATATACCAATAGGTAGTTGAGATTTTTTTTGAATTCCAAAACATTAAAGCCATATTATGTAATATTATTAAATATGTATACGCATATATACATATATGTAGACATAATCTTGACTGACATATGAATAAGTGTATAATTTATTGGGAAGCAGTCGTGGTTAGGCAAAGGATTTCCGAGTTTTGTACAGCAGTTTCTCAAGTTAATCAAGTTTGTTTTTTTTTTCCCCAGACCCGTCCGACCTATAGCCACCGGTAGGCACCGCAGCCATCAGGCTTATTGTGCCACATCTGTTTGTTCAAGTCACCCACTTTAGCACGGTAGTTCCCTCAACTAACCTGTACAGGTCCCTAACCGAGTGGGTAAGGTATATCTCTGGGTCTCCTTTCGTTATCCCAAACAGATTCTGCCTTCTGCGATCTAGTGCCTCGCAGTCGCGTAGTATGTGATCGGCTGTCTCCGGTTCCATCCCAAAAAGTCTACACTTTGTGTCCCCGTCAAACACTACGATTCTGTGTAGGTGTTCTTTCACCGCAGCATGTCCGGTCATTAGTCCCGTTACGATGCAGAGGTGTTTCCTACTAAGATGTAGTAGTTCTCTAGCTCTTTTCCTGCATGGGTTCCCTATAAAGGTTTTGCCATGTACTATACCGGGTAAGGCTTCCCAGTATTCCTGCTGTTTCGTACGAACCCAGTCTCCTATATGTCTCCGGGCTGTTTGCCTTGTGACCCCGAAGAAAGGTTCTGGGCCATACATTTCCATCTCTGACCCTCTCTTCGCGAGTTCGTCAGCCCTTGCGTTGCCCTCAATCCCCTGATGGCCCGATATCCAAGTCAACCAAACCTTGTTCCGGTTCGACAGTTTCACCAGTTCGTCGAGGCATTCCGTCACCAGCCTGGACGACACCTTCCGGCTTAATAACGCCTTCAATGCCGCTTGACTATCAGACATGATGTGAATTCGTCTGTTGGTCACCGCTTTCACATTCATTGTGTGTGCGCATTGGATAATAGCATATACTTCCGCCTGAAACACCGAAGCATACTTCCCCAGTGCGTAACTGTGGCCCTCATTCTGAGAGCATATCCCTGCACCGGTACCATTAGCCGTCGTAGATCCGTCCGTGTACCAGACTAAGTCTTGCTCTTTGATTCTCAGTGCATACTTGGCAGCCTCCTCCCGTCCGTCCGCTATAGACACCGTGAAGGGATTCCCATACCTATGCCTTACCGGCATATGGTCGGTCCGCATTTCCAACACCCCCTTTCCCACATGCTTAGTTATCGACATATGATTTGTGTTAACCCTTTTGGGAGTCGCTGTGTGTTGCAGCCTGTATGCCCCCATCCTTGCCTCCGCCTGTATGACCAGGTGCAACGGTGGCAAGTCCAGGAGTGCCTCCATGGCTGCAGTCGGTGTCGACCGCATTGCTTCCGTTATTCCTAGGCAGGCAAGTCTTTGCACCTTGCTCAGCCTCTGAATAGCGTTCCTTTGTTGCGTCTTTGTCCACCATACCAAAGCTGCATACGTCATTACTGGCTTAACCACCATGCTGTATATCCAACTCAGCATGTCTGGTCTTAGCCCCCATTTCTTTCCATATGTGCGTCTTACCAGCGTTAACGCTGTCACCGCTTTTTTGGTAATTCTGTCCAAATGTTGGTTCCAGGTAAGTTTGGAATCTAATGTTACTCCAAGGTACTTTACCTCCCCTGCCATCTCTATGGTAACCCCTTCAACGTAAGCGGATTTAGGCCATCCTGCTTTCGTCGGCGGGCAAAGGCCACGATGTTGGTCTTATCAGCACTGATACTCAGGCCCGCCAACTCCGTCCATCTACTAACCATGTTCAGAGCCCCTTGCAGTCGATCTCTGACCGTGGTGTTGTGCCTGCCCCGCACTATAATGACCAGGTCATCCGCGTAGGCCAGTACCCTGTGACCGTGATCGTTAAGCACCTCTAGTAGCCCATCTACGACTAGACACCGCAGGAGAGGGGACAGCACCCCAACCTGCGGACACCCTCTAGCCACCCGAGCCGCTAGAGTCTCGCCTGCGACCGAGGCTTCCACCACTCTCTCCCTAAGCATAGAGTCTATCTAGGCGACACAAGTACCGTCGACACCTCTGCCTATGAGAGCTCTGGTAATTGAATCAAAATCCGTGTTACTGAATGCCCCTCAATATCGATAATGGCCCCCAGCATCACTTCCTTGTTTTGTAGTGTGTCCTCCACTAAACTGACTAGTTCGTGAAGCGGTAGGCATACTGGTCATGGTGTAAAGGTGAAAGCACCAGTACATCATCCCTAATATTCCTGTCCACCAGTTTTTCCAATGCCTTCATAGTGAAGGACATTAAGCTGATTGATCTTAGGGCCTTCGCCGTAGCCTGTCCTGCTTTCCCAGGCTTCGGTATGAATGCTACCCTAGTGAACCTCCACGCTTTTGGTATATAGCCAAAAGCCAAGCTACATCTAAAGATATTACACAGTATTGCATAGAGTAGTTCCGCTCCCTCTGCAGCATAATCGGATAAATGCCGTCTAGGCCCGGCGATTTATAAGGTTCAAATGAGTCAATAGTCCACCTGACTTTATCATAGTCAACCATGCTTCTGGAAGTCTGCCACTCGGCGCTGGACACCCTCCTCTTCCGACGCTCCTCCCAGATGTTCCTCGATTGATCCACGATCTCAGAGCCAGGGAAGTGTACCCTAAATAGTTCATTTATGGTCTCCTTCCCTGTTGTGGTATATTCTCCCAAATGGTTTTTGAGAGTACTGATAGATGCTTGAGGTTCCTTGGCAAGGATTTTGTAGAATCTGGCGCTGTGCTGGGTGTTTTCAATCCCCTCACAGTGCCCCCTCCACGACCTCCTTTTCGCCTCCCTCAGCTTCTTGTTGTAACCAGTCAGAGCGGCCCTGTACTCTTCCCACTCTCCTGATAGTTTGGCCCTATTATATTTCTTCCTAACATGTCCCCTCAGTTGCGCAAGTTCCTTACTCCACCAGGGCACATTCCTGGAGGAGCGCCTTGCAATGAGGGGCAGTTGTCATTATAGGCTGAAATGATTGTGTCATTTAGCTGCTCCACAGCCATATCCAGCTCTGCGGTATTTCCTATCCTCTTATTGATCCCGGAGAGTCCAGACCTGAGGTCAGCTCGAAAGGCCTCCCATTCCGTCTTCCGTGGATCCCGGTAGGATCCACTCTGCCTGCCAGAGTAAATCTTATGTGTCTGTGATCCGAGCAGCTTACCTCCTCAGACACATGCCAGTCAGCGACAAAGTTACTCACATATTGTGAGGCTAGTCACATCAATAACCTCCCTTCTATTCCGCGTAACGAAGGTCGGGTTGTTACCCACATTCAATGTATCTAAGTTATTTGCTACAATGAAATGTAAAAGTGACTCACCTCTCTCGTTGATGTCCGTGCTTCCCCAGGTCGTGTGATGCGCATTGGTGTCGCAGCCGATGATCAGCTGCAGTCCTCGCTCCCTGCAGTATCTCACCAGCTGTTCCACATCCCTGGTAGGTGGCGGGTTCGGGTCATCATATGGTAGATAGGCCGATCCGATGACGTATTCCCTCGGTCCATATCCACCTCCACCCCCAATTTTTACCGCAGTTAAATCCCTAGAACAGAACTCTGTTAGCGGTAATGCTTTTACCTCCTTTCGGATACGTATGCAGGTATGCAGGGCGCTGGCCGTTCTGTCGTATCGGACGTCCCAGCCCGCACCGCTCAGACCCAAGACCTTACCTTGTCTAATCCAAGGTTCCTGTATGAGTACCACGTCACAATCCTTCGTGGCCATAGCAAGGGCTGCCGAAGCCGCCTTGCTATGTTGAAGGTTGGCTTGTAGTACTCTTGTCATTGCTCGGTCGTTTGATCACCCGAAAAGTTACCCTTCCCAACTTGTAAAAAGCTTTGAGTTGGCTCCTCTCCAGGACTTTGAACGAGGGGTCATCCACTGAGTAGGCCAGGAGCTGTCCTTCCTTCTCAATCGTCCTGCTCATCAGCATCCAGCCAAGACCCCCACTCTATCCACCTGTGAGACATGACCACAGGGAAAGGAGTATGGTTTAACAGTATCCTTACACATAGTGTGACAGATACTGGCATCGTTTGTTCCTTAGCAGGCCCTTAGCCACGACACGACAGCTGGGCAAGGGGTATCTTTCTTCGTCTGGCACCTCACCTTCGACCTGTCCAGCATGGGTGACCCTACCGGTAACAAAGCTACCGCCGGCTTAGCTCTCAGGTTCATTAGAGCACGCAAGCTCCCTCACCCGGCAAAGCAAGTTTGCCTACGTCAAGGTGAAGATACACGAGGGAGATCATCAAGTTTGTTTACGATAACAATTATTTTTCATGTAATGGTAAATTTTAAAAGACAAAAATGGGCGTGCCAATGGGCAGTACATTGTCACCATTTTCTTGGCGCAGTATGTTATGGATGAACTTTTGGATGAACGCATTTCCAGGCTTTCGTTTGAGTTGCCGTTCCTTAGGAAGTTTGTCGATGACATATACATACATATACATATACATAACAGATCAGTACCATTTTTAGATACCACATTAATCAGAACAAGCAATCAACAAATCATACTGGATTGGTATCAGAAAAATACCAGTTCAGGTAGGTACATTCATTATAAATCCGGACATACTATCAAAGTAAAAATCAATGTTATTCTTCTTACAACTTATGGACATCATTTACGCCACTGAAAGGAAGTGAATGTCCATTACAATATGTAGGACAAACAGGAAGGAACCTGTATGGCAGAATCACGCCACTCAAAAGTGACATAAAACACAAAAAGAGTAGTTGTGCGGTGGTTGACCATGTGCAGGCGACTAATCATGCTATTAATTTTGATGCCACTGTGCGCTAGATCAGGATTCCAATACATATCAAAGAACGTTTCTGGAAATGTGCCATATAAACGCAGGAAACAATCTGATGAATAAAAAGACGGATATACAAAATTTAAACACAATCCATAGTTATCTGCTAAAAATAGGTAAATAACGATTCTTATAGTTTCATACATTAAGATACTAATTTAAAGTGTTGTAAATTGTATAAAAAATAGGTTCGTATTCTTAATACTATATAGATAGATAGAATCACTGTACCTACACAAAGTAGGAAACTTTGCAAAAGAGCTGTGCGTAAATAAAATTTACCTTCGAATATATGCTATTCCTTATAACATACAGCATTAGCGAGTATGTATCGCACTTAGATAGAGGTATTTTAAATATGTGTTACGGTATCGTCCTTTCATTTAGCGATGTATGTTTAATTGTAGCTCTACTGTAGATGTAAGTACTAAAAAACTTAAGATTTACAAACGTAATTACTAAAACGAATGTAAACATTGTAGAGTCCTTTGAAAAAGAAATTAATAAATTTCGAAAGTTTGGACCAACTATAAATGGATAGCCTGGGTCCCCAGCCACACGGGAGTGAAGGGAAACGAGGCGGCCGATGAGCTGGCCAGACGAGGTTCGTCAAGGCCTTTCATAGGAGCGGCCCCTTCCTTCGGCATTAGCAAATCACAAATTAAGAGGTCCATCTACGAATGGTCACAAAACAAGTCCAAGGAATAGTGGGAAATGGGCCTAAGTTTACTGAAGATCTACTGAGTGAAGACAGGAAGTCTGTCAAAATGATAGTAAGTCTGATGAGCGGTCATTGCAGACTGAATAGGCATATGTTTAACATAGGCCTGGCAGAAAATGCTCTCTGCAGATTCTGTCAAGAGGAAGAAGAAACCCCAGTTCATGTTTTGTGCCACTGTGACGGCTTAGCGAGGACAAGGTTTCTAGTAATGGGGGTAGGGAACCCCACAGCCAACGGCTACACAAAAGAGCCGCTCTCAAAAATGATAAGTCTGATTAAGAAGGCGAAACTAGAGAGCGTTATCTAAGGTAAAGGGGATCACAATAGACCTGTAAAGGTCGCGGTGAAACAGGCCTGCATGCCACCCCACTTCTAACCTAACTATAAATGGAGTAGAATTAATAAAGCCTAACTACGACTGCTTCCCAATAAATTATACACTCATATACATATATATTATTTCTTCTTCTAATTTTGGAAAATTTATGTATAAAAGAAATAAATATATAGGTATACAGTTGTGTTATGAGGGTTTCTGTAGCTTGACCGCATCATAGTAGATTAGTCAACTAGTGCGTCAGTAGAAAATAGTGCCTTCTCAGGTCGTTGAAAGTTATTAGACAATAATAGATCCACAATGTAAATATACTCAATTATACTTTATTTTTTGCGCTACCTAATATGTACAACCTTCTTATTATAGAACGCTTGTATATTACAGTCAAACTTCTTTATAGCGAACCTCTATAAATTTCGAAATATAGGGAACTTCGTTATAAAGAAATATCACTGCGTATTATGTACTGATATCAGTTCTGTTAGATCTACGATACACATGCATATATACTGTAGTGTTACGTGGGTTCAATTCAAATATATATGCTTATGAATACAAATAACAACTCTACTTTTATGCGATTACTCTCAATGAAATAGTTAAACTCTTTTAAATGAAAGAAAATCGATACGGTAAATAAATTTGCTGTATTCTACTATTTTTTACAAAATTGTATTATTCACTAACCTGTTTCCCTACGATAGCTACTTATAAATACCTATTTTTTTATTGTAGATCGCTTATAATCTAAGATGCGCACACTAAATCTTCCTAAAGGATTCCTCGATGAAATGCCTCCTGGTTATACGGATCTAGTCCTGGTTGTGGACTTTTCACGAGAATTTCTTGTATCTCGCTTTTACAAAGGATATTAATATTGTAAATATAATGTCTTTTGTCAAACAAAAAAAGATTATATATATCTTCTTATGACACCTTCAAAAGCATTTAAGCATTTTTTATATAACCAAAATTTCCATTGTATATGTTGTAGACGATGCCAAAACGTTGTTAAATGATTTTTAAATATATTTTTATCTTTTATAACTCAATTTTGATAGTTGTATTGTGTTCCAATTATTTCAACAAGTATTTTTTATTGCATTATCTCAATGGAATTAACCATATTACTTGCTTGATTAATATCACAGTCTTCAATATACCTATGTCCATTTAAAATCCAATCATATATTTTCTTGCGTTTACATAGTAACTCTGACATATGTTCTAGGTACCATTGCACGCAAAATTAACTACACTAAATAAAATTGCGAATCCATGGATACAGCCTGCTTAAAGTTCAATTTCATAATTCGAGCAATACAGATGTTGAAATTTTGTTTTACATTGTAATTTACATTAAAAAATGTTAAATAGAAGAATGCCTTCAATATGTACCAGTGTTTTCACATCTACCCTTGGTTTGCCGCTGGCTGGACTTAGTATTTATATAAAATATAACCCTGCCCCTAATATATTATATATATGGTGAAAATTTTGCCCTATTTATAACAATCGAAAATTAAGAAAAATTAGTACAGTTGACAGCGCCATCTATTTAGTAAACGCGGAACTACAATTAATGATCCCTGTACAGTAGCTAATATCATTACAATACATACTGCATATGTATGTACGTACATTTTGAACAATAAAAGGAAAGGTTTACACCTTAAATTAAGTGTTGGATCTTAGATAGTCAGTAATTTTTCGTTGTACTTTGTGCTTGCTACAAATCCACTAGTGTGACCTAGTTTTCCTGAAAATAGCCTTCTTTTTAATCAACGGATTCGACATATACATACATGTGTTTATTGTACATACATTAACTGTACCCACTTTAAAACTGCTTCATGAACTTTATCGTACACACATCTTCTATATCTTCTTCTTTTTTATTTGTTGTATCAGCTTGCTGCTGTTTCCAAATTGTTGATAAACTGTTAGGTGCAATACCATTAGCAGCAATATCGTTTTTTTTTTAATTTGTTTTGTTATTTTTGTCTCTGCCTCTTTTCGAGTCTTCATTTTTTCTGTATTTGTTAAACATTTTCTTTTATTACCAGTCATTTTATTAGCACCTATTGCCTTTCAACATCAGTGCTAAACTAAAACTTATAGGTACACATACATATGTACGCAAGTTATTCATTTTAAGAACGGTTGCTTATTTATTTCTAAAAAAACACATACAATTATATTCTCAGAATTTGCCGAGCGCTCTCATTAAATCTTCGTTATATTGAAATATACCTAGTTGGTAATATAAAATTATTTTAAACGGTGGAATATACCTGTGTCAACGAACCAATGAGAAAATTCTTTATATAGAAATATTCCGTTCCTTATACAGAAGTTTGACTCATTTTATTTTGGGATTTCTTTTCTCATTGTACCTACATACATACATTCGTTTTAGTATTTTCTATACCTATCTAGCGCAGTTGATATTTGAAAATTTACAACATCTGAATACATACAGAGTACCTATCGTTCTTATAGTCAATGTGTGTGTACTTATTTGATTTTTGTTTTTTTTTAAATATCATGCTTACAAATACCTGGGGCTTTCCAAGTCGCAATTATTCCACAGCGAAGATACAAAACTTAGGAAGCAGCGCCTATAACTAACTTTACTATAGCTTAAATAGAAATTATTAATTAATACAAGAATACATTAATAAATTAGTAAATTATAATGTTCGTAAAATCTCCTTGTAATAATTCTTATTATATTCTTCATTATATTTACATTATTATTAGTAGTATTCCTATCATTGTAGTCTTATAAATAATGTTCCAAGTTCATGTTACGGTGGCGAGGTAGAAGGCAGGCTGTGAAGCTTCACAATTGAGGTAAGGACGAATTGCTTAGCAATTGTTGCCCCTATTTTAGGTACATTAGATGTACTCCTTCCACTTAGACGAAATGTTTAAACAGTGAAATATTTCTAACTGATAAATCCAATCCCTTGCATCAAAGCTATTTATTTTTGTCGCGAGAATATTTTTGTTGAAAATAAAATTTGCAATCACTTGAATGAATTATTCATTTACTTTTATGTACACTACTATTTTCTAAAACCAAAACACTGTTGTTTTGTAGCTAACCGGCTGTATTCTTACATTAAAACAATATTATATTGCGTCAAAACAATTTGTTTAAAATGATTTTCTTGCAGCAAAAATGTAGTTTTGTGGATCTTTAAATACAGGATTGCTTTGAATTGAGGTAGCTTGTTTTAAGTTACTAAAGTATTTCTCTCCCTGTATACAATATTAGAAATTATATAGAATAATGGTAGATTATAGCAGTAGTATGTCAATATATATGTATACTCAGAAATTTCTCGTTTGTGTAGCCAGCTTTGATAATGGAAAAGTCAATTTCTGTAATAGAATAGTTTGTGTTAAATAATCTTTAACTTTCTACAACGAACGACTACTATGTGTGCGTCAGTTTTTTAAATAACCTAACTGAAAAGTTTTGACCGTGTAACAGTAATTAATGCCGGCGCCCACTATCTGCTTTTGCTCCTAAATTATTGATAACTACACCGAAAATCATCAAAAGTATATTTTTTAAATAAGCTTTGCTAGTTGGGAAGGTCAACTCGTAGCAGAAAGCATACCAAAGGGAAAATCTGGAAAAATTACTCTAGCCATAGGCCAGTACTCTAGCCGTAGGCTAGGGACTGAATAAAAGCATCAAAACATTTTAGCAGCACACATTTCAAAAGCTTATGTATGATTTATTAAAGTAAAATAAGAGATAAAATATTGACCAATTAATTTGTATGTATGTACAGTGATGTGCTTTAATACTGACTAACCCCTCGAGGGCAGTTAGTTATATATCGTCGTACACACTCTAAAGTCAAGAACAGATTAGTTCTTCACTGGATCTCTTGGTGCAGAACTAGAACACTAAACACTTTAACCCACTGAACACCAAACAAGTTTTAACTAAAACTTGTTAGTTAAAACTTGTTTGGTGTTAGAACAGATTAATTATCGGCACCTGAGAATTTTTAATTTTTTTACTTTTAAAGCACATTTCATGCAATTGACTACACTGCGTTCTTGTGATTTCGCCGATATCAATATGACACATGTAAAACTAACAAAAAACGCACACGCAACATATACAGTATACAACATGTACAATATACATATAAAACACACATGGACGTACCTGCCCGTTATATAAACAATTAAGAATGTGGATTACTTGCATTCCTCAATCATCATCTGAATTATGTTACTTTCTTAAGATCCTTCTATTTTCTAAACAATTTTAGGCATATAGAATTGTTATTGTTACCACTTCTAACTATTTTTATACAATAGATAATGTAATGTATTATGCATATGCTTGCCCTTTTTTTAATGCAATCTGTATCACGACGAAAACATAATGCAGCCGAGGAAAATTATATCGTTTTATTTCTTTTATTTTTTGTTGGTATACTACAAATTCTCTGCCAGTTTGAACATCTAACGCAATGGAATAGCAACGTGTTTAATGATGAGCATGTATAATTAATGAAATATTATCCACTTAAATAAAGTGCTTTAATTTAACAAATTCGTAGCTTTTCGCCAGTGAACATCCCATTGGGCAATATTATGAGCTTTTTACAGGAGCCGCTTATACACAAATAATAATCGCTTTTGCACTTACGCTGTGTAGCTCCAATTAAAATTTTAATATTATAAAAGCCAATTTACACTAGGGCGAGTAATAATAATATTAATTGAAATGCCCGAAGTAAACTATCAAAAATATTGTGTTTTAAAGGAGTCGTTTTAAGCAATAAAGATTTGAAAATTGTTAATGGAACAGCACGTTTACAGAATAAAATGAAAATATTTCTACAGAAATTATGAATTGGCGTATATTGAATTACAACTCCCCAGCTCTTTTTGCTTTTGCAGTAATTACCGGCAGTTTAGAAGGAGAATAAACGTAATGAAATCTGGTATATTCAGTTAAAGTTGGAGTCATTTAATGATTACTCCATGTCAAATTTGTAGTCACACGTTCTAGGTGTGGTTTGTACGTCAATTTGGCGTCAAAGTCACCTTTAGGTACTTGACCTCAGTAGATACAAGTATCTTAGAACCGAAAAGTGAACGGAACCATAGTCGTTTTTCTAAAGTTAACGTTTAACCCTTCTCTGTTGCACCATATCTCCTCGTGTCTGAGTGCGACTTGCATCCACTTGGATACCACGCCCCAGAACTTCTCGCAGATCATAATAGTGATATCATTGGCATAGTCCTATGCATGGAAGTCTGCTGTTCGAAGATTAGAAAACAGACTGTCCACAAATAGGCACCAGGCAAAGGTGCCAGCGCTTCGCGTATGGGCAGCTGTCACGGTTGCCTTTATAGTGCATAGGTTCTATGACACATTGACCGTTTTGTTTCTTATCATCGATCGACTTCCTCAGCGTTGGCTCGACTCCACGTTTTGTGGCTGCTTTCGGTGAGCTGCCATTAGAGAGGTTTCGCTTTACTCCTGCAATCACAGCATGGCTGGTGTTAGATATAGCGGTCATGGCTAAATCTGCTTTTGGCGTACTGATCCCAGGTTGAGCCAGAACGGTTTTCCTTGCAGCCTTAAGTTTGTGCTTTTCGCCGCCGGAAAGTCTAGACCTTGGTTTTACTTTAGTTTTTAGAACTATTCATTTCAATTTCCAATACTATCACTTCTGGAAAAAAATGTTATTATAAAATCTATGCATATATCTATATATAGTGTAATGGTAACATTATATTAATACAATAAGGACTTTTCCAATGTAAGAACTAATTGTACCAAATTCGGACAGTTGACCTATAGGACTAAGTGACATTTCAAGTTTTAAGTTTTATAAAACGAAACACCATTCTAAAGAGTTTAATTACTCATGCTAACCTCTTCTAAACAGATTCCAAAGGTATTTTCAAATGTAAGATCTAGCCCAAGATTCCCATACAAACGACAAAAAATTGTTAGATCAATTGCATATCTTAGCACGAAATAATAGTCGGTGATGAAAATCGAAAATATTGATTGTCGGAAAAAATAATAAAACAGAAGGTCTCCGATCACAAATGAAGCCTAGACCTATTTGCTCATTATCTTGAAAGTGTAAACAATATCCTAAAAATGAAACCTTAAAGACAATATCACGTCAAAATTACCCTATTTTCGACAAAATTACTATTTAACATACAATATGTCAAATTAAAAAATATCCAAAATGTTCTTCTTTTAAAATAAAATCCCCTACAAGTTCGAGAACCAGGACCAAATCGCATTTTCCAGTGAAGGAGTATTTCCGCGGATCCAAATCCACTTACGAGAATTTTCCGAGCTGTACCATTCAAATTTCCAACTCGATCAGAAGAAAAATCATCCCGATACAACCAAAATTCCCGTACCAGACCTGAATAGAGCCAAACAACCGACCCTGACAAATAACAGCTACATAAGTGTAACCTAGTATAAGCATTAGTTAAGTTATATCTTTAAGAAAATAAGGCCCAAAGCAAGGGTGTTTCAGATTAAAGAGACCTAAACAGTTCTCCGTTGACTTTTAAATTTATTCATTTGAATATAGAATTAGCCATTTACCAGTAAACATCCGCAAATCTCTTTTTTATTTAAACAATAGTTCACTTTTATTAACTCTCATTAGCTTAACGCTAAAATAAACAGACAAATTATAGACTGTAAAGTAAACCATTAGATTACCACGATTACTTAAGTTCCATATAGATATTAAGTATTCCTATATTATATACCCTGTGTCGGGTAGCAATTAAAATAAATCATGTTAAGTTTTGTTAATTTTTGAATTTTTAAGAATTCCATATAATACGTGGACATCTTACTATTGTTGATTTAGTAGTGCCACTTTATTTAGAATAAAGTTAAAGTATAATATATATAAGTATTTAAATGTTACCATAAAAAAGTAAAGCGCCCAAAGTAAAACACCCAACTTCAAATCAAAGAAAAGTGAGTGTTTCAACTCTACCTGAAAAAAAAATAGATCCCACCTAAGACTCTGAGATAAATCAGGAAAAAGAAACAAAATAATATCACAGAAACTAGTATAACAGAATGGTTTACAATTGTGGTACACCGCTTTGTATACAATATCAACAAAAATATGAATAAACTCCTTTCTGGTACTGCATTTATATTATATGAAGCAGCTTGTCCAAGATCTAAAATTGCAGCTTTCACGTAACCGTAAAGACACATAAAGCTCAACCTAGCGCTCAGTTAGTGAGCGATTTCAGATTATAGTCCCCATAGACATTTTGTCGCTCATTTGAAGTTGTTAGTCCTCGTATGTATGTTGGTGAATGGCGGATAAAATTTCTCCATCGTAAATAAATTTCAGATGGGTAGCGTAATGGGTAGCAAACAAAAAAAGCTTCACCGACTGATAAAATTTCATTAGGTGAACTATTTCACTCGATATGAAATAATTATATAATGCCTGCATATTCGGTTTTCAGTCTAGATCATTTTTTCTTCAATTCGCTCATGATTCGAGTGTCCATATATGTATAACCCGCGGTACTGCATCGTATTCATTACGGATAGCCGCTTTAATTACCGTCAGGTAAATAATGCAGAGCCGGGAATTTGCTGATATTTATTTATAATGGCCAAATACGTTTAATTAACCGTATGGTTTGCGCATCTATGAAAGCAACGCTAATAAATTGCTGTTTATTGTTATGTTTAATATTATATCCATTAATGTGGAAGATATTTATGTACGGTACAGGCTCGTATTTATTTCCGCACATATTACAGTATGATATAGCAGCCTATAAGGTAATATTTGTATGCACACATATTTAATTTGTTAACAAAAATAAGGTCCCCAAAAATACAGCCGCCATTGTATTATATTTACTTTTAATATAATTTAATTTACCATTTGATTTTCAGTAATATGTGCGCCAGATACAACATTAAATAATATACAATTGCCAAACGTTTGTTTCGAAATATCTTGTTCATGTTATCAACATTCTGAACCTCTCATGCGTCACAACTTTTCGCTAATTTAAAGCTTACTGGTTTGTTGAGCTTTATGAAAATATTTGGGAAAATGAACGGCATGGTTACTGAACGTATTAGTAGTTTTTATATCATAGCCATATATGTGAAACAGTATTTCTGGCAGCTTCAAGATAATATTAACAATGTATAATAGACGATACGTTTGGAGTTTGTCTTCATAACTTTTACTATAACATTTGATAATATCGACCAAAAGTTGTTGGCTTATTTCGGCATAAGTTATAATCAATGAGGATGAAAAACTGTACCTATGGTTATCATAAGGTATGAGAAATTGTTCTGGAGTCACGTTGGCTTCGTTTCGAGAAGTTTAAACTAAGTAAAGAAGCACTTTGAACTAGGTTTTAACTGAACAAGGAAGCACTGTTAGCTAAGCAAGTAGTTAACTACGTATTCCTAATATGTATCGTGTTTATTGTAATAGGCACCGCGCTGTTTAATTGTTGAGAATACTTTTCTTTGCGGCGTTTAAAAGGGGCAAAGCGTTTATTAGAGTGCGGCGTTTATTTAATTCGACAATAGTTTCTTGCGGCGTTTATCAGAATACGGCGGTTATTTGAAATGCGGCGCGAATTAGAACAAATACGGTATAAATGTAGTGAAAAATCATTATAATAAATTGCAGAATAAACTACAATTTTGTGATGTCGAAAGCTTCCATGGGCCGAGTTTTAATTGTGAAGAGTTCCGAATGTTGATCTACAATATAATAAACTAAATAAAAAATAAAGTAAAATAAAAGCACAAAAAAATCCACTAACTTGTATGACTGTATATGTCGCAGCCATATAACGTAATAGATCATTTCATGAACAGTCCAGGCATATCAAGAAATAATGGTATATGTTATGTAATTGAAAATTATTTCATTAGTTGTCTAATAATTTTAGACATTATATGAAATGCAAAACTATTGTGTACTCTTAGTGAATTGTTACGCAAAAAGGCTGTTTCAGTTCAGTCAGTTGTGTAGTCTCAAAATGGCGACCAACATCAAAGATGCTGCGCCAGTGATTATTGACAAAATTCAGTTTACAAAAAATTACAACATTACTATAATGAAAAGCCTGCTAAAAAGCCATACACAAAGGATAAAGTTACATCGATTATTACTAAAATATTAATAGCGTAAGTCGTTATTCAGAAAGCTAATCCAACCTCAAAGTACGTTTTACCTGTATTGTAGCTGACTATATTCTATTAGGAATTGAAAAATTAAATCAAATATTTATTTTGTACACAAAAGGAAATACCAGAAAGGGAGGGCAGGGGATCAATGGAATTATGTTAATCAAATAACTTGCAAATATAGAATTATAAACGGCTGGTTTGGTTCAAAAAGTTGAAGAGCAGCTGATGCATCGCTTTTATTAATTAATGACGTCGATCAAACCAAATACTTCTCAGTTAGCGTACAATTATGAAAATAAGTGGTGGTCGAGGTTATGATAAGCGCACGTGCACACCAGGAAAAGCGCAGTATAACAGCGGTAGATACGTTTGTCTTTTCATGAAATGACGTTACTTGTCATGTGGCTGCGACATACATATATGTATATTACATTACCATGATGCGGTCAAAACACGAAAATCCTCATCACAGAAACTACAGTTTTACCACTGTTGTCTTAAATGTACGAGATATACGAAACCTAACTTTGAGAACGATATAAATGGAAGATAGAAGTCTCGACATCATGCAAGGTGTACATGAGAGAATAATGTGAAGAATGCAAACATAAAAGTCCAACCAACTACAAATTTGAGGTGCAGGATAAGAAGTACATAAGTACTTCTTAATCAGTATATGCAATAATAAAAAATCTAAAGAATTAGATCACTTTCAGATCAGATCTGATAGATTTCTACGTGCGAATCAGACAGCGTTAGTTTCTTCATATTTATGTTTATTCAAGATAGGCCTGAGCGCGTATGTGTGCATTTGGGAATCTCACCGTCATTGGCTACTGCTTATAGGTGGTATAAAGAATTTGAACGAGATTGCAAGTCGGTGGGATACAAAAAAGGAGCTGGACCTCCTTTAATTGCTGTTAAATCCGAAAACATTGCTGCGGTGACATGGTGAAAGAGGACAACCGCGTTACCTATGCAATGATGGAGCCCAATCTGAAGGTTGAAACCCCCTCCCCCAAGTGAGATCAATATTGCACGAACATTTACATTTGAAACAGATTGTAAGTCGGTTTGTACCCCATCATCTGACAGATTTACAAAAAGCAGAACGTGTTAGAATTTGCCAACAAACTTTAAATCTGTTGAATGCTGGAGGCCATCAAATTATTTCTAAAATTCTGGCGATGAAACTTATATGCCGGTTTTTCTATGTTCCCACTCGCCAAGAAAGCTGAGTCTGGATACATGAAGATGAGGAAACTTCTACAATGGCGAAAAAACAACGAGCAATGAAAAAAGTTATGTACGACAGGTTAGGTAGGACAGGTATGTTGAAAATTGTTTGCCTATTGTTTCCAGTATAGTGCCAAGAAAGGGAATCATGTTACACCATGATAACGCCTCGTCCCACACAGCAGGGACAACAGTTCCGTATTTAGCGGAAAACAGAATCAAAATTATAGAACATCCTCCTTACTCGCCGGATTTGGCGTGTGACTTCTGCCAATTTTTTGGGCTCAAATTACATTTGAGAGGGAAAAGGTTCAATACATTCGAGAGGGAAGAGGTTCCAATCAGTAGAAGAGACTGACATCGCCTTTAAGTGTTTTTTTTTTGTAGTATCTCTAAAAACAGCTGGTTGAAGGCTTTTAAAGTATGGAAGGAGAGAATGGTTAAGAGCATTATTTTAATGGCAAATATTTCGAACATGTTTAAAATAAAAATTCTAAAAACTTGTATCAATCTTCTATTCTCAATAATTGTAGCTTGTCCCTCATATTAATAGTCCAAACAGTAATAAAAATGTCGATCCTGAAATCATAATTTACAATATGTTCTTCAATTCTCAGATAAAATCATAACTTTATTTCGGCACCCTAAAAACATTAATATTTGTATTTTTACCATTAAAGAAATTAATTTGTTCTCGTGACTTAAGAACAAGCCTCGCATTTTCCAATAATCTGAATATATTTATAAAATCAATTGTTGCAATTACAGCAGCTGTTACATAGGTGAAATAATTCAAGGACTGGGTAACCACATTTTAGGTCTCTACGACCAAAAAAAAGATGTTTGATTCTGAAGAGATGTGTGGTGGGTGCTTAGTTGCAGTGACTCCGTAAGCTGTATTACTTGTCTGGCTTGCAACTCTTGCGGTGTAGTTTAGTGTGTGTAAGTTGTGTTTAAATGGCTTTGTGACAGCATCATATCGCCTTTTATGATGCCGCGCTGTTAATCACTTTGCTCCCAAAGCGAATGGCAAATCCGTGATTAAACTCTCTGAAAAAATGTCACCGTCCCTCCAGAGAATTGAACCCCGGCTCCTATCGTCCTCTCACGACAATAGTCAGCCGCCTAACCACTGCGGCCATCGACCCGTTATTCAAATGTAGTTTGTTGTTTCATACAGACAACGTCAGCTTCTATTAACATTAAGCAGGATGTGGAGAACCTCAGTGCTACTTATGTAGATTTAATTGCATGGTGTTTCAGTTATTTGAAAAATATTGTTGTTGGTTCTTTATGAGTGGTCAAAAAGGACTCTACGCTGGTATAACGTTTGACTAACTGCAGTGATGACTGCTGTAACAAATCGTTCCTTACTAGATCCCCATTTCTTATTTGGTAAAAGTTCGTAGATATTGCCACAGTGTTAAAGTAATGAAAACATGTAACCAATTCATATATAACTTTATTGGGTACTATTTAAATTTGTAGCGTTATTGAGATAACCGTCATTTGCAAAGTCACATTTTTGGAGAAAACATACCTTATCTTGCTATTCTAGTTTCCAATTTACTATTCTGTAGTAAATTGTAATAGTACTGAGGTTGGCAGCTCTATTAGAATTAATAACCTAATCGTATTAAGTATATTAGAATGCAGTAGTTAACATCTAGGCAAATATTATCAACTTTATTATTATTCAATGATTCGAATCTAAACATAATTCTCCTTATACTTTCTTGAGTTTACACTAAATCTACTTAGAATCTATCAAGTTGCTAAAAGTACCTCCACGAGCGTACACCTACATACACGTCACTTAATTTCATTTATATAACAGTTTCCAGTGAATGAACATTTTAATGTAGGTTTCATTAAAACACGTACCTACTTTGCATGTTACTTGTCAAGCAAAGAAAGTGAATTTATTAGTTCGTATTATATTTTAAGGTTAACTAACATACATACGTCTTATCATTTCTGGGCAAGGAGAAAGTTTTCTATATATAATGACATAATTATATTGTGTAGTGTGCGCACTTTACAACTGTTTCAAGTTATACCGGCATAATCCTTTAATTTGTTTTATTCTAGTTCCGACAAAAATAGAATGGATAAAAATGTGAAACAGCATCAATAGTTTTACAGAAAACACAAAAAAACCGGATTGGCCGAGTTTTAAATTGAAAAGGTTTGAGGTTATGCTGAAGTATTTACGTAAGATACACTTCGTTCCACAAATTATTAAAACTTGATTTTCTTTTAACATTTCGCTTTCAATTTTAGCAATGTCACTTTTTTGGTAAAAATATATGAACATATATATGCGGGTTACAACAGCTGCTGTTGCGAAATAAGAAAAAATTAACATGAGTTAGTTACATTCACTACTCGTATTAGCTAACTGAATGGGAACTACTGTTAAGACGGTTTTTGTGTCGATTGTGCTTGTCATGTCAAAAACGCATTTAAATGAATTACTTAAATTTGATTTCAACCGATTGACAATTATATTATTCTTCTAGCAGCAAAACCATATTTATTGTGTAAATAAGTATAAAACTTTTGCAATAAAATGAAATTCCGCGATTAATTCTACAAGCAATATATAAATACGGTTCAAAAATGATAGAGCGGTCATCACATTTTGCGATTCTAGTAACACAACATACTCGTAGTTGCTAAAAAATTAACTGAGGCTCCAGGCTTAGAATATTGAAAATGACAATATTAACACCTACAAAGGATGAACATACCTGCGAAAGATATTTACAGTAAACAGCCCTGTTTGCATCCTTCAGCTGGTGCTGAATATACTTATACATAAAGTCGACGCCACCAGAGGAAACTTTGTATATTCGTACATACCTACAAACATACAGAATAAACGGCCACATATCTAGCAATAGGTAGTGATTCAATGAGTACGAGTGAATAGAGCGTACATATATGTGGATATTAGACAGACAAGTGCGGCGATAGAACGCCACTTACGTTGTTGCCGGTCACGCGCTCGCTAGGTATCAGTGTAGAAACAGACGGCGAGTAATAAAGATCGTTTGTTGCTGACGCTGTTGAACCAAATAGTGCCTAATGCAAATAACATTATTTGGAAACTACTTAATCATGTTGCATGATTTAGAAATATTGATGTACCTATAGCTATGAATTTTTTACAAAACAAAACGAATTCTGATAACGAATCAAATTAAAATTCTAAAAATCAAATAAAATTCGATTCTACAAAATTTATAACTAAAAATAGATTCTAAAAAATTATCAAGAAAAGGGAGAAAGAGAAAATATATTTAAAATTATTTAATATTTTAATAAAGGTAATATCGTAAATAGGAATTAGAAGGAGACAACAAGAAACAAAATAAAACAGTAACAATAATATCAAAAATAAACGAAGATCTAACAGATCAATCTACGCTATTCCCTCCGAATCTTTGAGTGAACTGATACGTCCGAGTCATGTTCACCGCCGCATCCCCACGCATAATCGGTTTGGCAACGCTATTAGTATCGTTAGCATTCTAAGGTTCTATTCGCTGAATCTGTATACATATACCTATAGGCATCGTTAGTCGAAAAGTATTAAGAAAGCGTAGGAGAAAAAAGTAGGTATTCCTTGATCGGTTATACACAACTTGCTTATTGACAAACGAATTCTGTAATCCCATATGTAATCCCAAAGCAAAGGAAATGAAATCATATCGATTCTATAAATAATATTGAATTTTTAAAGAAATATTAAAATTCCAACACAAGTGGAGTTTTAAAGAAAACAGTACTTATTAAAATGTAAATATTTAAAAGTAAGACAATGTAACATATGGTATACATATAATAAGAATGATCCCTTGAATCGTGTTATAGTTGAGCATGCAAACGCAGTAGATCACGAGTTGCATGATATCGCTGAAATCTGGTCGATACGAATGCACTTACATCCATTCATCATCAAAGTGTTATCCGTACGTATTTTAAAATGTTACCTAGAAGCAAATCTAAATGAGAGCAAACAATTTTAAGGCAAACTTAAATACAATTTTTCTTTCAATATATACAACCTTGGCCAAATGTGTTAGACACCCTTATAAAACCCCATTATTATAAGTATTATTACACTTCCAAGAAAATGAGCATCGAATTTATATTTAATTTACGTATTTAGTGCTTACTTTGGGACAATAGCTATAAGCAGACACAAATGTTTCGACTTTAAATATACTGTATTGTCGACGCGATTAGAGAGAGATATGTGTTAGGAGTATATAACCAGGATATTTTGTGTTGGATACTTTCATTTTTATGGATTAAACTTAAGGTAGTGAAACAATGCCAAAAGTTTGTGAATTAACCAAAGTAGAACGTGGGCAAACAGTCCTACTTAAGACACAAAGTAAGACTTTAGTCGCTATAACGAGAATAATAAAATATTCGCGATGTGCGGTTCGTACCGCCCCGGAACGATATGAATAGTGGATCGTTAACAAATCGACCAAAAAGCCACCGGAAACGCCTTTCAAACCTCTGAAAGTGAAGGGTGTCTAACACAATTGGCCAAGACTGTAATTACTAGTTTTAATTTATTTACAGTTCGGCTTCAGTAATTGTTTGTATCGTTGGTATAGTTTTATAATAAATACGAGACATGAAAATGTTGATGTCATATTGGACGTGTTTGTTCAATTTGTGTTTTCTTTTCGTAGAATATACACAGACTAAATTCTTCTATGCTAAATATACAAATACTTTTCTGATAATTTATTACTTTCTAATTCAAATTCCTTCTGCTCACTGGAAAACGCAACGCTTAGTCAAATATGACAGAACATCTATATGAAAGTTGTAACGACCTTAAAAATCAATTGAAACATTTTGTTTTACGTTAGCTGATTAAAGGTTAATTTTGAAAGAATACTCAGAAAACTCAGAAGTTAAGACGAAATGATATAACAGGTGAGAGGCAATATGAAACAGCAACGCTACCAAGAGGAGGTAATCTTTTTGTATTCTTGTGGTGTATATACATATGTATAACCAAATAAACGTTCACACGCTAAAGTATTTCAATTGTCAATGTTTGAATTAGGTAGGTGATTTGGGCAAGTGAAAACTTTTTTTAGTAAGCCATATAGATACTGTATTTTATGTTACATAAAAATAAAAATCAATACGACTGAAAGTATTATTTACCGTATTTACCGGATTCTAGGAAAGTACACATGCGGCTAACCATATCAGCTATAAAGCAATTAGTACAAATTCCAAAAGGAGCGGTAGGTGGTTAGTATTTTCTATAATAATTATCGTTGCATAGGTTACGCAATATTCTATTAGATTTCAAGCGAAACCATATACTCTGAAATATTGCCCTGCACTGATGTTTAGAAAGACACTAATAGTAATTGAAGTGACTAGTCATATCTTTAATTTCATGGCTTCTTGATCGATTGCCCTCAAATTAGAGCAAGAGCACGCAAACAAAGTGGTTGTGCTATTTTTCTATTTATATATGTATGTTTGTATCGATATACACAACACATATACATATATATTCAGTTACAGAAACATTTGTTTGTGATTTTAAACAGGCGACGTCATCTTTTACAGCTGCAAGAGTCAGCTGTAAGTTTTGATATTTAAATTGTAATTTCTATTAAATCAGTAAACTACCACCACGTTCATACATTAATAACTTGAATGAATATGCATTTGAATAGATTTGATATACAGTACCTACAAATTTTGCACCTATGGTCGGAGCTCGGCTTAATCAGTATTAAAAGTTTTTTGATATCTTCTGTCGTTAAGCCTACGTCTGCAAAGAAAGGGACAATTATGGTTATTTTTACGATATTTTTCCCCTTTTTTGCGAATCGAGCTTTAACCATATAATATATCAAAAAAACTAAGACCCCTTTGTAGAGCATGAAATTTTCTACAAACTGTCGAGGACAACACTATTCTAGTTGTTATAGTTATAATTTCAGTCCTTTCTTCATATTTTTTCTTCTGTATTTTATGTATTAATATCTGTTTGGTTTTACTACATTACTTTTTCGTATTTTTACTATGGATACTTTTTCGCTTCAACAGAAAAAGTTTTTAATAGGACAACATCATCTTGGTTATAGTATTTATAAAAAAAACTGCATATGCCTTTCAGATTGAGTTTGAACGTACTATTGCGTTTGAAACAATACGACATATAATTAAAAATTTCGAAAATTATTGCAACAGTTCACATACCCACTCACTTTCCCAAGTAAAATGCAACTAATCACTATTAGTGATTTCCACTGGGGGAACTCGTGTTGCACCGACACTGCCCTAGAGTAGCGTCATATGACGTAGTCACTGATTCTGCCCTCGCTAAGAGCTAGTGCAATACGTGTAACATAGGTATGTCGATAAAACTGGCGGTAGGGCTTTAATGCATTGTCGGGATGAACTGCTCATCGCAAAAAAAATGAAAATCTTTATAAAACTAAATACGTATAAAGGAAAAGTAGATGAAGAATTACGCCAGAAACTATTACGGGCAATGATTGCTTAATTATTATTCATTTCTGAAAATGGTCTTTTAGTGGACAAGATATTTTGTATAAAATACGTAACAACGTATTTCATGGATGATGATTAGGAACAATTCGTATCATTATCTGTATCTGAGAATAACATAAAGTAGTATGTTTCAAAATTTAACAGTAATTTGCAGAATATTTTCGGCCATAACGATTACCCGATAAAATATTGACTGTATGCATTTATATACCCACTTGTCCATTGTATGCTTATCGAAAGTACAATAAACTGAATAACTTGTAATAACTTCAGATTGCACTATAAGTGGCCCCGTCAATTTTGAGAGGTCCAGTTTTTCGCACTCAAGTTCAAATGTAGTGACGCTCACATGTCGTCACTTCTGCGTAAGCAGCACGAAATTTACTAGTGGAACACGTATGATTTTTGCTTGCAGCGAGTGCTAAGACCAGTGGAACAGCCAACACCGAGTTAGTGCACTTTTAGTGCGCTCTAAATGTCCGAGTGGAAAACGATATATCTTTTCAGAAAAGGCGTACCCTGGCATCGTTGCTTAGTTACGGATTTCCTACTCCTCACTTCACGAACGTACACATAGACAATATGTATTCTACTTGACTATAGAGAAGTGAATAATACTGTATATAAATCTACTAGCTGATCCGGAAAACGTTGTTTTGCCTTCAAATTTTATTTATATTTAAATAACTGACCCGGCAGACTTTCTTCTGCCTAGAAAAGTATTGATTTAGATATTTAATGTTTTATTGTTACGGGTACCACCCCCTGTGTCCCGCCCGTGCCGTACCACACCCCTTCTCCCGAAAAACAATTGTCGCAAAAAATTATAAAAAAAAATTGTCACCACGTAACGTAAACATAAACGTTATCTATCATGAAGATGGCGTCGTAAAATCACTCCATACAAAATGTATGGAAAAATGAATTTTCCTGATATTTATTATAACATCTTGATGGCAACTGAATTCTCTGTAAGATAAACGCTATATTTACTGAACACAAATTAATTAATCTATAAAAGCCCGACTATGTCAATAACGTAGAAAACGTAACATTTGATTGATTCTTTTTCATTTTTTAAACTGGCAGTATGAAGTTTATTTCCACTTTTATATAAAAGGGATTCTGCGGCTTTAGTTTAGCTTAAAATTAAAGTTCGAGATTTAAGACTGAATGAGGTGTAACGCAATAAAAGAAGAAAAGACGATCTTGAGTAAAAAATATTGTTATGAACTGAAATGATGTAGATACATTTTATAAGCTAACGTTATAAGAAGCAATATAGCACTAGAAGCATCTGTCATGTCAGATTTTATTACAAGTCAACCACTTCACATTTTTATTTCCATACAGAACGCATAAATTTATATATTCGAAACTACAGTAAGAATTTTATATTGGGATTTATAGAGCGCTGACAATTTTACTCGCGCACTTACAATGGTATCAAGTTCGCATGAAAATATATTAAAATTTATGTAACTTTCTTCGAACACACCGACAAAGGAAAGAAAGAAAATGTATACCCATAACTTGAAATTCTGACGGTTTCGTATTAGGTTGAGTGGTTGGGTTAAATATATACGATTATTTTTTAAGACGAAATCTACCATAGAATGCGTGATTTCCGTTGCAGAATATTTCATAGTATTATATGTGCATACATTAGAATAAATATTGCAATTATACCTTAACGGTAAACCGTATAAAGCGGAAATTGCCAACTTCAAAACAAGGTTTAAACAACGAAGTGATTTTTGACGTATACATTTAATTTGTATTTTTCTACACCCGATATGTTTTATTTTAAAAATATAAGCGTCTTGTCAGGGATTCGAACCATGAAAATTCTGCTTAACTTTTCGCGGAAGGCGAAAACATTCTGACCTGACAATCAGAAGGTTTTTTGCCTCTAGCGTGGTTGACACTTCGAGTTACCGTGAACTCCTGGCGCCCCTCACCTAGTTTTGCTCCTGAAGAAGCCACTTACATTAGTGGCGAAACGTCGAGTTTGAGTAAGTTGTATATATATTTTTTGCATTTTTCTTTTTCATTTTTGTTTTATTTTATTTTGTATTGTATATATGTACTTTACTATGAGGCGGTCAAAACTTGGAAGCCCTCATTACAGAGACTCAGACCGTGGAAGCCTTCGATATAATTTAATAATACTCTGAAATATTTTCTAATTAATGTAATTTAGTGACAATCAGTGGTAAGCATGTTGACCTGCAGTGATTTTTAAATGTATGCAGAACATTTTCCCGTACTCACTACATAAATTTAACTCTGTTAGCAAAAGTAACTACAGCTGACACATTGCCCCATGCACGACCGGAGAGATTTCGAGCGTTATCGGGTTTGCAATCGACAGCTAGGTGTAGGAATGAAAGAAACCTTGACTTGCAAATTGGTATGCGGTCGTGTCATAAAAAAATTCCACCATCGATGAGCTCGCTTAACCATCCAATGTGGTTTTTGCTTATAATTTAAATTAAATACAAAATTTTATGCGTCCCTTACTGGAATGTGTATTTAATTTAAAATGTGTCACCTCTATTTCATTCTTTATACTTCAGAACATACATACAATGGACAGCAACTTACTATTTCTATTAGATAGTTTTAATTAAATATGGGACAATAGTTGCCATACAGACTGCTTCTTGGTTTCTTAAATCCAGAGTAGACACACTTTTGTTGAAAGTCTTTTTTACGATATTGCGAACTGTAGTAACTCAAATAGTTTTCGCCCAAGAGTTGTTAAAGTCCGACAATATTAGATTCTAATAAAACCCTCTCTCATAAACTTTGTTCGACAGCAACTTGATTGAAAAAACGCTCAATCAAGTTCGAAAGATAATTGGAGGTTTAAAAATAGTAAAAAGGATCTTTAAAACGATTTTAGTACTTCTGTTGGAACTGTAAAAATTTAGTTTTTCATTTAATTGTCTAGTACGGTTATACAATTTAAAAGTAATCCAATAAGAATGTACGTATTTCAATTTAATAGTTCACTACTTTAATACAGTAAGTATATAACTTTCCTAATGACATATATCCCATTATTGCAAAATTGCCCGCAGTTTTATGTTATTTACCCATCAAAATTTATATAATTACAACATTTGTTTCTATCCGTATTAAGGACTAGAGGAAAATAAAAATTAATATTTTATTATTGAATCATTTTCTAGCAACTTGTAGACTTTCGTGGCATGTATCTAGATAGGATAATTGTCTTTAATTTATTAGAGATTATTTGTGGCGATTTTCACACTAGTTATCTAGAAAGAGTTTTTTTGAACACATCATCGCCCAACCAA
Source organism: Holotrichia oblita (assembly GCA_023690525.1). Lineage (NCBI taxonomy): Eukaryota > Metazoa > Arthropoda > Insecta > Coleoptera > Scarabaeidae > Holotrichia > Holotrichia oblita. The sequence goes on along the minus strand of CM043015.1, from coordinate 100,092,948 downwards.
TTTTATCGAAATATGTGACTCGAAACCAGGATTATCTTCGAATGCGTATAAAGAGAAAGCAGTGATGTACATATCTATCCTCAGGAGTTTCTTAATATGTTCATTTTAGTGGTTTAAGTATTAGGCGCCAACATAGAAATGATTAAAAATGAGGAGATTTAGAGTATCTTTTTCTATCTACTAAGGACAAATTATTAAGGCTAACGGCAAATTGCGTATACCAGTTTGCAGCCTTAAAAAAGTAGTTTGAGCACACTTAAGGGATCACCAAAATATAGGAGAAACTAAAAATATAACAGAAAAGAAAAATGTACAAACATAAATAATTATGTATGTTAATTACTTACAATTGAAACCATTTACAGCTGATGTAAAGCCGGGAATATGTATGCACCTATATTACAAACCCGTTTGTGTTGCTGAAGGTTTATTTATTTGTGTTTAACGTCAATACGTTGCAATGAATTAATTATGGTTCGATTGGTTGCACTTCACGAAATGCATGTAAGTATATCTTCAATAAAGTTGTGCGTTTAGTGATTTTGTGATGTGTATATTTTACCTACTTGGTTTATGTATATATTGGCAATTATCCTAATTGTAGTAAAGCATAATTAAATATTATAGTTATTTCCAGTAACTGCAAAATTAGTTGTTTGATTCTTGTTTAAAACTTTAAATATCTATTTTTATATAAAATTATCTAATACTTTATGTACATTTCGAACATATCTAACGCAGATGCTTGAAATGAATTTTTTTTTCTTGAAACTTTTCCGCCAACATTCTTGGACATATTTTCAAAATGGCATCAATAGCCTCAGGATCACTCAGAATCGTCATTAAAACATCAAACGTTCCGACAAACTTGTCCTTTCTGTTTATTCTGTGTCATATTTCAGTAATTGTTCTAACTGGAATCTGATCTCATTTTTGTAATTTGCAGAAAAAGGATTTGATGGAAGTTATCAATAATAAAAATCTTTTAACCATTTTGTACACAAAATTTGTTAATAAAATACATAAATATGTATAAAGTAATAAATAGAAATCAATGTTTGTTTTTATATATAGTGACACGTTATCCACTATCTCTGGCTATGGAGTGGAGGATAATTTGGTGCACATGAGTTAATTTTGAAAAGCAAACCAGCCAAAAAAAATTGTATGTATAGATAGCAAACATATATGTGATAAATGAAAAGCTTGGGACATTCTGTCGCTAAAAGTCAAGTGAAGCGTCCCAAATTTGGGACGCTTCACAATTCAGAAGTTTATAATGACATAATCTTTGGAAAGCACGGTTCTACTGCACAATCTATGTACCTAATGATATATCTTTTTATGTGTTGTTGGTAATGATGGAATTTAGGAAAAACTAAATCAAGAATAGGAAAAATCAATACTTGAGAAGTATTTACTTTATCAAACCAGAAAATAGTTGCAATTACAAGTTAAGCATTTGTTAATACAGGATGGGAGAATATTATCGCTTTTTCAAAACAATCTAAACTTGTTTTTCGATATTCACACCAAGCATATTCTTACACAATAACTTTATAAGTTTAGTGCTTTTGGTGGTCCTAGAGAAGTTTCTATCAACTATAAGCGTATAATTTACGGAAATATTCCTTCAACAGAAAACTTAACAAATAAATAATTTCGTATTTTACAGTTAACCCCAACAAAAACTTGTTTACAAAAAATAAGGACTCCATACCATTTTTACAGTTAGAACACAATTTATGCTATATAGTACCATTTAGTCTCTCAGGATTGTTATGTTGGAAAAAAGCTTATTATTACTGTACAATCATATCAACGTGAAAGTGATTGTAGGACGGGTAAAGTATTTTGTGCTTTAATCTCACATTCTATAAAGCAAGGATGTTTATTTCATTAGGATAATATAAGTATATTAGCGAAAGAAAATGATTATAGGAAGTGATTATGTTTAGAAATGATGCATATTAACCAACGCCGTAAATAATGTTAACTTTAAAATATTAACCAATTTGTGTTATAGGTATATGCAAATATATTACAGTACAAATATTTGTAATCTGTTTTTTTTATCCCTTGAAACTTACTACATTTTATAAATACACACCACTTACAAAGTTTACATATCATCTTTACGTTAATTTAATTTTTAACATAAATATTTTTATAGATATTGACAATTAATTATACAAACATCAAAACTCATTTATTGTAAATATTTTACCAATTGTCTCTTGTTAATTAATTTTTAACTATGAAATTTTATTATATATTTTTAACTATTATTTAATTATTATAGAACCCTACCCTAGTATTGCTACTATAATTAGGTTTTCCAACGGACAAATTGCTCACATTCTATGCAAAAACGAATTCATTTCAAAGTGTACTTAATTTCCATTTTCCTTTTTTACTGAATATATACATATAAACAATCTGTCACGCCAATATGTGAATACGTATATCGTATCGTTGAAACAGTTATTTTTGGATCCCATACTATACACGGAGCCAAGATAATGCTTTATAATTACATTCAAATTGTATTACCTCAAAATGAATGATCATATGGCGGAGAGAAAGCATAAAAGAAGATAATAAAACAAGCCATCGATATATACCCATTTGAGTATATGTGTTTCACTTTCCTGAAAAGGCAATAAATGGAATTGTGTTCATTTACACCAAGTAATGCTCATTTTCCTTCACAGTATTGAACCGGAATTGCATATACGCTTTTTTATGGACACTATAATTTAATGCTAAAGAGGTAACTATTACGTTAACTGGGTATTAACAGTAAAGAGAAATTGATTGGATTACTTGGAAGTGTAATCGTTAGATTTTTAAAGATATTGCAAATTACATATTATTCCAAACAAACTTATACTTTCAAACAGAACACAAAAGCGTGAGGCGCATACATCCCCTCTGCCAGGGATTGGGTGAAACTACATCAGCAACTTATACTTTACTAATTAAAGCAACGTCTATTTAATACGGATTAAAATTTGCATTATTAAAACAAGAACCCTTTCAAAAATATTAAGGTAATAAAGGTTTGTGTTGGACACATAATTATACATAAATTCTTATATATAGCGTAGTTTAACAGTCTCTAGAAATATGCCAACCGGTCAACCGAGTGAGGTCCAGGCGCATTGTAACCCAGCAAATCCCTTTATATCCAAACAAAAAATTGGTACAAATCTTCAATAACTCGAAAGGTACTTCAATGTTTGATATGCAAAACTGAATCAGTAACAACTAATTCATACAATGTGCTGCTTGATTAGGTAAATAAGATCTACTCATAATGCTAGCGCTGCTGTTCTCAATTTCTACATCTTCTCTAACATCACTATCAACTCTATCTAGATTTCAATATTTTAAATTCAATTTTAAAGCACTCTAAGAATTTTTCTCTAATATTCACTTTCGGATTCGTTTTATACTACTTCTACATTATAATTATCCAAATCATTTGCTCAACTCTTGTAATATCCTAAATTCTACCTACGACAAAGAATAAAAAAATGCACTTGCATCAGTTATCAATTTATCATTTGGCTCGCATAATTAGCTCTTTCACGATAACATCGTATTTGGCAAGAATATTAACTTGTGTTGAAAATTTCTATTACAAACCCTATAAAATACAAATATATTTTTCTATAACTAGCAATGAGTATGTGTAAAACTTGCTTCCAAAACTTTAATCTTTCTGTTAAATTTTTATTTGAACCACAACCATTTAGTCAAAACATCCTCTGACTAGATAGATAGACTAGGTTGACCGCTTCCTGAATGCAAATTAGATATTTAAAGAAAACTTGTTATTTTGGGCAGCTTCAACTGTTATTGTTCTTTCACGTCTTTGGGGTGTAAAATCGAACACGTTCACACTGAAAACATTATCAAAAATAATTAACAGGAAATATGCACTTAGGACCTTGGAAACTAAATAACAGAACTATTTTTTACTAAGAAGTAATCATTTAAATTTGACCACTAATTTTTGGACATTATCGCCATGTCTACTCACATAAATCACTTATTTTCCCTATTTATATTGATTTCCAGGAATCGATGGTTCTTTGTTCATGAGATTCTTATCCTTCTTTTTCTTGGAAGATTCCTTGGAATTCTTGGAGATTCAGACTTGTTCAAAAATTTAAGAAGTTCATTCGGTACCCTAATACCAGCTGGTAATCAAGCTTAAAGTTCTGTAGTACTGTGAAAGCAACTAAGTTGTTCAAAAGGATATGTATTTGCGTGTAGGCCGTTCCTGAGTCTCCCAGACTTATCGCTTCACCGTCCGCGTCTCCTCCACAGATTTCGATATCTAGATTTTTCGACGTTTACGAGGAGTCGACAAATTATAAATAAAAAAATAAGATTTTACTCCCTCACTGCAGGGAATAACCACCTTGTATTCCTCACTGAAATTCAAGAGGGACGAATTGTTGTCTAACCTGATGGACAGAGGTACCTGAAAGAGTTATTCCAAAGATATTCTTATTTTGAGTTAAACTTTCAAGCGATGATTAACCAATCGCTAATTTTAATGGGGCTTAGTAGTGACGTATAGATGAAACATCCCATCTCTCCAAGATTAGGACTATTTTAGCTTGAGAAAATTACTGAATAACTATCAAAAATAAGAAATATTGGAAAGTAGATATTTCTAGCGTTTTGTATATATTCTGAGTCTGTAATACTTATTCGAACTTGCTTCCCCTCCTGTCACTCCTACTGGCACATGGTGTGATATATGCGTGTTAGTGCATCATATGCGTGAACGTTATATGATGTCAGTATCAACTCAAATGTCTTTCGTGTACTACTACAGTCCATAATTTTTTATAGAACAAATATATGTATTCAGTCAAATAATATCTTCAATGTTTACATAAATGTCTATTGAAGAAGATGTGTATGTTTTTATGCTAGTTTTAATATAACCTCTTAGTTATCTTATTAGTTATGGTTTCGATTATCTTGTACACAAATTTAATTATTCACAAGGATGTAAGACTGTAATTATTGGAACCCAATATATTAATTTGGTAAGCTAAAATATGTATATGGGGATCCTTAAAAATTTTTTCGGGGCGCTTATATGGAATAGAAAGCAAAGTATTGTAGACTACGATTAGCAAGTTTACAGTTAGTAAACCTACATACATCTATAGAGAGTTGTGGTCGAGAGAATGTATTTAATTTAGACGAGAGCTGGTTTAACCTGTAGATTCAATTGCACGCCAGGAACAAGAAAGATTGAGTGTTGTGCAGTTGGCTTCGACTACAAACCATAACTGCATTATACTGTCAGTAAATGCGACAGGTAATTTACTATCTCCATTTTCTATATTTCTGAAAAACGCAGAAGGGCAGTCTGTGTGCGGAGCGCGTAGGAGCTTATTCAAGCTAACTGCTTCCCAGCATCGGAAGGCATTGTATGTACAACATATTGAATAAAATTTCAAGAGAGCAAAACAATTTGATTACTGTGTAACTGAATTACAATTAAGTGTTTGCATTCTCACATTAAACTCGATGAGTAGCTGAATGTATTTAATGCAATATTATCTAAAAACTCCTATTCAACTTATAAAACATTATGTGTTCTTAAAATAAACATACAATAATTCAAAAATCGGCAGTTTTCAATTTAAAGACATTACATAATATTCTAATTTGATGAGTTCCTCTCTTCAGTAGATGATAGCAGGAACACTACGAATCTATTTGAAGCGAGATAAGCTTTGTGAACAACGATTTATTGAATGTCAAAGCATGTTGTTGATGGATATACATACATACCTACACAATTATTCACAGAAGCATTTCTGTGGTACACAAGTAAAAACAAGGAGCTTCCCCTACTTCTATTTTACTTCTAAACAAATAATGTGCAGAATATATTTAATGTGGATGACGCATTATGTATTTATACTGAATTTAAACGAATTTACATTTATACTTATGTATATATACATATATTTACATTTACACTATTCTGTCAAGCGTTGTTCCTCAGTCCATTGTCCCTTGACAGATGTGTATCTATGCCTTAGGTAACTAAAGAAAGATAAAAACACTAAATTAATACAATATTTACAAAACCATAACTTGCTGTCCGATCTGTGTCTTTGTAAAGTAAAATCAATTACATTAAACTACGTAGCATCAATACAATCGTACATATGAGAATAATGATTTTAATTCATTCAAATTTCTTATTGAAATAAAATGTCAATGTTAGAGAATGATAAACTTTTCGAGTTGGTATCATTGATGATTTATCCGCATATATACAAGTCGATGTGTGGTTTTGGCCACAGAATAAACAGAAAGGCCAAAAGCCTTGTAATTGATGTCATAGTTCTTGTGCGCATGACTGGCAGACGCCATTTCTAAAATATGTTCAAATATTCCTGGAATGTTGTTTACATGTTTATTGTTTCTTTGAAGATGTTTCGAGGTTAGTTCTTAATTGTGAGTTTAGTGATTTTCTATCTATTTTTATATAAAATTATCTAATACTTTATGTACATTTCGAACATATCTAACGCAGATGCTTGAAGTGAAATTTAAACTTTTCCGCCAACATTCTTGGACATATTTTCAAAATGGCATCAATAGCCTCAAGGTCCTTTCTGTTCATTCTGTGTTTTGGCTTAGTAGCCGGTTGGTGTAGAAGAGGGATGTACGTCAGCTGCGATTTTAATATAAGACCAGCTGCCGACAAGGACAAAAGGATGTTAAATACACCATATAAATTTCAATCATATATTTTTAAGGTAATTAAATTAAAATTTATATGATTAAAATTGTGCAAAAACACATTTAAACACTATAACAAAATTACACCATTAAATTAATATACAAGACAAAGAAAACAATCAATTTGGGGGCATTTTAAGGAGCAAAAAGTAGATGGTAATGAAATCAACAGATTTACTATGGCTCTGTATACCATGAATTTTGACCAGACTTGTAGAAAATTAATCCCGGAAGGAGTTATAAACAATTGCAAATCACCAACGGTTTCTAGAGGGTTATAGAACAATTGCCAATCTTCGGCTATATAAACCTGTGAGCTTGCAGCAAACGGCCTCTTTTAAGATCACGATTCATCCAGAGCGTTACCTCCACGTAAATTTTTCTAACTGCATTTAGAACTTAACGGTGCACCGTTGAACAAATAACCGTGTATCATCGTAGGAAGGTCCATTAAAACACCGAGATTTCAATAAATTACAAAACCCCTACAAAGAAAACGTCCACAGCGAATCGTCCATCAGATTCGAGCGCGCGGAAAAAAGAAACCTTTCGAAAAACACACACACACACAAACACTCTAAAATAAGAGAAGTATGTACTTAATTTAATTAATTTTTAAGTTCTAAAATTTAAGAAGCATAATTTTTTTAATAAAAACAGTATAAAATATTGTTTAAAAATTATTTTTTAAGCAAATTTAAAGGTGAATTTTAAAGTATAAAAAATACTATTTAAAGGTAAAATATATCTTTTTAATAAAATTTAAAATTACAAAGAAAGTTAACTTGTAATAAATATTTTACTTGAAGTACAATTAGCACTTAATGTTGGAAATTTTCGCATAGATTTGAGAATTTTGAAGGTAATAAACTAAGTTGTGGCGATTTCCACGAAAGAATAAAATATTGTAAACTATTTTTTTAAGGTTTTTTTTTGTTAATAAAGTTAATAAATTATATTTTTTTGTAAAACATCTTTCTGTCTTGTTTTGAATTCTTTTCTTATAATTTGTAAATTTTTACGTGGATATTTTTCCACGTAGGATAAGCTTTCGTATTTTGTTCACTACACGCGCTGCATTGTACGATATATCAAACTTCAGATAAATCCGATAGCCTATAACACAATATTTGAAAGCCAATAAACAGTATGCAAAGAACGCCGTAGCTTTCCATAGCACAAGATTTTGCGAATTCCTTGAGAAACAATTTAATTACAAAGCCTTGCTTTATAACAGTATTAAAAGTTGAAAATGGGTATCTAATAGAAATTACTGCATTTAGCTGCCAAATAAGTATTTAGGTATAGCTTTACGATAAAACGCCATATTTTATATGGTTCCATAAGATAATTAACAGTAAGTTTACTGTAATGGTGATGATTCGATAAGCTTATCTTTGAAAAGTTAGATATGATTTACCTCAGTTATTCGCTTTCTTTCCTTTTCCGGTCACCGACTAATAGATAAACATTATAGCATTATGCCGGTATTAATTATGTAAATAAAACTTTCTCAAATTTCATCATAGCCTGTAATCGCTGATATAGTTTTAATAACCAATATAAAAAACTAATGGACACACACGTAAATAAGAAAAGTACGTTTATAAATTAGAGTAATGCGTGTCACTAAAAGCGTGTTACCAAATTTCTGTGTTACCGATAGAGATAGCAAAAAATACTAGGTTTTTCAGGTACAATATTATTATTTTACATTTGTATTTACGATAATACAGTGACCCTGCATATTGTGCAATTACCTTTCTCTATCGATCTATATGAAAGTTTTGCCCACCGTCGAGGTAGTGGTAGAAAGAGAGCGTTATCTTAAAGTAGGGAGGCCGAACATATAAATACAACACTTTGCACTTAATTACGAATCTAGCGGTATTTACACGAAAACGGTTTTGACCCCGTACTACCCGTTACGGTTTACGCGGAAAATGATTAGTAGTAGTGGTGTCGCGTTGTGTTATCTTATACTGGTGTCTAGTGTTATTTCTGCACCAGTATCCCAGCCGAGCTATTCGGGAATACAATATTCCGATGCACAATCGTTAACGTCTCAACAGTCACAACCTTCGTATATTACGGCACCTCAACCTGTGCAACCACAAGCTCCTGCCTATCAACCGCAAAGTCAGTCTTTCGTTCCACCCACACAAGTCGTATCTCAGCTACTCTTACCAACAAATGTAGATAGACAAGTAAGTACAAACGAACGGACGAGAGAAACAAGACAGATTAATTTAGAGGTGTTAGTTTTATCTGATTATCTCAAATTACTTCTATACTATCTTTCATCGGTTAAAATAAATTACACCACTATAAGAACTATTTTGGTACAAAATGAATGAAAGCTTTTTCGTAGTTCTAGAAGAGATAAGAACAAACTCTATAGTAATATCGAAGAAGGCTGATGTTACAAAAATTAATATAGCTCTTAATATAGACGGTGTATTATAACTCACTCGCAATCCAAATTAAAAAATGAGTTTAAAGGTTTCAATAAATATGTAATTAAAAACTCTTCACTTCGGTGATATTTGCTAATATATACTATAGGTCTCAATAAGGAAAACTTTTTAATATGGCTTTATGAAGAAAAGTTTTTGCTTGTTAAAATGCACAATTAATACTAGATTGTTAAAATAAATTTCATAATAATGCGTAAAATAGCTTTCTGTAAAATTTCGGGTACGATTTTTCTAAATTATCATAAAATTGTTCTAGCATTTAGTTGCACTGAATATAATGCATCTTACATTGTGTTAGATATATAAACTACTGTGCATTATTTAATTCTCAAAATACTGGTACTTACACAAAAATTTTAATGTGGTACAATGTTATGGTAATAGCGAGGCATCACCAAAATGGTCAATTGAAAAATTTCATAATAAGAATCCTAATATTCCTGATTCCAAAGAATAGAAATTGCCATTCCAGAAAGAAAACGAAAAAGAACTATGACGATGCAAATGTTGTACTTTTGATTCAGTTAAACAATATCGTAAAGAATCTTTAAGAAATCGACCGGCCAATCCAAATAGGAGCACATTATGTATCTATCGTGCTTATACAGCAAGGAAGATAGCTGCATATTCATCGTCGTTTTCGATTTCTTTCCAGTGAATTGAAGATTTCTTTCTTCAGAATACTTATTGTGACGTTTTTCAATTGTGTATCTTTCTAACGCTTCAGTTGCATTATAATATTGTACTTACCGCATAACGTTTTTCTCTGAATATCAGCATTGTGACAATTACGACAGTAGTTCAAAGCATACCTATCAAGATATGAAATACATTACTTTCATTGCTACCAGATGTTACCACTACATTATAAGGAAAATCTTACTCAAAAATTTACAAAAAATAACTATGTACTTTACACATTATTATGAAATTTACTTTGAAAGTCTAATATTCTTTAGGTACTTTAGATTAAGCAAACCTTTTAATAATATCTCTTCATAAATCCATAATAAAAAAATCCTATTGGGACACCTATCCCGCAATACACTGTACGTTGTCAGGGACGTGATCCAAAAAGAATAGATAACAACAGCAAGCAGTTTATTTACGGAATGATCGTACTTGAAATAATACAATTAATCAGGCTGTGTTATAAAAGAAGGCTCAAAATAGCTCTTTTCTCAATGCACAAGCTACATCGCCTTAATAGTGATTTGCGTACACGTTGGAATATAGCAGATATATTTCTAGCTGTTCCCTAAGAATTGACTATACGTGGCAGTAATTACGTTTATGCTTCAATTAGGGTAATATCTATAGTCCATGCTTGAGCTTGTGCTGATTCTTGAGCACGCGACTTTGACATAATGTTATTGCAAATGTGTCAAAATCGCGTGCTCAAGCATGGGCACAACCTCAAACGCCAACTATAAATATGACCCTTAAGCCGCCTTTACACCGGAGTTAGTAACAGAATTGTTAATAACTTTTGTTATTAACCGCTGTTATCAATTTCCTTTGATACAAACAAGGATTTTTCTGTTAATAACACGTGTTATTAACTTTTGTTTCAAGAAATTTTTGGACGATTTTGTCAAGTTAATAACATTTTGTTAATAACTCGTGTTATTAACTCCGGTGTAAAGTCGCCTTTAGAGTTTCTAAAACCAAGTTCTTTAGATACAAAAATAGTCTAATATGCACAGATCTGGGTAGAGTGTCCGGCTATTTCTTCGTGTCCTCCTATGAGAGTAAATGAAATGAAATCAAGGCTAGTGTGTGGTAGCATAAGCCAGCCTTGCAGCCTAAATTTTAAATTGACTTTATACATTATTTTTGCCGACAAGTTCGTATAAGCTTCGCCTGGAAATACATATAATATTCAGCCTTATTTAGTAGCAAACGTAGATGGCCCCTTCGTTGCACATTACCTGGTTTTTCTTCAATCCACAGGTGCAGATCGCAACTATTAGAGATTCCTTTTTTTAGAGAATTGGGCGACGCGACGCGTTTTGTTCGAAAAAATTATCTAGAGAATTCAACCTGTGCCAGAAAGTCACGAGGAAGTAGAACTAGTACTTTTCGAATGAAGAATGTGTGCAAGCATTTGTGCAATAAATACTTCTGAGGCTAGCAAAAATATCTAACTCATTTTTCTCAACTGCTGCCATGCCGACAGTTGCATCCACGATGGAACATATAAATTTTCCATTTTTGCGAAATCGCTGATATTTTGTTGCAAAAGCCATATATGCTGCTATCTTCGAAAATATCGTTCCTGAGAAATTCTGGCAGCCTTTCGACCGTTTCCATTATGCCATACACTAAATGCGTATCTGCAAATTCTACAAAAGTATACATTTTTTAAAAGCAATTATATTATTCATTATACACTCACTTAGTGATACTGCTTTTTTTTTAAATTTTATTACACAACTCTGATGTAACTGAACTACATCATGCTCCTGACAATCTATATCACGTAATCAATGCGTTTCTGACCATAGATTCAAATTTGAAAGCTTTTTAATGGAGTCCTAATTCACCTATAATATTCTGTTGCATAGGCCTCCTTTTTCTCTAGGCTGAAAACGTCATTTCATAACTCTCATGTAAATATATCTCTCTTATTTTGCTCATATTTATTGAAAATTGTTTCCTTTGTCGCAAAACTGCATCGTATACATGCTAAAGGAGTATACACATTACTACTTATGACACAGAACTGTTTGCTTTTAAAAAATTCGATTCATATTTCTGGTACCTCTATTCGAGAATCATTTGAACAAACGTTTTAGTTTCTGAAAACTGAACCTCTGTTAACGTAAATCAGATACTATAAAGTTTACCTTCTGAATACAAGAAGCTGCATGAGAAGCGTTCTTTGTGATTGAACAATTTAGCAAAATTGCACGGTTGGAAAATTGCAACTGTCAATTATTTTGGATACACATTTCAAATTTCGGGTGTGGACTTAAGTGCTTCTGGTATCTTTTAACCCCACTTTCTGCTCATTATAATAAATTTTTCAAAATTTCTGCCATATTAGTGGTTACACAGCATATTTTGGGTCTTCCAATATCCAGACACAATCTTTAAAGAGACTCTTTTGTAACTCCAACAATAAAAATTTTTTCCAAATTTTATGACCTACGCTGTAGATTTGTAAAATACAATATTCCAGGAAAGTCAGATTATTTTTAAACAAAAACTAATTTCAATGAAACAATAATGAATAATTCATTACGTTATTTACTAGATTGTAGTTCAATATAGTCAAAATTCGACACGGCGTTCTTAAAAATTATGATGTGTACATTTTTTATTACTCGGCACTTGAATTAAGCATTATAGTCATATATGTATAAGAATTGGACGCATCCCTGTTTAATGTAAACGTCAAACATATTTATGCAAAGTCTGTCTTATTTTCTAAAAAAAATAATCACATTCATATTAAATTTATAAAAACATAGACATCACCAGAAAGCAGGAAACATTAGAACTTATTCCGGGTAGTAACTTAAAATAATTTTAATTTTTGATTCTTTTGCCAAAATTGTACAAGTTAGTCGAAGAAGTTTCCATAATTTCTAAAACACTAATGGCGTACCTATATAAATTGTTATGGGTTACTAAAATAAAATATATCTATATTGTTCGAATTGGTTGTAATATACAAAAATTTACTTGCAAGGATCTTATGTTTAAATTATATAGTTTTACCTGCAATTGCAATCTGCATACAGTGCACTTAAAGAAATTTCTTTCTTAGAAATCAAATGGCGATGAGATGTACATAAATAGCAGACTATGTTGGCATATTGCATTCTTTACAACTCACCTGCATTAATAAACCTTTAATCTATAATAGTTAGTATTCAGTAATCTTCCAATTACAGATTTAATGTCAGTAAGACTATTGTTCAATACTTCAATAATCAAACGTATAATTTGTTTCAATTACATCACTTCAATGTTCTCTCAAGAATCAGTAAGAGAAAGGCACGGTTTGAATGTCTTCTTCAAATGTCATACTCTATGTCAAAATGGCATATAAAACGACCACCTTAAATACGGAATGTGAGTGAAATTAACCTTCAACAATTTATTATTTTAAATATTCCCGTAATCGAAAATAGCTCATTATTATATAATCATTAGTTATATTTTTTGTTTCATACATCAAATCTTGTGATACAAATTAATTACTCAATCATATATGACGTATTAACAGTAACCAATGTTTAGAGTTTATTCTACAAGTGGAAATCTGAGAATATATTAAACATAATTTGCTCTGCTAGCGGCAAATTGCATGAATTAGTCAACAACTGAAAATTGCTCCAATGCTATTATGCGGTTCATTATTTTTGTCATAATTGACTGCAGATATTTAAACATTCGCACCGTATTTTGTTCAGCTACGATATAAACAATTATTCTCTGAATAAATTATGATTTTTTACTATATTTACTCAACAATTCGATAAACTACGTTAACAATTAACTATGTTAATATGAAATAGCTTAGATTTTGCTCCATGTCGAATTGATTATGATTTCGACTGAAATTTGTGGTCTAATTAATTCTACGTTTCAATACTCATATTGCAATTAGTGAAAGTTTTTTTCCAAAACTGCAGGGAACTAAACGCCATATAGAAACTATTTAGATTCTAATCACATTAATTGCAACTAGACATTTAGTTTCAAATTTATTTTTTATTTTCTAGATCCAAAAAGCTGCTCAACAAATAGCTGGTCCACAATATGTACAACAAATTCAAGTTCTTCAACAACAAGAACTAGCTAATCAGGCGGTAGCTGCTGCACAGCGACGAGCAATGAGGCAAAGAATGCTCGCACAACAAGCTCAACAGCAACAACATGGTGGATTTGAGGGCTTAGGCGGACAGTTTCCTTCCTCCTCAAATGTATATTCAGGCCAGCCAGTGGCCCAAGCTCAAACACCGCAAGAATATCAACTTCAGTATCAGCCACAAATAGCTAGACCAGTTCCCAGACAAGCTCCACCAGTTTACGCTCGACCACAACCGCAAAGGAAAGATGAAGATCTTGAAGAATATGATGTGAGTAATACACAAGTTTACTGTACAAATTTTAAAATTATCCCTTTATATTATGTCTCAAAGTTGTATTACCATTATTTAGCCTAAAGAACCGAAAACGGTTAGTACTTCAAGTAAAAAAATGGGTATGACCTCAACACTACTCAAATGTACTAATCTTCCTAAGTGTTCAACATCAAAAAACTGATACTAGAAATCAACTTATAGCTTTTGTGTGATTCACCAACGTCACCTTCAAAGTGCTACAAAATACGTGAATCGAATTCGAAAACTTGCGAAGCTCACGGTAAGATAATTGCTTGTAAAACACAATTTTAGCCGACAAGTTCTCGCTGCCCACTTTATAAGGATTAGGGTCAGAATTTTAAAGGAGAACAAGAACGGCATATTTTAAAATCTTTAACAAACCACTTTCTCAATCACAATAATGTCCATGTAAAAGATAAAATCTATACTAAAATCAGTGCGAAATGATAGTTACAACGATCGATTGCGAGAATGAACATAAACTCTATTCTTTTATCCAGGCACTAATTTCTTCGAGAGACTTGTTCATATTTATTATAAGGGTATCTTCATTACTTGCCCCGACTATTAGCGCTAAATAGTCAACAAAAGCGAAGGTCTTCGCATCGACAGTCAGTTCCAGGTTCAGCACGCCATCATATAAAGTATTGCAGCGGATCGGGCCAAGGACTGATTCCTCTGGTACTCCTGCTCCTACTTCTACTGTTTGTTTCTTACCGATTGAAAGTTTTCTATCTTTAAGATAACTTGAAATGATGTTTTGCAGATACCTGGAAATACATTTTTCGGATAGCTCTTCTATAATCAAGGCGTGTCTTGCAGAATTAAACGCGTTCTTTAATATTATAAAAAACTATAAATAATCAAAAACAAACAAACAGTAAATAGAAAACCTTTATCACCGTCTAAAATTGTCTTAATTAACCAAAATTATTTCTGATTTCCATGTCAAGTGTTAAATATAATTGGAATATTTAAGGATATTTTTTATTTATCTGCAACAAAGTATTCAATATTTTCCATTTGAAATCAGAAGTTATCTAACTACCTTGACAAATTAAGTTTCAAGTACCTATCTGCATTTTTGTGGTGTTGAGTAAGTGAGACAGGACAGTAAGAACGTACTTAGGATTCTGGATAGCGAAATCCTAAATGTCAAATTTTGATGAATATAATAACTAAAGCGACAACAACGCGTACTTTAACTGTTGTGCGAGAGGATCAAAATGGGTGGTGATTCCGCTGGCAACGAAAATATTGCAGAATCCCAAGCCAGACGACAAATCATAAATATCTACTGCCAAATCTCAGATTTCATTAAAGTATTTCTGCGGATGAAAATAAATATACATCATTTCCTATGGCATACAACACGTGCTACACTATAAACGTATATTCTAGGTTTCAGAACTCTGTGATCTGCAATCTGCTGAAGCTCATGACTCGGATAGTAAACCAACATTGTTATAAACATAATTACCTATCACTTCGACAGCAAATTATACAACAAAAAATTAGAAATATGTAAGGTACTAGATATGGTGTATTGCCTTGAATCGATATTGTTTCGCAGAGATTTAATAATTGCAGTACTAATCAGGCGGGTTCATTTTGTGCTATGTTCTTGTTAAGCAATTAGTTAAATCTATTTGTAGAATTGTATTAACACCATAGACCTTGTACAGTACATACATATATGTATACCCAACCTACGACAAGTATTGTGTTGTTAAACCATATTGTTTGTATTAATCCGTTACAAATATATTACGCGAATGGAAAGTAGGTATCAAGCAAACCCAAAGGTACAATAGATACGACGAGATCGTATCAAACGTATTATGCAACGTTTCTATAACACCAGAGATAAATACAATTCTAAAGCGAATGATTTTTGCGCTACGCTCTATTCAATATCATGATTTCGCTTTCCGAGTAAACACATTCAAGAGTTTCATTAGAGCGCTGTAATTAGGCGAAACACGTATAATTGCGTCTGTGGTGGCGTTATTGCTGTGATCGCAATGTTAATATCGTCGATGTAGAGGAATACCAATAAAAAAATCAAATTAATGTAACGTGAAATTAACGAATTCAATAGATAGACTACTATATTATTATAATGTAAGCATGTTGCGAAAGATCAGTTCATACGCACTATCCGTTCTATGGCTTATTTTTTTGAGATTATTTGTGCGTCAAAGCTAAATATATCCATTAGTATTGAAGATCTCAAAAAAACGTCAGGTACAAAAATCATAGACAATCTTAACCTACATATTCTAAAATTATTTTCATATATACAGGGTGCTTCATATTCTCAGGGTAAACCAAACATGCATTTTCTTAAATCGGAATAAATCTTCCTCATTCTTTAGATATTATGGTCAATTTTGGCTGCAACTCATTGCGTGTTCAACATCCTGTGTATTCCACACCAAACACATTGTTTTTGTACTGGAATAACCTTTTGATATTGTTACAGTTTTATAGCAAAGTGATATTTTGCCAATACTGCGAAAACTGTGTACAGGGCGATTCAAAACACAAATGCATTATTTTCTCATCTTGTTTAAATGGATCACCTTGTACTTTATTTTATATTAAAAAAGGAAAGGACACTGTATGCACTTTCATTTTTATTAACCACTCCCTATATCTAAAATCGTTAATTTCTGAGAGCTTTTTCAAAATAATTTTAATATGTCAAATTAGCCATGAAAAAATGACCGTAAAAAGCTATTAAATCATAAATTGAGATAAACTTTTTAAATAAACACATCTAGAAAATACTAAACTTATACTGGTAATTAATATTTAATTAATATTTAATTTATTTAAAAAAAAATCATTTAAGCCAAATGTTCACAATATAACAGATTTCACAATAAATGTTCTAGATGTCCACCAAAAAGATCAAACAACGTTGTAGCCGTTCTTGGAGCGATCGATTTACATTTCTTGACATTTCTACATGTAATCTACATAGTCATATACGAGAAATCTTGCGCCAACAAGCTATCAGTTAAACGGCTGTCAAAAAATTCTATGTAAAAATAAATTGCATCCATACCATATGCAGTTTCATTGTAGCCGTTCTTCAAATGTTAATTCTGAACATTTCTATATCAATGGTCTGCAATTCATGTTATATTTGATGGAGTACATCGGCTTCTCTAACTTGTGGCTTGTTCCTAGCATAACCAGCAATAAATTTGAATTTCTTCTTATTATTATCAAGACAATGTTGTTTAGCAAATATAAAATGATTGTTCAGATCAGCGGTTTGATTTTCAGTTGCCCTCGCAACACCCGGACACTTAAACAGTTGCCAATCTACGGTTTGCACTTCAGAAAGCTATCAACAAGCTTTAGGGGATTTTTGTGCAGAATCTGCTTAATCAAAAATATTTCGCTAAAATTGTCTGTAAAAAGGCGATCAGATTTTTATCAAGCTGTAATGAAGCTCGATAAAAATCTTCAAGCTTCATTACAAGTTTGGATCGTGATATATTGATCCACATATTGGTTAATCTTAATAATTAATAAGAATAATAAAAGGTATTGCAGTCAACCCTCCCCTCTTACTATATGGTTACTTGGATGATCTCAATTTTACTGACACTCCAATGAATCGCCCGCTAACACAGCAGTTTTATTTTGGTACTTGCTGTCA
Organism: Holotrichia oblita; assembly: GCA_023690525.1. Lineage (NCBI taxonomy): Eukaryota > Metazoa > Arthropoda > Insecta > Coleoptera > Scarabaeidae > Holotrichia > Holotrichia oblita. The sequence continues at coordinate 100,074,883 of CM043015.1, read as the reverse complement.
AGCTTTTTCTTAAAGTCATCTCAATTGATCCGTTCATATTAGCTCATATATTATTTAAACATTAGTGAATTGGAAATGAATAGCAACTTATTCGCTTGAACAGTATCTAACAAAATTTATTACACTTCTGCTAGGCCGAGGCCTAACAGAAGCGTAGTAAATTTTTTTCCATTATTTCCAATAACACAACACAATGCGAGCTGCCTGAAAGTAAGTAGGTTTGAACATTTTGGATTGGTTTACATTAGTAACACGGATTCCTCTTTCATAGCCATGACAGTACAGTAGCGCCAATCACTGCTTTAGTAGACCTCTTTATGTATAATAACGGTCCGATAGCTGCAGTGGTTAGGCAGGCACTCACTGATGTGATGTCCGGGGTTTAATTTTTAAAAAAGACAGTGGCATTTTTTTCGGAGAATTGTATTTCGATCGATCTACCATTCGCTGTTGAAAACACACAATTACACAGCAAGTGTTACTGCGGGATTTAGACAAGTGATAAAAAATTTTTATGCAATGTGATTCATGGATAACGTAAAGGAGTAGAACTTTAGATCTAAGTCGAAAACCGAAAATACTACCATGATATTATTTAGTTATGGAAATAAAGCGATTATTTCCTAGAAAAAAAATGATTTGACACAACTAATAGTCTCTATCATCTTGAGTTAACTTGAAAAACGTTCAAAATAACATAACAGTGTTCACAATTGTACACCGCGTTTCCAATCGCTACAAATTCTACTCGATTTCCACATTTAACTTACTGTATTCAATCAAGCACACATCAAATAATAAATAGTGAGCGCGGGCGTCGTGTGTTTCACTCGATTAAAGCGTTTCTCGTTCCATTGCACTCCTTTGTAATTACCAACTCTACTGCCACTATTACATTACAATCAGTCCTCAGATTATTTATATATGCTACAACATTATTCCGTCTAGAATATGCGCTATTGTAATTCAATTTGTTTCATTAACAATGCAGTATCATTCTAGCTTCGAATTTTTTCTCCAACTTTGTCTTTCGCGTCTTCTATAGTTTTTTTCCAGTTGAACTCCTTCCTGTGTTGTGCAAGAAAGATTCCAGAATTTCTTGTTAGTTGGCTTTTTTAGTAGGTCTTGTTTTCTACTTTTGTCTTGTTCCCATTTCCCAAATTTTTCTTATCCTTCTTTCTTTAACCATCCTCTCAAGATGTTCAAACAACCTGTGCCTTCCATTATATCTAATACTCGCACCACATTTGATAGATATCCAATTAATTCGATTTTGATATCTGTTTATCACACGTCCTAAGACTTACTCAACACTTTCTGCTCGCAAGCTTTTCTTGGAGCTGGTCAATCAGTTCCCGTATTTGACAATTGTATATAAGCATCCACAGACAATGTTAAAAAGTTCAACATTCTTTTGTTTTTTCTTAGTAATATAGCTATGAAACTATTTATGATTGAACTAAGAGGTGGTGTTATTATCTCATGCACTTAGAAGTTAATTGCCATTTATAACATTAATTCTTAATTCATTAATCTTACATTACCTACACCAAGGCATATCGATATTAACTAAAACATTGGAGAACATCAGGTATATCGTGTTTTAATAGGGTTAATTTATCTTTGTGATGTAACGAAGTATATACTGAAACAGTGATGATGAGGGCTGTATAACGCCCACATACAAAAGGCTCGTATCGAATTCCGCGTGAAAGTATTACGGATAATCACATAAAAGGCAAGCGTTTTCCAACGTACCAAATACTTCTATTTACGTAATAGAGTCCCTATAATTAGTGCTTTTATTTTTCGAATGAGAGCATAAATAGCCGCAAATATTCGTATCTACTAAATACTTCGGTAACAATGAAAAGTTATGCAACGAATTTGCTTTATTCGCAGACAAAAGGCAAGAAGTTGTGGTTTAACACAATATGACAATATCGCGCAGAGGTTTGTGAAATGCGTGACTTGATTACGACTCTAATTATTTTCTCAAATAAGTTGTTACAACATAATATTTGTATGATACTTGTTTGTTCACTTAATTTGCAAGTTATTAAAAGCTTTTTTAGTAAGGCTTGCTGGTAATCTTATCCATAATTTCATATAAAAATGACAAGTTGCGGAAGTGCAGAACATTTACTATTTTAAAAAAACTTAATAGTGGAAAATTTTTACTAGAGTACTACCTTTACTTGCACTTCATTACAGACGTAATGCAAAATTAAGATTGCTTTTCGTTGGCGATATATCTATTTAACATTAATATGTTTGTTAGTGCAGATTTTTCTCACTTGTATTGTAGGTTATAAATGTGTTTTACTATGTTAGAACAATTACGTAACTTGCGATAGTTCTATTACTGTTGTTGATTCTGCTCCATGTATATTTTTGTAAAGCTATTTTTTAGTATCTTCTGGTACTATATGTATTCGCGTAGTACATAATTTTAAAAGAGATTTAAAGAAAATCACACACTTAAGGATTAGAATGGTGACGATACAATAAGAACCATTCGGGCAGAAACGATTAGGCATAGTTTATCGTGTCTAATTAATTCACCAAATCGTTCCGATTTCGTATACATACACAATTCCATGAAGCGTAATAAATTGTAAATAGGAAGCGTTGCAAATGGCAGGAAAAATAATGTTCTACCTGTTCAACATAAAATAAACACGACCAACTGTAGTAACATATCTACTTACCGTGATCCAGTTTATATTCTTTATATTTAATCATCATTCTAAATAACTAACGTTTAGTTTAGAAAAATTGCATTCGTGCATGATGAATCTTATAAAACGTTCCGTTAAAAAGTTGGGCAAGTTATGTATCACTATATATTTATTTATTTATTTAGAACCAGTTTGTCAAGAGATGAACTTTCTTACTATCTGTATTCTCTCGTACAAATATCAGTACGGGAAAGTTTTATGTTCGTCTTCTTTAAAATAGATTAATTTCTTACAGTTATGTACAAGAAGAATGAGTAAATTAAATTTTACAATAAAAAATGTTAGTACTAGCTTTCCTTCCCGCAGTTTCGCTCGCGTTGACATAGCACTTGTATGGTGTTTTCAATTTTAACGAACACCAAAAACGTGTTTCATCATTTGAGTCAAAGAGCATTAGTACTAATTTTCAGGTAAACTTGACCATAAAATATTATGACCTATACAAACTTAACCACCACCTTTTAGCCTCTTTCACTTTGTTTCACTCTGTTGGAGAGTGAATTTGAAAATACGCCGAGACATCGGTTTCATGAATTGACATTAATATCTAGTTTCAAGTAAATTTGGTGACAAAGGTATTAATTCCAAACTAACTTTGGTACCCCTGTGATCCACTTGAGGAAGGAATTTAACAAAATCAATTCTTAACTCCTTAGCGATTTCGGCTAAGAGACTGTGTATCAATGGAGACAAATCTTTGTATATAGATAGCACCGAACAACTTGTAAACTCATCAAGTTCACATAATCATTTTTAAATTAATAATTCTCTTTACATATTTCTTGAAGATGTTTCTTGATTCAGTATAAAAAAATTGAATACAGTTTCCAACAAGTTCAGATTTACAATTAGTAAGCCACATTAATTTATTGGGGAGATCGTAGATACAATACCTACAAAGTAAGCTTACGTAAAATAGAAATGTCACAGAGATATCAGTCCTAAAGCTCAATGTATCTTTTATCGGCCCACAGCTTACTGGTTAATCGCAAGGCTGTCATTTCAACGCGAAAAACTAAAAGCCTTGCAAGAATGTTTATACACGTTACAGCTAAACTTAGAAATTTTCAATAACATACGTAATCAATTCCAAGTAACACACTGCGAGTTGCATTAGAAAGAATCTATGTATGTACAGATAAAATAGTCTGACAGTCCAGTCAGGAGTAAATTTATGAGTGCGTCACGAGTACTACTCACAAACATAAGTCCTCACGTGTCCGTTAGGAATATCTATTTCTTTACAGAACGCTACGAAGCAAGGTATACCTATGCTTGGAAATATTTTAACATCTCACCTCGTACAACTGTTACAGCGTTAATGTATGCATGTCTATGAAGTAAACATAAGCGATCCTATATGATTCCAAATCATTCAAAATGAATGAAGCATAGATCATATTAATATGTGTAAAAGTTTATTGAGTGTTAAGCTTACATACATTTTTTTCATATAATCTTGTAAATTCTTTAAATATTGATAGACTATTGAAGATATGCAGAAGTAATATATATTTTGAGATAATTTTTTTGTTGAGGATATCGCTGTAATGGAATTTTCTATACGATGACGAATACACAACTAATCACATATAATAAAACGTAATATTATTATTCGCTATTTTAAACCATCTCCTACTATTTTAAAATTTTATATTTTCCATTTGTAATTTATATCAACAGGACGCAACTAACTTGCGTCACAAATAATAGTGAAGTTTTACATCTACCACACTATATCACTAGTCAAGCATCGTTTTAACATGGGCGGTGTCAAATATCAGCTTTTCTTCCTGTCACAAATCGTAAAGCAAGATACTGCAAAAAAAATTGTCTGGAACTCATATGTTTAGCATAGAGTCGACAAGGATTATTCTTTCCCTGATGAGGAAAGAAGTTAGTTGATTACTAACGGTCTTGAATGTGCCATATAAATTGTTATAATGTTCTACCAGACACATGCTAATGTCCATGAGCTGCCAGCGTAGCTCATTTTAGTTTTATATTTGATTGTAATTGCACAGATAATGCTATTGCAGTTGTTAGTACTAATAATGATAAAAATTAAATTTAAGAAGTTTGGTCCCGGGTTTGGTAAACCCAACAAAGTGGAATTGTTCTTTATTTTGGCGTCTTCCACAGAATATTGTTTTCCTACCGTTGTAATATTAGCTTTGTACATGCCACCGAAATTAATTAATTACATTGATTTTTCCAAATAGAAGGAGATAATTTGCAGGAAATACACTAAAGTACTACCCCACAAAATTACTACCAACATTTAATTCACAACAGTAAATTTGTCTTTAGAGGGCCACAAAAAGTGTCACTGATTTCTCTTGACCTTCTCCCGGATGGCACAAAACTACCTCTCATTCAATTAAAACAAATATCCAAGTTAGCTCTGAAACTTTCGATAGTTTTAAAAATTATAATATTCTATCATCGAAACATTGAGAGATGTTGTAATCGGCATGGTATCTAAACTAATTTTACTTGCAATTGGATTGCTTGATATTTTGGTTTCTTTGTCAAGCGGCTATTGTTATATATAATTATATACGTGACTGACTGATAAAAATATTGTATTTAGTTTACAGCAACAGTGCGTTGTATTTATGCAGGAATATTTTCTTCGAATCACAGTTATTTGGAGTGATCGTTTGTTCTAGTGTATAATACGGAAATATTACATAACAATCACACAATCGAAACTATATATAAATGTCTATCGTTTTATTAAATCTATTGCAATTATTTTTGTATGTGCTTGACTTTCAAAACACGTGTAGACCAAAAATTAACGGAGCACCTTCGAAATATGTTCCACATGGATAACTTTCTCTCTTACACGCGAATACAAGGCAGGTTGTTTATGGCATGCGAATCGGATCAATTAAACCGGTCGTTACATAAAAGCTCCCAGCTGTAAAAATGCACACAACATAATTGTCCCACTGTTATCAATTATAAGCGGGGGAAAGCAGTCATATTTTTAGTACCGATATACACGCGGTGCTTTTTTACTTTTATTACAAGATAATAACTGTCCAGCGACTCGGCGTGTAACGTAATGATTTCAGTGAAAGTACGTCATAAAGCAGCAAAAAGAGCTATTAAAATCTAAACAGCGCAACGTCGTGCAGTTATATTGTACTGTTGTTCTACTAACTGTTATAGTCTTAGCATATTGTAGGGTCAGCAGCGTTCAAGCGTCAGAAAAATCTGAATTCTCAGGCATTTCGCTGTAAACTAAAAATATGTGTGCTAAACCAAGGAATCAGAACCGTGATATGAATATACATACGGTGACATAATAACTGGGCAACTATCTCGTATGTCACATAATAAGTTACCAAATTTAATAGAATTCCTTTTGAGTTGTGTTGAGAGTTTTTTCATGTTACATTGTTAACTACACTTACGAACAAGGAAACAGGCAAGTGCTGGTGACCGATTTAAATGAAATTTGGTGGGTTTGTAGACTGATGCAGTGTAAGAACAACGGTAACTTCAATAGATGCTAAATCGCCCGTTTTCGGAGGATGGGGCGCCCTAAAGCCTACGCTACCCTTCGCTATTTGCTTTAATATCTCCAAAATTATGAGACATATCAAAAAAAAAGTTGACAAATATATAATTATGAGTACTAAAAGATAGCGACATAGTTTAAAAAAAATTAGGGGGTGGGGGTTGTTTCTGGAAAACAAGAACTATGACAGGAAAACTATTGTTGCTATATTTTAGTACTCATAAAACAGTTATATATTTGTCTTAACTTTTTTTGATATGTCTTATAGTTTTGGAGATATTAAAGCAAGTAGCGAAGGATAACGTTGGCTTTAGGGCGCCCCACCCTCCGAAAACGGGCGATTTAGCATCTATGGAAGCTACCGTTGTTCTTACACTGCATCAGTCTACAAACCCACCAAATTTCATTGAAATCGGTCACCACCACTTGCCTGTTTTTCCTTCAGAATACATACTTGAAATTTTCTATTATTGTATGAAATTATTTTTTACAACGGTCTATGATGGTATTAAGCTCTAACGCTTTCGTTTTTATACCTTATTTTCACAGTTAATTCCGTGGTTCTGATGCCACTTACTCTTATCGTTTGCAATCGTTTTTATAGAAACGTACGGAATAATATCTGGATATAGACTTTAATTATGATACACTTGCTCATATCGCCCGTATATGTCGTTAAAAGAGTAATACCTGCAAAACTAAATCGGATATGGCATTCAAAATTAGTGACACATTTTTCTGTACAAATAAGTATTCGTTGGTAAAAATCAGGATAAAATGGATATATTATGATTATACATATATTAGGCGCTTTCTGTTGATACCTGTTGTAGTGCGTTGAAGACACTAGTACATACTTGTACTCGTATATAGGAGAGAACATAATTGTCAGATCGTGTATAGCTGAATTTTGTCAAGGGTTCAATAAGTAAGAGTAAGAGAGAAATAACGGCACATAGCAATGAGATTATAGTAATCTTTTTTATATATAAAAAATATACTAGGGGTGTAAAATAAGCTATAGGTTCTCGTTATAATATTACCATTTGAAATGTCCTGTACGATTGAAAATGTTTTCAAATCAATGAGGAATCATAACCGAATCACATTTGAGTGAATAAAAGGTTTGGCAAAATACGTTGTTACAGTCTATAATTAAGAACACAAAAACTACCAAAATCTCTGGCGACAGAGTTTTAAATGAATGCGACCATATCCTTTAAAACATTTCTTGTTATATACATTTACCTATGAACATACACAAAGACCTGTATTATTTTTACTTTCAAATATGACTTCAAACACAATCATAGAAACTCAGCATTGAATGATACTTAAAGATTAGTTTGTCACGAATATAAAAGCACGATTTAAAATTAGTAACGTTGAAGCTGTTACGTATTTGAAGATAGCAAAAAATATAGATTACTAGAATTAAAGTGCACAAGTGCATCCGAACATATATTAATTCTCAGGCCATTCTTTGAACGACTGGTTTGATTTTGCGCATTATCTTCGTAGACGCCGACCCATTTAATACTTATCAATCATCGATCTTGTATCATCACCAGTTCGTGACGAAGATGGCAAATTACGTAAGCTAATCGCCTTAATCTGTCTAGCCCGTTATTCGCAGAGAATGTTATTGTTGATCGACGCGAGGATGACAGGCCGATGAGAAAGAGAAGGTAAATATTTTCTCAATCAATAACTGGAAATGAAATGGTCGGAACCGCTGAACTAGAAACTTTATGATCGCGCGTGATGGTAGTAGTGCGCTTAGAAGTCGAAGCCGAATCGGAAAAATCCGATCGTAAAATTTAATTTTCGTCACGATTTTATTTGAATCGAGATTTCTCGTCTGCTATTTAATGAATAACGAGCTAAATCATATATTACTCCGAGAAGGTCAACTGCCAATCGACTTTGCTTTCTCCATGCTACACCATTACTTCTGATATCTTAATAATGTTGATACAAAAGGGTACCCATTTAATTTAATACATCCTTACTATTCTCTCTCTCTCTTACAACACTTTATTCTACTTTTTAAACTTTTTTACAACGTGCAAATAACTAGCAAAACCAAAGAACTAAAAACACGAATTGAATACATACAACCAATTAAAGTTATCAGATGATCTCAAGTAAATTATATGAAATACTTCAAAAATATTTGCCTTGTTTATTATATTGCCATTGCCAAACTTTTAGAATTTAAAACTGATACAGCGAATTTAAAAAGGAATTGAATTGAAATACAAAATCAACGCACCATGATTCTGTTACAATTTTATTATCACATTTTTTCCTGCCAGATATTAGTTTTGGTACTGTTGAATTGATAATGGAATTTATACTGAATATTTGCAACAGTCTGTCGATCGAATCACGAATGACTATGGATTCAAAATGAATTTAAAGACGCGTAGACAGCGTGTTATATTAACTCTAGTGATATTGTCAATACACACTTGCTAGTAGCATTATCGGCAGAGACTTGCTTGTAATTATATTATTCACCCCTAAAGCTTTTATTGTACCGACTTATTACAGTAAATTATGTACAGCTAAAGTTTCAAATAATCTTGTAAATAGATTTTACGCAGCGCCACGGCATGGCATACTAGATAGATATTTACAAAAATTCAATAATAAAAGAGTACTACTTCACAATTTTAAATTTTTCCACGCGTAGCTTTGCAACTCTACGCAAACGTTTCGCTTGAAGTACATATGTTTATAAAGGTATATTTGCTTTCGTAATAAAATGAAAGCAACATATTAAAATCCTACAATGCTGTCTGATTTCCGAGTACTATTCAAAGGTCTAACATCTGCACAACATAATATCGTCTTCATTTCGCGTTAAGCTCTTAAATAGGTTATTTAGGATAATGTTCTGCCGTTACTGTATGAATCATACACGGTAATCGAATCTGTAATTTTCGGTATTACTGTAATTTTCGGTATTGCAGAGAAATTCGAGTTATGAGAAGCATTCCGTTTAGCTAAAAGAACAAACTCAAATGATACACTAGCTTTAAATAAATTGTTTCTCTCATTGTTGTTTCCCTTTGTTTAGATTTGTTTTGCACCTGCAGACGCTCGTAGCCATATCGACTAGATATATAATCAAGTTCTCAGCGTGATTGATAATTAATTTGATCAACTTGCATTCAATTAGCTGATCGATTCCGAAATAGATTCACATTTGCATGTCTAATTACTTAGCAATCGGTAAGGAAACGCATAGAACTCTTCTCTGTACTCCAACAGATTTTGTTGGAGGGACCTTACTGAATCCATGTCATACAGATGCTCCAAGTTTTTACTTGAGACCTGTTTAAGTAGCATGAGCTTTTCTTCGCATCGAAATTGCTATATCTTATGCTTGTTATTTTCAAGGCCATAGCGAAGTCAAGTTAGACAACTTTAAGTTTAGCTTTGCTGTCAGAGATACCTTTTTTCGATTCCTCCTAAAAAATGGGCATGAAAAAAATTGGTACATCTAGTCTTTCTCTCGAAAACTCAATATTGCAATACTTTCAACGCATCCACTAATTTAATGAAGACCACCAGTTTAATTGCTGGGCGCCTTTTTGGACGGTGACACTGTATACTTAAGATGCAGGCACGATCCCTGAGCCCAGACAAAGAATATCGCTACAATTTCCTTTATAGCCGTCTAAAATTGTTCCTAGAAAGATGATTAACTAAAGCAAAAGGAAGTCTGGAATATTTTTTATTGCCGCTGTCGGCGGTCTAGAATAAGAAAAGCAATTTACTGATGATTCTATCGACTTTTTGCTGCATTGCCTACAATTGGTTTATGTTACTAAACCAACGATACAATAACTGCTGTGGTACAACTAGTGCGTCATTAAGTTACGCACCTCACAAATAGCCCTTTAATAGCTCAAAACCTTTCTGGATATATTCTTTTGTGTCACATTACAGTTCGGTAGGATACGCAGGTATTATCTTGCATTTATACAATTGCCTTAGAGTCTACATACTTGGACGTCATAGTCTGGAAAGAGTTGTGTTCCAACTGAACAGAACCATATGTTTAGAGTTAACATTGCACACTTCTCTGCACTATCACCTAAGTGTGACTCAGATACCATAGACTCAAAGTTACCGCGCGCCATAATGACGATTCTTGTTTATGGCGATTGGCAGATTAACCGACAAGATTGACAGTTTTACGGTAATATCCCCAGGCGCTTGCAGGTTTATTTCTAGAATGCGCCGTTAACAACTATTTTTCTATTTGGCCACACATTGTCTCAGCTCAAGTATAATAAGCAGATTGAAATATTTCAATGAGGTGTACGCTCTAACTGTATTTATATACACTCAGATTAGTTACACGAAACGGAAAAAAATGCGAGTCATTCACACTACAATTTGCCGAATTCTTTTGAACGTATGAACCACTTGAAAATGATCTCTCATAATATCTAGTAATTTAAAGCAATAAAGCAAGTCTAGCAATGTTGCGTAATATATAAAACTTTAATATTTACGCATTTGTCATCTGACAAAAACAGGAGCCGGAGAACTTTCTAAATTGTTGCAATTCAACTGAACAGAAAAACATCATTATGTAATATACTGAGTATGTATACACCAATCCAGCGTATTTTAACTAGGGACTGAATAACAGTAGTTTAATACCTCACATTAATTACTGCTTACCTCTATTTTAAATGTTAATACGGAAACCCTAATAATACTGTTACTTAAATTAGCATTTGATAAAATTCAGGGTAGATATTTCAAGTTTAAAATAATCTAATTAAAAGTTAATGTCTTAATCCCTTACTAACTGATACTGTGTTGATAATTTTCGTTTGCACAGCCAGCAATATAATACATAATAAGAAGGTACAAAAGATAAATCCTCATCTACAATTTCAGACGCCCGCATCGTACAAGTTCGGTTTCGACGTAACAGACGATCAAAACACGAATTACCAGAACCGCCAAGAACAACGGGACGGGAACAAAATCTCCGGCAGTTATTCAGTGGTGGATTCGGATGGATTCATTAGAACCGTAACGTACACCGCGGACCCGAAGGAAGGATTCAAAGCCGAGGTAATTGCATTACATTACCTTACCAAATTAATTATATCCAATCCAACTTTTGTTAAAAATTACGACGTTCATGGTGTGGTAGACGATGAAAAACTGTTATGAAGTTAATTGAGAAGCTTTTTCAGGAAATAAGCAGGTGTTCGAGATTTCTACCATAAAGTAGAAAGCTTTTCACGCTTGCGTGCTTCTTTTGTGTAGGTGGTGGTGTATAGGGTAGTATAGAGATATTGCATGTAAGTTATATCTGTATTACGGCATCTTTATTTTTAGAGAAAATTGTGTGTACTTAAAATTTTGTTGGAGGTGTCTCTATTATGAAACAAAATATTGTTACGAAAGTTTATATTGGAATAACAATGATAACAAATTGAGGATTTACAGCTTTCTTTCAATTGGTCGACATTAAATCTGTAGTAAAATATTAATTCAATGATTCATGATCACTCAGCTCCGGAATAGTATACATATATTTGGATATTACACCTTGCTAGTTCCTTTCATAGATGCATAGGTGTTGTGAATCCTGGATCATGGCTTTAGTTTGACTTCAACTTGGTATTAATCTCGTTTGAACTGGTTCTAACCTGTTTTGAAGTTAATCTTAGAAAGTTGAACCAGTTTTGTGCTGTTGTGACCTCATCCAGTTTTTAGCTGGTTCAGACCTGGTTTGGATCTGTTAATAAGCTTAGTACTAGACAAGGCCAGCTCAAAATCAATCCTAGGTGCGAACTAGCTCAAAATTAGGATAAAATCAGTTTGGAAAAGGAATTTAAATTTTCTACAAAAAAATCTGGGAGAGCACTATTCTAACTGTTATAGTTTTCGAGTTTTCGAGCTAATTTTGTTGGTGAATAAGCTGAGCTCCGACCATAGGCGTAATTGTTCGGACTGTTAAACTGCATTTATGCACGTAGGATTAGATAAGGCAGCCTTCAAAGCTTTTAACTTGCGATGATATTCAACTAAGCATCTTTGGTGAATGTACCGCTTTCATGGGTTCACAACTATATTACATTCACTTTCTTTACCAAATATATATGTCTATGTAGATATTTTGCAACTTGATATCGCAGTATGTCCATTTACAAGTCATATGGATCTTTTCTGAGAATCTTCTTTTTCTCCATTACTATTTCCAATTTCACAAAAAAGGAATTTATTTTAGTGTAGGTTTGAATAATAATTTCCACTGATAAAAACTAGTGACGGAACGTATCCATTTTTTATTTTACGTTTATTCTGCATATTCACCTTTTTTCTTATTCTTCAAGACAAAACGTAAAATAAGCAAAAAGAAATCCTAAAACTGCCTGCGATTATTAAATTTTTTAAACAGTTCTTCATTGTGAATCAAGAGATATCAGATTGAAATAGTTGAAAAAGGCATGTAATTTCTGAAAAGTTAAATTCCTGAACGGCATGCGTAAGTGAAAATTTTAATTTTACATTTGAGTTTTCGATTGTGACGTTTTTGCTCGTGGAATATTGTTTGCCAGCACGCACGAATTGTACGCGGGAATCGCCGTCGCTGTTGCTGCGCCAGGAGTCTCGATATTCTGGAATTTTTAATTGAAAATTGTTTTTCTGTCGTTTTTCTTTAATTAGCTCAACGCAGTAGCGCAGGCAACGATTTCCTAGTTTAAAAAACATTATTTTCGACGTTGATTTGTTGGTGAGCTCCCGTTTTGTTTTCGAAATTCTCTTCGAGTGAAACTAATTATTTTACAGTTCGTGTTGCGCTTGATGTTTATTAAAATTCGTATGGGTAAATATAAATCAATGAGCAACTACCAAAATTAGATAATGAATTTACCGAAAAATATGTATAGATTCTTTTTACTTGATCAACCAGTTTGAACTTTGCGATCTTCCATGACACGAATAAATGTGTGTTTATATTATTTTTCTAATACTATAACAATACACAGCGTCACATTGAAGACAACAAGGGTGATAATACTTTCAATTACATTCCAATAGAATTGATCGACGAGGAATAATTATTATGATTAAATTGTGATTTTGCAACAAATTCCTTGCATAAATGTCTTGCTTTTGCTAGCATTTCATTTTTTCTATAGGTTTACAGCTTATTTTTTGTTACAAGAGGTTTTTCATATCAATTGTTCTTTTATAAATGCGCATTCTATGATATTCGTTTTACCTTCCTTCATTTTGCTTATTTTCTTTTATTTCAGGTCGTCAGGAAGCCGACCGATATTGTCGTCAAAATTCCTACACCCACTCCACCACCGAAAGAACAATATGTTCAGGTAACAGCATTACGTGTACACGAGAAATCAGTTTTTCCGATGTAAAAAATTCTATTACAGAGCTATGCCGGGCCCAGAGGACAGGAGTCCAAAGGAAATGTGATTTACCAGTACCAATAACACACCGAGATAAAATTGTTAGAATGTAGAATTTTACTTTTATTTTGTACTATACTACTGTTAGACTGAAATTTGTGAAAATATTCAAATATTTTTAATAAAATTTATTTATAACCGATAATAGTACAACATGAATTAAGGTAATTCCGCTTTGGTATTCGTTACCAGGCTAGACTCAAATACCGCCACTCTAAATTATGCAATTACTATACTGACGTCGACTGTTAGGTTAAAAGGGAGTGAGCAGTGAAAAATTTAATGTAAGCTGTTGTTTCTGCTGGAACCTTATGTGCTAAAGAATTTTTATGAATTGTTGATTCTGAATTTACTACAAACTAAAAAACAAAAAAATTGTGTATACATATAGTAAAGATATTTTTTTGTGTGTGGTTGGTCCTAGTTCCAGTGTTTTCTTAAGCTGTGTAGCTTGTGCAAATCCCACTGTATAGTTTTGTATGTGTATAACTGAGTTCAAATGGCCTCATATGGCAGCATTATATCGTCATTATAATGTCGCGCTGTTAATTACTTTGAGCCAAAGAACGAATGGTACATCGATCGGAATCTATTTCTCCGAGAAACATGTCACCGAGAATTGAAACCCGGCTCTTATCGTTCCATGACAATGATAGGAAGCCGCCTAACCACTGCATCTATCGACCCACTTTATGGGACGGAGAGGGGCATGGTAAATGCCCAAGGTACCTGTCGCCTATCTCCGTAAAAATCTAGTAATGTGTGACCTGACGCGGTACTTCGTGTCCACCACATAATTTTCTTTATCTTATTTATCAGAAAAGTATCGCTTTTACATAGAAAACGATGGTATATAATAAAATTAGAAAGTTAAGGAACGTGAGCAACCGCCACTTCCGATTGCGATAAAATTTATAGACTGAAAGAGTACCTTATACACACATAAGTATATACGTTCGACTGTAAAGTCTGACCGTTTTCTTAACTTTTAAACATGCTGGATGGTCTCAACGATGAAGCAATCTATTTTCGTAAACATTTAGCAACAGGGGACGGAGTACTCCATACCGCTCAATTGTTCTTACGTTTTTGTTCTATTGTGGTGTATAATAAATTTGAGGAATGTATAGTATCTAAATAATAGTAAAATTTAAAGCTAATTAAATAAATTTTGTCTATTGATATAAATCAACTAATAAAATATCAATTTCATAATATAATCTACGACTCTTACTTCCGACGCTTTCTAATGAAAATCAACCCAATCAGTTTTCTAATTTAATACTCGACCACTGCATTAAACACGATGCAATCCACGCTGCATCGTTCAAACTCTTCAATCTCCTCGCCTGATTCGTATAAGTGAAAAATGTTCCTAGTTCTACATATCCCAGGATTTAATATCGTTATTATTTTAACATTGATGTTATTATTCGACCGTGTTTTTCTTAATCAATTAATCTCTGCGGGTTATGCGGTCCTTTTAATAATAAAAATATTTCTATAATATTTCGTCACACTCTGTGACTTCGTCAGGAAATATATTTTTTTAAGGAATTTAGATTATACTTCTAGTTTGAGTAATTAATTTTTTTTTATTATTTCAAAGTGGAAGTATAATCTAAATTTCTTTAAAAAAGAAATGTATTCCCTGACGAAGTCACAGAGTGTGACGAAATATTGAAGAAATATTTCTATTATTAAAAGGACCGCATAACCCGCAGAGATTAATTATTTATTATTTTATTTAATTAAAACTGTATTCAAACATGGTGCATGTAAAAAATATATTAAGCATAGGACTGTATTCATTCATTTTAAATCACAAATAAACATGATTTTCAATTTACAACAAATTTTGCTTATAGAAAGGAATATGCTTTCATGAAATCGCACTAAGATGCAAACAGCTGTGCTGTCCAAAAACTAATTAAAAAAAACACATTATAGTCAAATTAAAAATGGGTGGATAGAAATGTAGAGTGGGCCTCTAAGACCGGTAAGCGGCTGTATCTCGGAAAGTATTTGTCCTAGATTCTGAGGGAAAAAATATTGATAGATAACGTAGCCAAGATAAATTTCTGGAAATTATTGTCAAGTTCCAGATTTTACCGCTAGGGGGCGTAACTCCCATGTTTAAATCTAAAATTCCTACTATCTCCGAAAATCGTAGAATAAGCTATAACTTTAATATCATCAATTCAAAGCCCATTTAATACCAGATAATTATTTTCGTGTCATGTTTTTGTAACTGTCATAATAAGGGAGGGGACCATCCATTCGTCAATGTTTAACGTTTAATATTTCCGTTACTATTCAACCTATCCGAATAATGTTGGATTTGTTTGTAATGGAATTGTGTGGACTTTAAACAACGTTTATATGCTATATCCATTAGTTTCAAACTAAACTAACCGCTTTCTGGAGTGGTAACTTATTTTTACGATTTTCTTAAAATTAAATGGAACGATACTATTGCGTTAATAGGTTCGTAAGCGGATTTAAATTACACGTATTTTACTGAAAACCGCATATCGATATCCCTATTTGTTCCCATGTTATCGCAAAAAAACCACTAGCAAGTATAAAGATATAAACAAATTAAGCAGTAATAACTTAAATAATAAGTTGGCTTTGGAAATCATTGCATATCTCTAATGATAATATTATAATGTCAAATTATTTATTTTTTCTTCCGTTGATGTTGGTTTTGACCATTCAAAATGCTTGTTACGAATGTTGAGGTCGTCGATATGTTTACTTTGAGTGTTTGCCGAATGCAGCAATAGCTAAAAGAGAATATTTAGAGTTGCTGTATCCACATCGCCATCATTTCGGAAAAACAGTTTTCCGGGCTTGGTTCAACGATTACATGCCACTGAAAGTTTTCGTCGACCTATGTTTCATACGCGTCGTAACGGCAGAACCGAAGAAAATATTTTCAACGTTTTGGCACATATAGAGTTTAATCCTCACATTAGTACTAGAACTTTATCGTTAGAGCTAGGAATACCACGGACTAGCGCCCGAAGAATTTTTGCCGATGACAGCTAGATTTACATATTTTAAAAATATATTTGATTAAAAACAATTACTTACATTTTTCCGGGAATATTGAAACCAAACATTCACCAACTATTAAAGGGCTGCATTCATATTGAGTATTATAAAGTCTCAAGGCGCGTTATTGCATTACATCTTAGAATTACATATAAACAATAAATCGATTAGTCTCTACGAAACTATATGTTTGCATTCAGACTAGAATATATATGGGTATGTATATATAAACTACATAATTAATATTTCTGATTTTGAACAATGTGTGAAAAATACATTAAACATTATGTGACGCAATGCGTACTCTCTTTGAGCTTTTACTGTATTCTGCAAACACTCAAAGTGTACTATCATATCGACGGCCTCAACATTCGCAGCAAGCACTTTTAATGGTCAAAACCAACATCAACGGAAGGAAAAATAAATAATTTGATGTTATAATATTGTCATTAGAGATATGCGATGTTTTCCAAAGCCAACTTATTTTTTAGTTATTATTGCCTGACTCGTTTGTATCTTTGTGCTTGCTAGTTTTTTTTTGCGATAACTTGGGAACAAATAGAGATATCGAGATGCGGTTTTCAGTAAAATATGTGTAATTTAAATCCGCATACGAACCTATTAACGCACTAGTATCGTTCCATTTCATTTTTTTTAAGAAAATTATGTAAATAAGTTACTCTTCCAGAAAGCGACCTCTAGTTTATCAATTTGAATCTAACGGATATAGCATATAAACGTTATTTAAAGTACACACAATTCCCTTTCAAACGAGTCCAACATTATTCGGATAGTTACGCCAACAGTTACGCCTCCTAGCGGTAAACTCTGGAACTTGACAATAATTTCCAGAAATTTCTCCTGGCTACTTTAACTATCAAAATTTTTTCCCGTAGAACCTAGGACAAATACTTTCCGAGATACAGCCGCTTACCTCTCTTAGTAGCGCACCCTGTATATATATTAACATAAATGGCATTGAATATTTAATATAGGTGTTTTTTTTTAATTCTGTGTAATCTAACCAAGAAGCATTTGTTTTCTCGGACCAACCAAGTCGGACATCGATAAGAAACCTTATGCTATCTGCTCGTGACTATGTTGAAAGGAGAATTGAAGCAGAATTGAAAGATAAAAAATTGTGGTTGTGTTAAATGACTTGAAATTGATATTGACAAAGATTCAGATTCTCTTATACTAAGATAAATTTGTAAAGGTGTGCCGAAAGATCCATTAAGTTGTCACAAGGATTCCTTTAAATTTGCAAATATAACACCACTCAATGTGGAAAGGTCGTTTTCACAATTAAAAAATATTAATTCCGCACACTGTACGCATTTGACTGAAACAAGTGTGGAAACATATTTAATGATTCAAATATTTAACAGATGCCACCCAATTTGTGATTTCAGGGAAGCTTCTTAAAACAGTAAGTGTTTCAGCACGTAATATAATATATTTTTGTCATTATTTTATGTGTAAACATTCATACGTCCGTATTGCCTATGCTCACTCAGGAAAGTCACGAACATAAATCATGCGAGTACGTAAACATTACTGAGTGCTCGTCTTGATACAGCGGCTCGGCTCCTCCACGTTGTCCTCCGCAATGCACTGAAACCTGCTCCACTTTGCCGAGTCTATATATAATGCTTCTAAGTAATTCAGTTAATCATCAAACTAAAAGTAATGGATTTATACAATAACGAATCAAATAATAAAATATATTAATCTTTCTTTTCATTGGGTATTTCTGTAATAACTGTAAAGTTCCCCTGGTGACCTTCCGCCTAAGAAGGCTCAGTTTCGGAATTAAATATGATGTAATTAGACATCTAACATTCAAGCCCTGTTTCAATTTTTAGTTGATATTAAATAACGTTTGTTACATCGTTCAAAAAATATAATTGAGACCTCTTAAAACAACTACTTATCCCAATAATATACAAGGTTCTAGATCATAGAGTCATAATAGTAAAGCATTATTGTTAAAAATATACTGTATGGAATAATCGACGCATAACTGCTCCAGATGTCAACTCTAAAAGTTATACTAAATCTAGTTGGTGATTATCCTCTTCAGAAATAAGTTGTTTCGGCAGTTAAGAATGTATTCGCCCCTAATAGATAAACCACTGCTAATTTAATTTAAACATTACACTGTTCATTTTAATTTGAATTTTAACTTTAATTTGAATAGACATTAGCTGTCACAAAAGGTTTTATGTTTCTTTCATATTCGAAGTTAATTAGACTAGATATCATAAGGTAGACAGAATATCTTGAACATCTTCTCCATCGTTTCTTTTAACATATTTAGCTTTCGGCATTATTATAAAGATTTAAAACTTTTAAACAAATAGTGTTCAATGGAACCACTACCCTGAGATTGAGAAAATGCAAAATTTAGAATGTTGACAAAATTTGAATAGAGTACTGAAATGAAATTAACTGACATAATTGGTCTACCCTCCAGCTTAAACTAAACTTGTGAAAAGTATAGATTGTGAATAATTGCCATCATCTTTGCTTTTAACGCCTCCACTAGTACAACCATGTTCATCTTCACCAGACATGTACATACTTATTCTTACTATACTTGTACCGCAATACTACACCGTATCTTTTAAATTCTCGTTTGATGCGTCTTTTCTTTTTTTTCCTCGACCCTTTATTTTTGAGTGGGATTATGCTGATATATCATGGCCATGAGTTCCAATTGTAACTTGTAGGTCTAATAATTTTTAACTGATACTATAGAAATATCAGAAGAATTATGCCAGCCTAAAAGACGAACATGCTACAATTTAACAATATCTCCCAGAAAATCATATATTTGTTTCAAAAATTAAGTCGTAAATTTAAACATAACCTCTTGAAACAGGAAAATAGAGATAATACTGGCCTTTCAATAATTTTATTATTTAAAATTTTTTTGAATTTCGATCTTGACTTTTTCTTTAAATGCTTGGGGTACATGATATACTTTTGGGTTAAGCGTTGTACAATACCAATCTTGTTGTTTTAAGTAGACTGCCCTTTAGGTACAAAATAATTTGTTTTGGGATTTTGTAGGGACATCATGCATAACTTTTTTATTGGAAAAGACAGAAAGATTAGCAAAATGGTGCAGGTTTGAGAACTCAGTAAAATATATAAGAAATTAGTTCAAACTTTATCTCAATATGTTAAGTAACAAAAACGTATCTAGTAGCAAATAAAAGAAATTAGGAGGTTTCAGTTTCTTTGTACAAGTAAATTCTCGAACCTTTACTTTCTTATAAATTTAATTGCCTCTTTCTCTCTTTTCAAATACAAACGTTGACTATGTTGTTTCTATGAAATCCGGCCACAGACTAGATAAGCACAAATCGTTTTGTATAAAACTCGCAATCTACATTGCTGATGCAATCTACATTGCTTATGTACCAAAATGTGAACATAATACAAACAAATACGTTTGAGTAAACAGGCATGCTGGGTATCAAATTGCAAATTATATCAAATACAGTATCTAGTGTCTCTTTACATGATACAGGAATAAAAACTAAAACCCTTTAATAATTGGAATAATATTGTAGATACGCTATAATATAGTGGAAGCATTTGTTTCCCTTGCTTAATATTGATTCGCACTAACACGATATTTCAAAAGTCCATACGTGTGATATGACGGTAGCGTTAAAATATGATTGCATTTTTTAAACTAATGTATGAAATAAGTTATCCACCCAGTCCGTGAATATATCTTCCGAAATACATACCAATATATCTCGTTCTCCATCACTGATAAGGAGCAAATTACCCGGTCACTCTGAGATCACAATAAAACTGTGCGGCGCACACGGAGAGAGAGATTTTTTGTTGACTCCCTAAGCACGGCTGTCCCATCCTTTCGCACTTCTCCAATATATTCGAGGATATATGTTAAACATTTGAGGGAATTTACGTCCTTCCATCCAATTTGAAATCAAATCAGCATATATGCAGACTTCACTTGTCCCGGTATTGTATGTCTGATGCTTGTATAGGGGTTCGGCCACACGTCACAGGAAGCGCGTCTATGCCCGCGTGGCCGTAGTAGTCGGTTTCTCACATTTTCAGATAACACATTTCTATCTCGTTCGTTCTATACTTCCCCGCTATACCGTCCACATAAAAAAACTAGTGGCTCGGATATAAGAATATCGCCTTTCCGCATCTGGATTTTACGCCAGCCAGATTCGTTCCAGCGGTCCCGGAGACTCAGTCGTCCCTTAGATAAGTGAGACATGAATCTACGCCGGCCGATGAGATTTCCAACGAGGGTCAGCACGGCCCCATAAATTATATATTTACCGGTCGAGTTCATCCCATCTAGTTCGTGTCGTTTAACTGTCAGAGGCCGGGAAGAGTGCAGAAATCGAAAACAATATCGCGGTCACTCGTGCCCGTTGTGCTCGCTGAATATAGTCGTGGTTCCAACTTTTCCGGAATAGCTTTATTACCATTGGTTCAATTCCTACAATCGCGTATGGGAAGAATTTACCATTTCGAAAAGTTAATATCTATTACAGCTTGAAAAGACTATCTAACATGATATGAAAATGTTATTTTTTCTATGAAGGAAAGATATACAATGGAGGCATGTACCCTAAGTACATCTATAAAAATATTGAAACCGTAGATTCTTGTGCATTTGAAAATACATTTACGTCCTTAATGAAGTACATAATTCATTCGTATCTCCTGAGCAAGAGTGTAAAACGGAAAATAAGTTTACTATTTCACTAAAGTCTATCTATATATTCCAGGATTTCATTCTTTCTTGAGAACTTCTTCAGGAGAAAACAATGTCAGTAAATTGAAGTGGGAAAACCCCAACTGGATTGACCATGTCAACAATAAACAGATTATCAAAATTTAAAAATTCTAAATGTAAAAATGATAACAATTTAATGCTAACTTGATTACCGTTGATACGGTTAATTTAGATACGATTCTAACTTTACTTACTTCTGCTTTTTCTCCTAAAGAAGTTCTCAATAAAGAACGACAGGTTGAAATTTTAAACAAAGAGTTTTTGATTTGTTGGTGATTTTGTCTACTTTCTAATCTATGGTCAAAAAGGCAGGCACAGTATTTTCGATAAAAAACAAAATTTTCAAAAGAAAATTAAACAGCGCCTTTGAGTTTTTGTTGTTTAGTTTAGTAGACAACTAGCGGTCATCCTACGATTTCCTAAATAATTTCCTGATTTCTTTCCTGGCCACTTTTATGAGTGATGTTTTTCCCCGAAGTTACACTCTAAAACCGTTTCTGAAATATAGTCGAGCGCTATTCTTATTCGGCCAGTATCTACCTACATTGATTATATGTATATAGATATGCTAGAAAAAGAATCTTTAATGAAGAACATATTGGCCTGCATGATTCTATGGAGTTTGCAGCGACAATTGTTCGCAAATATAGCTAGAAAAATTTACTCTGCAACTGGAGATAGGATACACAGTACCATGGTGGTAGTATATTCATCCTTGAATCTCTCTGTAATACAGATGTATCAGTATTTTCTCATATTATATGGCGCATTTAAGTATAATGGGCGAATATTGAATTTATTTGACCAATATTCGGTCAGTTTCATTTTCACTTTCACTATATTGGCTAAACTTGAAAATTTAATATTTGATCATCACGATATCATAGCCAGTAGATGATTTCGTTTTCAAAAATAACATTAGCATTAATCGTGAAACTAAAGAAAATGACTATTAGTCGTACATTTTTGCAGTTTCAGTGAAACAATTGAATTGACAGGTTGCGCTAATTACGCATTGAAATCAAAGGAACGGTGGTTCATCAGGGTAGGTATGTCATTTACAAGTATTTTATCTTCTTAAATATGACCTTTAAATACTGAATTAGTTTTGTTGATAATTTGATGGTGTCATGTATTCTAATAGAAATATCTATTTATGGGGCATTCTCTGAAGGATCTGGAAGATAGTTTATATATGGCTGTATGTGTTAATATACTAGTTGAACACATACATATATTTCAACAAGTATTGGGTGTGTTTCATTGCCTGCAGATAATACAAATATTACTTAGTAAGTCTACTCCTCTTATGTTGAAGAAAAACAAGGGAATAAAATCCTTAATATTAACTTGGCACAAAACACATATTTTACCAATAATGTAAATAATATTGAAGTAATAATTTTATTCAAAATGAAGCAATATTATAAAGAGTAGACATAGAAATATTTCACCACTAACTAATATTGGGCCAAAAGTTTTATACATGATGGACCTACTCGTATATTGCAACATGTTGACGGAAAAATATATCCGCAATATATCTTTCATTCTTTAGCCAATATTGGCCTAATCAATTTATTTTATGTGGGATACTAGTAATAGGCTCTGCAGAATGATCTATTTAGGTCAAATTATTCTGAACATAGACTCTAAGAAAGTTATAATATCCTTTTACTTAGTAAATTACTCTTCAGTGTTAGATTATATTCTTCGACAAGTCTCTGTGTTATGTGGAACATCATGTGGTTAGCTTGATCAAAATTTACTGCAAGACTATGCGTGTCTGTGGTTATAATATGATTCGCTTGAACTACTGTAATAAAACCATCCTAGAGATGCATTGAAAATTTATCAGCAAAAATGGTAAGCTTAATATCGTCCAGTAGTAATGCTAAACGGTGTGCGTATAGATTATCTAAATCTCCTAAGGCTTCGCTTAGAAAATTGATGATTAATCTGCAATCCAGCAGTTATAAAGCTTTTCAAGCAACTTATCACGTTGCACCTAATCAAGATCCTAATCAGTAACAGGAAAAAGATAATCCTTAAGGAATTAAAGGTAAATTTAGCCCAAAACCAAAAATTTATTTCGGGTTAGTGTAGTAAATTTGCTACCATCATCAAGAGGTGTTGCGCATATTGTTTTTTTCTTCTAATGGGCAACAAATGTTAAAATCCAACCATTGCCATCTGGCAAACTAATACAACAACTGAATTGTGCCTATCTAGAGCTCCTAGTAGGGCGTGGACAACTTTATTGTTACATTCTTGTGATTTCAAGATTAAAAATTTTTATCTGCATCCTCAATATGCAGATATCCCGCTTTTTCACTATGATTATAATGAACAACGTATGAAGAATGTAAATACCTTATGTACTGATTTGGAATGAAAGTGGTCGTCTGCATATACTGCTCCAATATTGTGGGGTTCCAGCTTTAGACCATCTCTATATGTCCTTTCAGCTTCAAAAACTTATTTTCTATATTTCTATAAACGTATACCTAACTATTTTCTATAAACGTAAGTTGGATAGTAGTCTGCTAAGTGTAATTCACAGTGTCTTTTATAAATCATTTAGAAAATTATGCAACTAATGGTATGCTTTTTATTATAAAACAACTTTCTGTATCATAATTCCAAGAAAAATATTAAATTTACACTTACATAAAGCCGGTAAACACGCACACTTTCGTTTTTTACACATCATTACAGTTCAGAACTTTCCCGATTCTAGAGAAATTTATGTGGTCCTGCAGGGTCTTTGTCACTTTATAGATTTGAGGCTAATGTAGCGGAAACTTTTACATGAAATACTCGAATGCCTTAGTTCTACAAAGTAATTGTTGCGGCGATAGGATGAATTTAAATTCACAATGGCTTGCGCTGTTGAAGATATTACAGAAAAAAAAATGCGAATGGTTTTTATAGTAAGGGAGACCGGGGCTGGTTGGTACAATTTTTACATTTGATTTTTTTGTCATTAACCTAAACGACTAATTTAAAATTATTCGTCGGTTATGGGTAGGTGCTATATTTGGCTTATTGTTTATTACCATTATGAGAATATTGTAACTAATACTAACAAGCAAAATGGCGAAGTATCGTCCTATGTCTTCTGTACCAACTAGCCCCATATAGAGGACAGGTTCGTACACCCTATGGGGCAGATTAGTAGAGGTTTGTCATTATTAAGAATAAGGGTGATAGACATTAAATCTTAGGCATTTATTCACAAAAAACAAAATATAAATTCAAGTTTACAAAAAAAGCATCAAAAAAGCTCGAAAAGAAAAAGAATTAGTTTGATTCATTTAAATTGCAATTGTGGCATACGTAAAAAGGACCAGCATCACAACATTTTTCAGAGCTGACAACTTCTGCACTGTATCCACTTCTCACCTGGCGAACTCTTTGAATATGGTTCGACGCACACTAAACATAAGGATTCTTCATCTTCACCACTAGGATAAGAATTACGAGCCTTTCAAACCTTTAGTTTCTTATGTTTTTTAGTTTTATCCCTATTAGGTTTTGTGGCGCCTAGAATATTTTTTTTAACTGATTCTACCTTCTTATTCTTTTTCACTATATTCGCGATTTTTTCTTTTTCGAGTTGATCTTTTACGGGTGTGTCAGTCAGAATAGCGAACTTTCTTTTACGCTTGGAAATTTTGTCTTTTCTTGGGGCTGCTTTGGGAAGCGGCTTTAATATTTCGACAGGTGTTAATTGATTTTTGCTGCAACTTGGTTCATTTACGATTTCGTCAGTTGGTGTAACTTGGTGAGTATAAAATCTAGTGCACGGAATTGCTAGGTTTGACTCATCTAGACGCTGAACAGATACCAATTCGTTATCAACAGAAGAATCAGTAGCTTGAAGCATGATATCAGGTGGTGTAAGACCCCGTTGTGATATTCGCTTATACGTACGCATGATAGACCTTCAAAAGAAAATAAAAACTTGGATCAAAATGTAGGAATATGTATTTTTCTAGCATCTGGGTTGGTAGGTACAGTACGAACCAACCCCGCCAGAAATGTACTAACCAGCCCCATCGCCTTTTTTGTTTAAAAAAAATGCATATCTCAGTAACCCGCTCATTAATTTTCAATTACGTTACACGTGAATAAAGCTAAATTCTTGTGTAATAAGCATACACCAGAATAAAAATTAAAAACTTGCCTATAACCATGTTGTAAAATGTTATGTGGGAACAAACAAATTTACTTACGGGTAACAAAATGACAAATCACTAAATAACTCTTAAACCACGTTGCGTAACGTCTTGAAACTTTATTCAGACTTACTTGGTTACGTAACAAATACACTTATTGAGTCATGCCAACATACGTTGCTTAGAACCTGCGCACTGCCGTCTGCACAAACCTGCCCCTGTAACGAACCAGCCCCGGTCTCCCCTATTCATTTTCATTTTATAAAATTTAACCGTAAAAGCCACTTTTTACTTTGAATATATCGTACGTATATCTACCTAAAAGCTTGTATACAGGTGAAAGCAAACTGCCTAGGCATTTTTCTAGCATTAAATACAGTAATAATCTTACCAAGGAATCGATTATAATGTGCAGATGTCTTTCAGAGAAATCGAAAATACTGTACTGAATGTTAGTCGTGTTTGAGTTATAGATTCTAATTTTTTCTGGATTGGCAACTGACCATAAGATTTTATTGTGCATTACACACGCATACGTAATAATGTAGACGTGATGCTAATCCTTATTCACTAAGGGAAATTCTTCTTGTTTAACAACGCAGTTGTCATTTAATAAGCTCTAGCAGATAACTTAACATTTTGAATATTATGTTGATTTGGGTTATAAAATTCTTCACATTATCAGCAACACAGTATATTGCTACTTTATTTTTTTATGTTGTAGCCGTCATAAGCTGTATTGCTCTAGATGTGTAATTAGGTGTGACTTCCTGCAAGTGATAAAGCGCTTATAATCGGGACATATACTATTTTTTCTTATTTAATAACTTTAGTCTTATCTGTACAACTATTTACATACATTACTTGTTATTTAATTATACACACAGAAAAGTGTTTACTAAGAGCAAGTAAGACTTACTTAATTTAAGTAGTTCTCATTCTCCTATATAAGCAAGAAAGTATTGTTTTCTGTGAAATATTTCATTTTCTTGGAAATCCGAAGATATATTTTCTTGAACCAAATAACTCTCCATTCACTCGGACCGCGTCAATATAGGTACTACTTATGCACTATGCGGTGCATTATAACTAAAAGTTTAAAATCAGGAAATTTTTTGCTTGACCTTAGAGATTTTTTAAGAAAAACACTACCTACTGTTGCGAAGAAAAGTCATCGTCTTGTGTCAAATAAGAATTCTTGTTCCAAGAAAGAACTTACTTCTCTGAAGAAAATGAATGTAGTTGTAGTTGTAGAATGATGTTTCTCCGTGTAGCAGTATTAGTATGCGTCGGCGGTATTGCAAGTATTACTGTTCTTGATATACTTCTTTTTTTCTACATTAACAAACTTGACGTAAATCACGTTAACAATCTATCAAAAATATGCCCTGCAACACCCCGCAAACAAAGTAAATGATGAGAAATAGTACTTTATATTTGTGTTTATACATCTGAGTAAAGGAGGTGTCTTTAAAAACTTTGTATGAGTATAAGACCCGACTGTATTCCAACAGCGTCAGAAACCACTGTCAGAAATCATATTGTTGTCCTTATTGCCACCAGTCAACTAAATCTACCACTGCAGATATTTTTTGTATTGGTTTGTCTGTGATAGATGCAGCTACAGCAATTCTCTAAGGTGTGTCGCTTATGTGAATAGCGCTGCAACTCCTGCAGTGTATTTTTGTGTAAGTAAATGCGTATTATTAATACTACTACATATTACTATAAAAGTTGCATACGTATATATTATGTACAATATTTTTTCCCTAATATATTTACTTGTCGTTCTTAAATACTATTATGTATCCTTTGGGAAATAGACATATTTTCTGCAATGAGCTGTGTAATTGTCGTTGATTGGAGTGTCCAACCATGATATATAGAGAACACTAAACACTTCAACCCACTAAACACCAACAAGTTTTAATTAAACACCAACGCGTTTCGACAGCAACGGTGTCATTATCAAGGTGACAATAAAACTAAATTAAAATAAAACCTACAAATATCAGGTAAACTAAATATTATACACAGTCAATCCGATACACATCATTAATTTCCCATTTACGAAAACAATGACGAATGCGGGATAGGACCGTTGCCACAGTTCATAACATTTAGGTTATCTGTTATTTGTAGGTTTTATTTTAATTCAGTTTTATTATCGCCTTGAGAATGTCAGCGTTGCTGTCGAAACGAGTCGGTGTTTAGTTAAAACTAGTTGGTGTTTAGTGGGTTGAAGTGTTCAGTGTTCTACTTCTGCACCAAGAGATCCAGTGAAGAACTTCATGATAAATAGACTTGACAAAGAAGAGCAAGTTTCAGTGCAGTGCGGAGAACAAAGTGGAAGAACCGAGCAGCGGTATCAAGGCGAGCGTTCAGTAATGTTTCCAGAGAGCATAGGCAATACGGACGAATGAATGTTTACACATAAAATAATAAAAAATGTATTACATAACGTGGGGAAACACTTATTGTTTGATGAAAGCTCCCATAAAATCACAAACTGGGTAGCAACTATTAAATATTTGAATCATTAAATATGTTCCTACACGTGTTTCAGTCAAATGAGTACGGCGTGCAAAATAAATATTTTTTAATGATGAAAACAACCGTTCCACATCGAGTGATGTTATAGTTGCAAATTTAAAGTAATGCTTGTGACAACTTGATGACAACTTTTGACGCACCTTCACAAATTTGTCTTAGCATGAGAAAATCTGAATCATTGTTAGTAACACTTACAAATAATACATAAGTACAATTTCTTATCTTTCAATTCTGCTTTAATTCCTCTTTCAACATAGTTATGAGCAGATGGCATAACGTTTCTTATCGATGTCCGGCTTGGTAATGTATAATCCAAATAGGTCCTCCAGAAGGAAACAAATGCTTCTTGGTCTAGTAAGGTGAACTGTAGATTACATAGAATGAAACAAACATCTATATCAAACGTTAATTTTTCGCTATATCGTTTGTCACGGATTGCAGAAGAGTGTTTTATACTTTTTAGGTGGCGTTCATAATTTCAACTGCTGGTACACGTCAAATAGTTGTCGCACCTTACCACCTTACACATTTAATTTTATCACCTTCGTATTCTAAATCCGGCATACTCGCTATTATGTGTTCTAGTTTCTTCAAAATACTCCGTTTCCGAAACGTACCTAACTGCGACATATCCTTATTATGGGTGTACTGATAAGCTCTGAAAACGACAAGTGGTATAATACTGAATAAGAGTGCTTCGATACGGACGCTCGAATTTCCTTGTCACGCAGTTCGTTCCTCCACGTTGTTCTCCGCACTGCACTGATTGATAAATATCTAATGATAAAAAACAACTTTTTAAGAAATTGCATATATCAATATCAAACTGCCCATGATTTCTTGAATTACGTGTACAACTACTAACAACTGGGAACATGAAAGCTATTTAAATTAACTTTTGAAACATAAAGACATCAAACAATATTCACTATATATCTCGCATAGAATACAATATGTTGATTATCTATCAATCCATGTAATGTATAACTTATCAAGCGCTTTTGTTTTAGTTTTAAACAAATAGGTTTCATTATCGTAAAATTCTCCAAAACTTACTGAAATCCGTCTGTTCCAGAAATTAATAATGTAATACATAATATCAGGTATAACCCTACTAATTCTAAATAGTAATAAATTTTGATACCGGACACAATGGTTGTACGGTATTTGGCACAACAACAATATAAGCATACCGCCACAATACAATATTCTAGTTATCAATAGTGTGGTATGTGCATAAACCATGAAGAAATACCTCATTATTGTTTGACATATTGGCGTCTACGTAATGTCTAGTACAGTGCAATCATTACAGGGACTATTAGTCGAAGTTGCGCACAATACACTGAAAGCCGAAGTTCGATATATGTATGTATGTATGTACTACAAAAGAGGACTGTATAGGTAAATTAATTACGCAAAATTCCGGGCAGAATTTCAAGACAATTATATAGTTTTCAATCTGTTTAACGATTATGATTCACATCACACTTCATTGTTAATATACTATATGCGATAAAAGGTAACATAGCCATGTAAAGAGAAGCAATTGTCTCGAAATAATAATCGTTTGCTAAATGTGCAAATAGATTGTATGCGTAATTGGAATATTTCCTATTTTATGTGTATAGGTGTGGCATTTTAACTGTTATAGAACAATTTATAATAACATAATTATACTGTGTCCTCCAAAAAGTGTAACAAATATTTTGAAATTACACCTTGAATACATTTTCGAACTAAGTATAAATTGAAAAATATGAACCTGTGTTTATTATTAGGAAAGCATCTCTACCTAGGAAGGAGTTCTGCACACTATACGTATACAGATCATTTAGAGGGACTAAGGCCAGCTAGAAAGGAGATAGAATTAGAGTGGGGCGGTTGTATAGCATATACGGAATTAACGCAAGCGTGCTATTCCCCCTTCCTCGCTGCGATCAGTTTCGATCCTTTTTAGTACTTGGGCTAGTGTGGGAACTAGATTGCTCATGTATGCGTATGCCCTTGCTATCGCAGTGGGCAAGGGAGAAGCAGGCCTTAGTCTCTCTAAATGATCTGTATATGTACACATGCTTTTCCTCCAAATGTACGGGCAAGTAACCGACGCGACCACGTGATCTATCATCATTTGTTCTTCTATTATTTTTTATTTTAATAAGCAACATGAAATATTGAAGTTAATAACAGTGGTCAACATGATTTTTATTGCACGAATAGCAATGAACTCCTTTACGCACGTTTCCTAATTATTTTAATTTTTTTAGGTATCTTCAAATGTTTTTTCATAAATTTGTACATTGTCAAATAAAACCTTGTAGAGAGGTACTTTAAATCGTATCTTTGCTACTGTTGAGCGGGTCCAGACATGTATGTATAGAGACGTACAAATGTGGTTTATCAAGTTGCGCTACACTCATCAGAATGATGCCAGTTATATATATAATAGTGAACCAGTAAACACGTCGTTGTGAGTGCTTTGTGTTTCTGAATTATTGTATATTACATATTTACAAATTAATTTTTTAAATTAGTCGTTAGCTATAAAATGCACAGAGTTTGTTTAAATTATCATAACAACTTTCGCTATATATGTATGTATGTGATGAATTAGTGAAAAAATGTTGTAAACTCCATTTTGGGTGTGAAGTGGTGAACCAAATAAGGCTTTGGGCTCTATGTATCTGTACCCCAAGCTTCTTACTACACGCTTCTCTATGATTTAGAGGGAATACCCGAGAGATTACGTCAAAATAAAAAGTACAGTGCTGTTGTTTATCTTGCAATGTGCAATGACACCAGTTCTATACTGCGAAGAATTTTCCACACCAGCACATCCAGAAGATATGATATTAGATGAAGGGAACTTAAATTCTGATGGAAATGGGGATAAAAAGAGAGATATTTTGGTGACACAACTTTTGATCCTGAATTTTCAAAACTTTTCATCTGAGTTTCAGTTGTTTACTAATGAAGATCTTAAAGATCTTATACGAGATTTAACGCTACCCAAAAACAGTCTAAAATGCTCTATTCCCAACTATATGGGTGGAATCTTCTTCAAAGGAACACAAAGGTATTTATTTATCGTAAGATTTGTAATGATATTTCTCCTCTAATGGAGGCATTTGGCATTGACCATACTAACACAATAGGGTTTATTCATTGATTATTTCAAAATTAGTTTAAAGGCTGCGCTTCTGCAAAACAACAATAAGTTCCTCTCAAAAGTTGTGGCGTATCCTACTGCTATGACAGCTTCAATGTATGTATGTTGTGTACGAATAATAATTGTGATAATTTGAAGTTTAGAGCACTTATTCTTGGTCCGCAGTTTGGCTATACAACGTTTTGTTGTTTCTCATGTGAATTTGATAGTAGGGTAAAAAAAAGCATTGCGTTAGAAAAGAATGGCCTAACGTGAATTATTCCTTCTTGAAAGTATGATGCACTATATGATTCTAAAAGGGTACATCTATCACCGTTAGACATAAAAGTAGGATTAATGAAGACTTTCGTCAAAAACATAGACAACGCTCTTGGTTTCATCTACTTCAAATAGAAGTTTCCTACAATAGGAGATGCTAAAAGAAGATTTATTAGAAATATAATATAGCAACGAGAGAATGTTAATGGGTTCACAAATACCATCACTAATGCACGAAGTTTGAGGAACTGTTGAATGCAATGTAGAACACAGCTTGGCAAAACGGCAGCAACATAGCTACTGTGGTATTGGCAAGGATCTTTTTACGATTTTTATCAAATGCCCTTAAAAGTGCATTTCCTGCATTTGCGTTTAAATTTTTTTCCGAAAAACTTGGCGTAGTAAACGATGAGCACAGGATACGCTTTCATAAATAATAAAATAACTGATTTATCTCTTTCATAAAATACGATGATATAATTTACACCAACTCCAAACCGAATTGTAACACCCCAATTGTTAAAATCTTTGAATCGAACATTTTATAAAATGAATTACATCGTCCCGAACCTTCAATCTCACTTATTAAAATCAGTTGCCAAATTCCAAAAACTGGGACACAACCTGTTTCTCCCATATACATAGTCTTACAAAGATATCGTAGTAGATAATAATCAAGTCTCCCGCAGAACTACTGAACATTCTTGTCTCAGCCACAAACCCACCCAATCAACACCTCTTGTGCAACTGACACCTAATGTTGGGGCAATTCATTAATTGGTTTTTCTCTGTGCTAGGATTTATTAGGTTGTAGATGGATGGTATACTAGTGTTTCTTTTAATAAAGTGAGTCCTGAGCTCACAAACACTGGTACTGTTTTATTAGCTACTCACATGTTAATACTATTCCGATAACAATTGAACATCCGAAGCTGAAATGCGAGAACAATCGATAAAGACATAATTCACGAATTTGAAGTTAATTGAGCCTAAATACACATCGTTGAGCTTTACCACCAATAATTTTCCATCAGACAGCTTTATTCAAGCAGTGATTTAGGAGCTTATGTTCGACATTATTTTCGAATTAAAAACTGATTATCAAACTCTTCCTATTATTTCGTTTAGGAGAGTATATTTTTCGGGGGACGTATGTACGTGCATATCGGAATTTCCCCTATTAATATCTGCCAGAATTTTAATCCATTAAAGCGGATTTTAATTGTAGACACAACGCATATAGCGGAATAACGTTGATGCGCTGGTATATGGTATTCGTTTGCCGAACTCGAATCAATAATTTACATTTAATAGACCTTTGTTCTTTCTATTAAACGTTAAACAATAACACTATATTATTACTGCCATCTCATTGAAGTAGTGTTGGATCATGAAATTCCATCAGTAGATGGATATAGATGTGAAATTTGTATATTTTATTTGCATAGTTTATTTCTTTTGCCCAGAATTTAGATATTTCAAATTAGAGTTATAATAAAAGTGCATTTACGAAACATATTTTAATTACAAATTAATAAATCGGAGAAATTTAGTCTCCTAAAAAATGTATTTTACAAAATAAGCAATATGTTAATATCAATAAAATACTAGTCTTCACTAGAAACATTTCCAGAAACTTGCACTTACAACAAGATTAGTATACATTCCACCAACCGCGGAATACACTATGGTATTACGTCAATAATGGAGTGTGTTACAAACATGCGACGCTATCGCAGCAAGGCTCAATGCCCACGTTTGCTGAAAAGGCGGAAGCGTTCTAGCCGAGCCTTCGATATTCCACGCTCGCTATACTCGCTGAATACTTTTCAGTGATCGGTAATAATAATAATAATAATAGTCTTTTATTTTAGTGATAACATAAACTACAAATTCCATAATATAACAACTGAAAATGAGGCAAAGTTCAGATTGCTACAACTTGTAGTATCTGTTTGTTCACTTAACCCCACACCTAACCTAGCATCCTAACATACATATGCCGCGCGATATCTCAAAAAGACAAATCTTGCTGAGGTAGCACTACTGATTCCCTATTGCGGACGTAGCATGTACACACCCTGAAAAAGTAGAAAATGCCAATTCTGGCAACGCGATCCCTCCACCGGTCCGATAGTGACCGCAGACCTTGGTCTCGTTGACTCGTTGAGTCGTATGTTCATATGATAATTATACGCCAAACATTATGTTTGTATCTCCTTACATTTGAAATATACGTCTATGCCATGCGCCAGTAAATTCAACCGTATGCATAATACATATTAAGTCGCACAAACTGATAAGGACACTTACTGAATTATATACCAAAAAATACTACTTGAAGCACAACCCTCCTATTGAATCTCTATTGAATTAAGTTGTTGCAATCGTTTGTGTACTTAAAAGTATTGTTTGTATATGTAAAACAAAATTAATTATATATACATATGCATATACGTAACAAGAGTGATGTTAGCTGTGTTGAAATTTTCATTTTAACGTTTTTGAAACGTGTACTATGTGAAAGTTGCTTTTAAATTTCATAAAGCTGGTACATACCATTTCACTACATTTTCCAAGTTCGTAACTTCAGTATTTCTATTATTAAAGTTCTTTCATCCGGATCGGGATTTGCATGTTTGCGTGGAGAGTTATTATTTTGCGACGAAGTATGTGCATCGAATGGAAAATGTAGATGCAAAATAATAATGCGAACTACCAACTTAAAGGATTTATTGAACCGTAAATATACCTGACAATAAGAATGCAATTACTATTGGAATTCGTCGTCGCAATCATCCAAAGAACGAAGACAAATAGTCCTATAATCCATTGAAATTGCAGTTTCGTAATCTAGTCTAAACAGGTATCTCTTCGATTTTATCTCCGTTCAGTCGTGTAATTTAAAATAGGCAATATTTGATATTAGATGGTATGTGTATTGCTCCCTTTTTATCAAGCCGGCTCGCACAAGTACTTATCATAAAGTAGAATATCTGTCGCATTAGAACGAGTGTCCTGTTATCGATAGAATAAATCAGCTACGCTGTAGAATTTAATTTAAAGTCACGATATCATTTTCTAAACGATTGGAATTGTTATCTAAATTTCATCAGTGTGTAGTACACAAAAGGACGACAAAGGAATAAAGGTTCCTAGGTAGGAAGGAACGTAAGTACTTAACATTGCATTCGATACCATCTGCTCAACGCAAATATGTGTACGTCAAGAGATGCGCAAACACTAAAACGGCCAGAAATTGACATTGACAGTCTCAATATCCGTGCCTTCGGGAATTTTTGCGATGAAGAAATCAATATCGTGTCTAGTTTGTTATCATAAAAAGAATCTGACGTGCTCTGACTCTACCGTATTCCTTTATAAATTTACGAAGCTATAAGACGATATTGTCCTTTGCGTGAGTAAATATATTTTTAAAAATCCATATCCTGAAAATAAGAATAGAGTAACTTCTTTTCGCAAAGTTACATTACAGTACCCAGAATTACTTCATATATTTATGTTGAAATGTTAACTGTATGTATTATTACATTCTTCGTGAACGTAACGTCAGCATTAAATACGTTTCATTTAAACTCTGGTGACGTGATTCCTTAATATTGTAACAAATGTAGAGTGTATGTTTCAATTACGTTACTGTCCCTATAAGAATTCTAACAATTGCTGTATTTAATTAATGTTGGTGACACCTTGTCCTCTTGAGATATTTTCATATATTGTCGGATTCTTTTGATTCCAATTTTCATTAGTAGAACTTCTTCAGTCAGACTTCAATCCTCGACAAATAAGCTGACCGTTTGGATCAGTTTAATGTTTAAATTTCAAGTTTAAGTTAATAATACATCAAGGAATTTAGTATATCTTGTAGTTATCAACGGACAGCCAAGCGGCGTTGAAGGCTGTGCGTGCCTACACATACGAGCCCAGTCTGTTGCACAAATGTATATGCAATTTAAGGTAATTCGGACGCAATAACTACGTAACTCTTCAGTGGGTCTCAAGCCATCAAGAGATCGAAGGGAACGCAAAGACAGACAAGCTTGCCAAAGAAACCGCGAAAATGCCTTTCATTCTTATCCCTGTTGCGGGCTGCAAAAGAGACACCTAAAACAAGTAGGTAACAAATTGGAGGTCAACAAAAAGGCCTCCCACTGGCAGAATACCGCAGGACAAAAGCAGGCGAAGGCACTGTTATCAGGATCGCCTAAGACAACACAGTCGTTGCTATCTTTCAGCAAAGGGGACCTTAGACTGCTGGCAGGATTTCTGACTTCTGGCCCTGAAGTACCACCTACATAGACTCGGAAAGATCTGCCGTCTATGTGAGGAAGATCTAGAGACGGCAGAATACATTCTGTCTAATTTTGTTGCTGCCAGTCATACCCGACAATCCCGACATCTGGCACGGAAATTCCAGACTAATTCTAAGGTTCATCAAAAGCTTCCAACTAGTTTAACAACTAGAAGGGCAATGTTAGAATAGATCCTTGCAGGTCGCGGTGACTAAAGACAGCAGTGCCGCTGCCCACAAATTTAATCTAATCTAATCTAATATCTTGTAGTTTTTTTTTAACTATCTCAAACGACTCGCTTTTATTTTAATGTATGTATCTATCTATGTATATATGTATCTGATTATATTTTGTAAACAGTGCATTGTCCACGATCTCATGATCATGCTTTTGAGAGTTACTACGGTTGAGCCTGCCTACTGTGTTTACAACATTTTTGGGATATATTTTAGACAAATAGCAGAATTTATTGTAAATATTTAAAACGTACATAATTTTTATTAAACGTTGAGTTTGCAGGCTCTATGTTTTTTTTATTTTATGATAATGAGAGCTGTGGTTGTAAATAAAAGTTGTGTTATAGATTAGATACTTTACTACGATTGTCAAATTGCTTGCTAAAATATCGACGTTAGAGTATCTCGTTCCCAAGTAGCTACATAAAAGTATTTTGCTTAGGAATAGGTGGCGCCAACAACTTTCTGACATATTTAACCCGCTCCCATCTCTGCGAGCAAGGTGGTGTACGTCCATACGACAGCAACATCTTGTTTAGAATAGGTAACAAACTACAGTGGTTGAAATTAACATTTGGGTGATTTTGGTTTTGTATATCTGGGAGTTTCTCATTTTTAGGTAGGAGCAAGGTAATCTGGATTAAGGCGCCACAGTATGTATAACATGATTTTAGTAGGTATTGGAACTTCGTTGTTCTTACAGAAGTGTATTCACTAAGATTCGTAAAGCTAATCTATCTATAGCATGTTAGGAGACATGTACTGGGCTAGTAATGCAATTAAGCACAAATGTCTTTAATGGCCTTTATAGTTTATAGTTAAATTATGCTATCAGTTTGGTTCGACAGGCATGTAGTTAACATTTCATTTATTCTGTGTACAAGTATTAACAAATTTTTATGTTTATCGCCTTGGTCGCCACATAAAAGAGACTGCATAAATATTCAATGTCGAATAATACAGCGATTCATGAATTTGTGCTTTATTCCTAATTCCAATTGAATATTACAAAATGAATTATTCACTCTATTTTGGATTTACAATAAAGCATTTAACTTAGTAGTACAATTATGACTGGCACAACACTTGACAAACTCTGTTACGCAAATTCGCAGCAACACCGCACAAAATAAATAACAGGCAAAATCAGTGCAAGTTAACTTTGTTGTTAATATTTCGTATTATTGAACTATGGAAGTGCAGGAATTGCAACAGTGGGCTAAATAAAAAAATTAAAGTCCGCATAATTTCAAAAAATTTTCTTGTGTCTGCCTCACTAATGAAAGCAGAGGATGGACAATAAAATTGTCGAATCGCACGAACAATCTGCAACAGGGTGACAAAACGCAACGCCGCTGGCAATGCAAATATATTCTCGTACGTTCCGAAAACTGCTGCTTAAGAGGGTCGTCTACCAGCTGATTATTTTACAGCGGTGCCATATCTAAATAACTCTATAAATTGTTTGCTCGATTTTATTTTAATATAATTTGAAAATTGAAATACACATATTTCTACAAATGTTTTACATCTACATATACAATTTTGTCTATTAATATGCGATATTGACTTCACAATGTCTTTTCCCGTTTACCTTGATAGGGGAATAGAGATTACTCAATTAAATTTTAGACTTAATTACTGAAATTTGTTATGAGCATTCAAAATACATCTACACATGTGTGTATGAAGCCCAATTTTAAAATACTTTTTCAGTAAATTATAAAAACATTATATTATGAAAAATTTAACTGTGGCAACATCGCAAACTGTCAAATGGTAGTCGGGCCTTTTGAGGTGGATTCCCGCTCGTGTGCCAAAGGTCGACGCCTCATGAAATATGTACACGTCGCAGACTGTCACACTTATGCGCACATTTTGCTGTCTTTATTATATAGGTTATAGACCATTCGTAGCACTGCGTAAGGACTATATGCTAAAGTCAGATAAATTATTAATTGTGTTTATCTTTTGTTGTATATATATTGTTTCGTCTTTAAAAACGGACCGTAATAATTGTATATAATGAAAACATTATATACCGAGATTTTTAGGTTAAGTTAGTCGGGCGTCGTAGGTTCACATTCAAGGTTGAACTAGAACTAACTGCAGCCGACAACAGCTTAAGACCACCATTTATTAGCACCTTGAAACAAAACATCCAAGTCATAAATATAAATAAAAGGACTGTTTCTTTCCTATCAGCTTCAAATGAATCATTTAGGTAAGGTTAGGTATCAAGCAATATACTGTCGCGTAGAATTAATGGTTTAGCAAATGACGTGGTCAATAAAAGATGAATTACTTAACAATCCGACCGACCGATGTTGTAGCAAACGCTGCGTTTTTATTAAATATAT
Organism: Holotrichia oblita; assembly: GCA_023690525.1. Classification (NCBI taxonomy): domain Eukaryota; kingdom Metazoa; phylum Arthropoda; class Insecta; order Coleoptera; family Scarabaeidae; genus Holotrichia; species Holotrichia oblita. The sequence goes on along the minus strand of CM043015.1, from coordinate 100,036,204 downwards.
TTTTAAGCATGCTATTCAAAAATATTACATACAAAATCAATGATCGCAACACATTCTCGTCTTTAATTGCGACTAAATTAATAAACGATCGAATGAATGGACAGTCCCAATGTTGTACACATATGTAGAAAAGCACTGACATGTAAGCATATTTTTGCAGAGTTACCTAATACTTTAAGTGACTCTGTAAAAATTGTAAATTTTGCAAAATCCCACTCTACAACCTCTCATCTATTTTACGCAATTTGTCTGGACTTTCCTAATCTTCACGTTTCTTTATATATAATATTTATGTTATTATATTAAATATCTCCACAAAAACTTGAATATATTACAAGCTTCTACAGAGAGATATACCCTGTTGTTCTTCTAACAAGTTACTCATCCCCTCTACAAAATCTCAACGAAATCTGAATTAGCGAGCTGCTAGTGTTGCCTCATTACAAACAGAACGATGCAACCGACAAACGAATGAATTTAAGAATATTTTTAAGTACAAGGAGCGCATAGCTCAGTTCATTGTTATTTCTATTTATGAGATCTCTGCAGCTGTAAACATACCTACTCAATTCAATATAAAACCCCGATATCAAACTACAAAGCTCTTCTTAGTTTGTATTGATATACACAGCATTAATATAAAATGTAAACACAAAGCCAGGCCAACTCTGTGGTCGCCATTGCACGTACGGATGAGGTACTATTGTACAGTTTGTACATTGTAAATTTTCAAGAAGATTTAACATCATGTTTATGCCATAAATTCTACCGTTACATAAAAGTCACGGCGGAAGAAGAAAAAATAAAACTCAACAAAATCCTAATAACATAAATCAAGCACATATCCAAAGAAAGAGCAAGCACCGACATGAAATGTATGCACTCTGATGCGAAGGAATGGGTTTTAGAGTATATTTAGAGGAACAATCCCTACAAATTGGATACCGCAGAAGTCTGCGTTTCACCGTACTGCAAATAACATATTACATCAGAACAAAATATATTCGCGTCCGTATAATATGAAATCGGGTTAGAAAAATGGAATAAAGGTAGCAGAAGGCGAAATATTGAATAAGGAAGCAGATCTGCCGCTATGCTTATCGTTAGCGATTATTTGTGCGGGAACTATTCGACTGTGTTTAATAAATATGCTACTGCTACTGATACTACCTTAACTGAGTATAATACTGAGTTTGAAATTATGGAAGAATGGTTTAAGTTAATTTCATGGTATAATGTCTGGTACAACTTATCGATCTAATCCATATATAGACTAATGTAATTAAATTGAGAAAATGACGAAATTACTAAAAATTAGTTGTTTTATTTAAGTTTATACTTATCAGTCCACAAATACATTAAATATACTTTAATCTGCACCAAGAGTATTTAAATTACACAGATGTAATTAACAAGGCTAAGAACAAATTACTCGGTTTTAATGTAAGCAAATTAACCAGATGTTTTGTGTACGGTTCTCAGGATGGTACTTACTATAATTTGCACGTTCTCTTTTTAAATTAATCCACCTATCCTTTGTTAGGAATCCTTTTCCATGTAATGTAACCTACTTGTGTTCCTATTCGTTGTTGGATTCAAACCGTCCATTCACTTCTTATTATGTAAAGTTTCTGGTCGTAACACAGTAGAAGTATATGTAGAAAAAATATTATTCATTCAGCAATTTCGATCAAAATAGGTATAAGACCTGTAGAATTAACGTTTTATTACAGAACAATAGTGTCAACTATTAAGCGAGTATCGAATATTAACAATTGCACAACTCTGTTCTATCTTTTCCAAATTAAATATTCAAGAATTAGGTGTAGCATGAAATACAGAATACATACATAATGTACGCCCATATCGTTATCTTGTTTTAAAGAAAACCGATTCATACTAATCTCTAAGGTTTACATGGGACTGCTTTTGCATTTATTATTTGTCAGCTTTACTGATCATTTTATGGACAACTGGATGATTGTGTATGCGCTACAGAACCGGGCTATCATATAACGAAAAAGCCATCGACAACCGAAATATGTAGAACATGATAAAGTAAAAAATTTATCCATATAGGGAATTTCGACCAGATTAAGAACACTGAATGTCAACGGCACCAATGGTGTTCTTCTTCTTCTCTTTTTCATGAAAATGTCAATACGGAAAAATATTGCACTCAAATTTTATTATATAGTATTTATAGATCAGTTGCATGACGATGAAAATGTTTTGGTGACAGATATTTTAATAGAGATTATTGGCTATTACGGCCACCTCACTCAATCCATTTAAATTTTTATCTATTTAGGCATTTAAAAAATCAGTCAGTTTAAACATGCATTCCAGTGAACACTGTGTAGCTGTTTTGATGTAAAAAAATCACCTTTTAAATATGTTGTGCTCAATTTTATTGTAGATAATAATATTAATTAAAAGTATATTTAAAATAATCTACATTGCAGTCTATCTTTTTATCACATTTACATTAATTTTCTGTATATTAAATCAATATAAAAATGATTTTCTAAAAACCTATTGTCGATATTTTATCGCCAAACCAAAATTTATTTCATATTCCGAACGACGAATTCAAAACCAAATCGCCAATCTAACAAAAATTTGGAAGGTGGAAAACTCTCTGCCAATCATTTAAAACCACTTCTTATACGAGGGCGACCGGAATCGGCAAAACCTGGCGCACAAAGGTTAAAGTGGATTCATTGGTCGGTAGAGGCAATCTTGTTTATAGTAGCTGTCAAAATTGCAGACGTCTACTGTCAATAGCTGTTATTTAAAAGTGTGTAGCAAATCAGGCACTTTCGCAAAAATGGATAAAATCGAATTTCACTGAAATTCAAAAAATGTTGCTACAATTTCCTGTCAGACCTACTCCATCATTCTCGACCATCAGCTTCTGAACGAGTTCAAACATGGCCGCACAAGTATAAGTGACGAGCCACGCAGTGAATGCCCAAAAACCGCTACGAACGATGAAATGATCGACAAGATGATGTCATGATGTCGTGTTAGCCGATTGCCGATTGAAGCTGAAAGAGATAGCAGAGACAACAGGCATATCAGAGAAATGCGTTAGCCATATCCTACACGAAATTTTGGGCATAAAAAAGCTTTCGGCGCCATGGGTACCGCGTTAGCTCACACTGGAGCAAAAACATAAGCGGGTGACCGTTGCGGAGGAGTATCTGGCAATCCAAGATATTTCTTTATGCGTTTCGTAACCATGGATGAGACTTGGATCGACCACTACATACCGGTGACCAAGAAACAGTCGAAGCAGTGGACGTTTCCGGGCGAATTATCTCCGAAGAAAGCAAAGACCGTTCCATTGGTCGGAAACGTCATGGCGGCCATTTTTTGGGATTCCCAAGCTGTGATTCTCATCGACTATTTGCAGAAGGGAAAAACGATCAAGAGGCAATACTACAGCGACTAATTGACCCGATTCGATGCAGTATTGAAGCAGAACTAGCCTCGTTTGCAGCGAAAAAAAGTGCTTTTCCACCGCGACAATGCACATTCATAAGGCAACGTCGTGTGGAAATTGAGTGAGTTGCGCCTCCATATTCATCGGACCTCCCCAGCGACCCTTTCCCCATTCCCAAACCTGAAGAACTCGCTCGTAGGAAAGAGATTTGCCCCAAATGAAGAGGTCGTCGCCGCTACAGACAATTATTTTGCAGACATCAAAACATCCTAATTTCCGACTGTTTGAAGAGGCTGGGGCGCCGTTTGAAAAGGTGTATTGATCTTCGAAGAGATTACATGGAAAAATAAAAATAAAAAGCACACCAACACCGTGTTTTTCTTGTCGATTCCGGAAATATTTGAGGTCGCCCTCGTGTATATATGCTTGCACCCATGCACTTATGCATGCACTCATTCCTCCTAGATTTTCTGTCATAATTCTCAATTCCAAGTGGGTCGTTGGACAAAACTAAAGATGCGACTTAATTCTCCTACCCGAAGCTTTATTAAATAACAATTGAAAATGTATAGATTTTCGTACGATCTGTTATTACAGTTATTTGAACTTACCTATTCTTAATGTGTTCCTTACAATATAAAAATTTCTAAAGAGGCGCATATTGCTTTCTCATCTATGCAGCGGAAATTCTAGGAAATTTAATATAATAACGTAAATAGGCACGAATTTTGGCTGAGAGTCATTCATCTCAATCTTCAAATGGAAGCTGTTGTGCATATCTGAGAGAAATCTACAAAGGATGAAAGAAACGAGATCAGCATAATCGATTAAAGTACCGACAGCGGTGGTGGTGGCTGCGATGTTGGCGAATAGCGATGTAAACAGAGTCCTATAGCAGCAGACCGTTAATGGTCGCCATTTCCATCCTCCAAGTTTCAGTCATTAATTTTACTTGTTTACAATGCAAATATTAGATAAATACTTGTTTATGAATAATTTTCACGCTAATGATTTATCACATAAAATTTGAACCGATAACGCTCGTGCTCGCTTTTATATTTTGTCAATGTTCTGCTGTGACCTTTTCCAAATGTGAAACAGCTGTGAGTTATATCATTTTATTAGATATAAATCTACTACTAATATCTCATTTACAATTCGGTGGAAAACATTTATTTTGGTTATAAACCAATAATCACTCTCAGACTTTCTCTATACATATGTGGATGGAGAAAAATAACTTATTAGTAGAGGTCTTTGTAATTATTAAATAAGGCTAAAAGTGATACAAAGCCTTAGTTGTGATATTTACATACTGATACTTGCCGACATTTATCAGCAGTAGGTATTGGCCTCTTCAAGACACACTATAAACCAATTACAAAACTGACTTAACTGTATTAACAAAATATCACATATTTAATACTAACTGATCCAAGAGTCTTTCAGAAGAACATCGTCAAGAATTATGAGACTCACTATTGAAATGCATAAAATTAAACTTAATTCAGTTATAAAAGTAAATCTTAACAGATTAATGCACTACCACAGATAGTATTAAACTAAATAAAACATTTTCAGAGCAAGAGGATGTTTTAGAGACAAAATAGCCAGATTGATTGTAGATCGTAGAAAATTTTAAAGACTGATGTCTAAATATAAAACATTGATGAGAATCACGTTAAAGTAACAAATACTTTACAGCTGTAGAAAATATCTGTGCAAAATTTTACCAGAAACAAAACCATTAGCTGAGCTTATTTAAAAAAAAAATTGGAATTGCCAAATTTTATTATAAATGTCTAAGATATATATCTTAAATCTCTTGTGCTGCCCATTCAGAACTTTAACGTAGTTATAGACAAAGAAATGATTGAGTTCATTACAATACAAGTTGACGGCAGTAGAAATGCAGTTATTGCATAATCTTCACTTTTGTATCCAGTCAGTTTTTTTGAGTATTATACAACAGTACCTACCATATTTGCAGGTGTTATTGTAAATTCTACGAAATATATTTTAGAAATTAGCGGGGCTGTTGTCGCAAAAAAGTCTCCATGGAATACATAATCCAATACACTACAGAAGTAAACATCAGCCAAGCCCGACTGAAACGTGCAAATCAAAATATAAAAGTAACAACAGTAATAACAATAAAGTGAAATAAAAATATGGTAATGCAAAAAAGATATAAAGTATACCTTAAAATGATTATAAACAATGAAGTATGTTGTCAAAAGATCAACAATTATTTTTTTATATTTTAATGATAATAAATCGTCGGCAACCAATCGTCATCTCTGTATATTATTTCCGAAATTACAATATCCCAAAAATGTTAAAAGTTTTCTCTGTACCGATTTAATTCTATCAATATGGACATTATACCGGAGACTTCTAATGAAAATGTATACCACATTGTCGCAAAAATAGGACAAGTAATTGGCTGTAAGATTGAAAAAACTGATATATCTACTGCACATAGAGTTGCGTCTCACAGGTTGGAAGTCAATGACAAGAAACCGAGATCAATTGTTGTTCGTTTTGTGGCGCGTAATAAACGCAATGATATCTTAGCTGCATCTAAAACTAATCGACGTTTAAACGTGTCATCTTTGGGATACGATGCGCCTGGAACGGCTATGTTCTATGTGAATGAACATCTCTCTAAAAATAATAAGAATTTGTTTTGGAAAGCACGAAATTTGTGCAGAGAACAGAAGTATAAGTTTTGTTGGGTGCGAGATGGGAAGATTTTTATACGGAAGCAGGAAGGATCACCGGCTATTGCAATTAAGACTGAGTTGTCTTTAAGTAGAATTGTTTAATATTACAGATTGAAGTTGCAGTTTCTATGGAGGTGTATGATTTGAGTATCACGTATCAAAATGTTCGAGGATTACGTACTAAAACTGAAACAATATACTTGAATTCGCTATCGTGTGTCAGTGATGTGATATGTCTTACGGAAACTTGGTTATTGGATTCAATAAGAGACTGTGAAGTGTTGTCTGATAAGTACAATGTTTATCGACGCGACCGATCATCTACCCACTCCACTAAAACCTTAGGAGGGGGCGTGCTGATTGCAACGGCAAAGAATATTCCAGCACAGTATATATTCAAGCAGTAGTTGCACTCCTCGAAAATTGTGATACAAAACGGTAACTCGCGCATTGCATTGCGCAATGTCGCATAATGGCAAAATTTGGAATTAGGATTGTTTACATTTATCTGCATCTGCATTTATCGTTTGAATAACCTATAAAAGTATATGTGTTGTCGTGTTAGAGAATGCGATGTAGTGTATTGCTAACTCAGGATTCAAAATTTTGCCGCTTTTATCATTATTAATTTTTCAATCTGCCACAATGCGACATTGCGCATTGCAATGCGCGTGTTACGCTTTTGTATCAAAAGATCAAAGGTGCCGACACGAAGTGAAACTACTGCTTGAATATATACTGTGATTCCAGTGACAAGACAACTCAGTTGGGAATCTACAGCGGAGGACTTGTGGCTTTCGATTAATTGTAAAAATAATAAAACTATTCATATATGTTGCGCTTATTTACCGCCTGGGGATGATTTATCGCTTAATATTTTTGCAGATAACTTAGTAAAAATAGTTAACACAAAAGTCTGTAATGAATATTGCTTTATATTTTGCGATGCTAATTTACCTTCATTAGAATGGTCCAACCATTCCCACAGCACTCATTTCACTTCATCGGTTCCTAATGATCGAAGATCAATTACATTTATTGATGCAATTTCTATGTGTAACTTAAGGCAGTTTAATGGAATATTAAATAAAAATAAACGAGTTCTTGATTTAATATTATCTAATTATCATGCTATTAATTCCATTAAAAAATCTGACCATCCCTTAGTGATAGAGGATGATCATCATCCAGCCTTAGATTTGGATTTAGAAATAAATTATTTAAAATTTTCTAAGCGCAAATGTCAAGAATCTCTAAATTTTAAGAAAGCTGATTATGAGGGTATTAATTCAGATTTACAATCTATTGACTGGGAAAAGAATTTTAGAGGATTAAAAGTCAATGAGCAGGTTCACCTTTTATATTTAGTAATTAATAGCATTAATTGTAAACGAGTTCCTGGAAAAGTATTTAATAATGATTCGTATCCTCATTGGTTTAGTGAGAACACTATCAAGACTATAAAAGCAAAACTAAAAGCTCATAAAAAATGGAAAATATTTAAAAATGATGTAAATTACCGATATTTCAGTGTGTTAAGGTCACAATCAAAACATTTAATTAAAATAGATTATCTTAAATATATCAGTCATGTTGAACATAATATTAAAAATGATTCTAAGCAATTCTGGCGATATGTTAATAGTAAATCTGGTAGGTCGAGCATACCATCCTGTATGTACTTTAATGATACAAAAGCTGAGACTTGTCAAGCAGTTTGTGAGATATTTGCTAACTATTTTATGTCAGTATACGAAAAATGTCAGTCATCACCTTACAGTATGGGATCGCCTCAGTCTGAGCTAACCTGTGGTTTATCAACTTTCAATATTGATAAACAAACTATAGAAAACAAATTACGATACCTGAACATAAATAAATCCGCTGGGCCGGATGGACTTCCTCCACTGTATTTGAAGCATTGTTGTATAGAACTATCAAAACCATTATTTTTAATATTTAATAACTCTATTAAAGAAGGCGTATTTCCTACTGAATGGAGAAGGGCGATTGTGCTTCCAGTACACAAATCTGAAGCTAAGGATCAAGTAACAAATTATCGACCGATTACTATATTGTCGACTTTTGCTAAGGTTTTTGAGTCTATAGTAACTGATGTTTTAAATAGTCATGTTAAACCCTTTATAATAAATGAACAGCATGGGTTTGTGCCTGGACGTTCAACAACAACTAATCTTGTTAGTTTTACCAATTATGTTGTAGATAGTATAGATGCCGGTAGACAAGTGGATGTTGTATACACAGACTTTAGCAAAGCGTTCGACAAGGTTGACCATCATATTCTGATACATAAGCTGCAGTCCTTTGGTATTTATGGGAATCTGTTGGGGTGGTTCCGAACCTATGTCCATGGTAGATCACAGGTGGTTCATGTGGGTGAATGTCTATCTAAGTCATATTATTCGACATCTGGTATAGCACAGGGTTCAAATCTTGGCCCGCTTTTATTTATTTTATTTCTGAATTATATTGGTAAATGCTTTAATAATACTAGATATTTGCTGTACGCTGATGACTTGAAGGTATTTAAGGATATTCAAACCCTGAATGATACTGATTTATTGCAAGAAGAGTTAGACCAGCTGGATCATTATTGTAGAATAAATAAATTATCATTAAACATAAATAAATGCCATAAAATTACTTATACTAGAATCCATAAGCCTGTTGTGCGTCACTATGCAATCAATGGTATTACACTTGAGACTGCAGAAAATGTTAAAGACTTGGGGGTAACGTTTGACCAGAAAATAATGTTTGATTTACACATTAATAATATTTCCATTAAAGCTAGACGTTTGTTGGGATTTATAATGAGGTCTACATCTACTTTTAAAACAAGAGAATCACTATTTACAATATACTACTCGTTAATAAATAGTGTACTATCTTATTGCTCTCAAGTGTGGAATCCCTATTATAATATCCACATTGATAGGTTGGAGAGTGTGCAAATAACATTTGTAAAATATGCCAATTACAGACTCAATTTATGTGAAAGAAATGCAACTTATACCGAACTGGTACGCAAATATAATATGTTGACGCTATCAATGCGCAGATCGCTTGCAGATGTCACATTTTTACATGCGCTTTTAAACAACTACGTAAATGATTCTTATCTACTGTCTGTAATTTCATTTGCTGTACCACAATGTGATTTGCGCGTTAAACAATGTTTATTTGAAAAACAAATGCGAACAAATTATTATATGAATTCTCCTGTTGTGCGAATGGTTAGGACCTATAACAAGTTGTTTTACGATTGCGATATTTTTATAGGAGATAGAAACAAGTTCAGGAGATGTATACGCTCCTCTGTAGAACCTTAAATGAACTCATGTGTCTATGTATTGATAGTGTTGTTGAAATGTTTATGTACCTGTCATTGCAGTTTTGTATGTATGTACATATGATAAATATCCTACTGTTTGTAAGTTGATGTAAGTTGATTGTCGGTGGGCAGCGTTTTGGACTTGCGTCTGTGCTGCTCCAGTGATTCTATATAAATAAATAAATAAATACATATATGGGATTACAGATTACAGATCACAGTCATACAGATAATTATTAATTATCAGCGAATTGAAAAAAATTATTATGCATTTGTGATCCTTAAAAGGCTTAGTGGTTCTACAAATATATTCAAAAGTTTTTAAAGCACGGAGGGTAATAAAACCCATGTCTTTACAAACAGACACCTTCTCCAGAGCTTCATTATTGAGAGTATCATTAAATTCAACTGGTAGTCGCTTCCTAGTATATCTAATAAATTTATAGTTGTAAATATTTAAATGTAATTTTTTATTTTCATATGAAAATAACTTTTTTATCTAACACATATTTATTTGAACAAAATATCAATCCTCAAGAAAATATACGTATTTACTTGACGAAAAAATATTCTTCTATGTCTACAGGTTTGCGTTGACACTATTAAATATATTAAGGAATGCAGAATGTCAAATTCATCAAATTGCAAAATACTGTTTCTAACTATATAATAGAGAAACCTATTGACCCATACATGTGACAAGATTTTGTTACAGTAGGAGACCGAGTTAAAGATACATTAGATAATATTTAAAAATAGATTTATAGAAATATTTTTGTAAAATGAAGATGCAAGTTAATTAAACAAATAATAACCTGCCTAACGTTTAGGTTAATTCCAATTGAGTATCCATTTGGTTTGATTATACGCTTGGGTAATATAATTAATACAAAAGATGAGATCTACCGTACAATATACACCATTTAGATTTACGTCATTTTGAGATACCCAGCGGTCGCTTACCTAGAATAACTCAAACATTTGGTGGATGCGCCGGTATGAGAGATTATTACTATTCTGTATTAAATGTAACTACAAATATCCAATTTGGTCGTTGAGTGTGTGTAATTATATTGCTGTTTGTTGAAATTTGGTAGCAAGAAATTCACCACCCGAATGTTTTGGTTATAGATTTTGCAGCTAGATGTTCATTATATAAACAGCCATAAGGTGGAGAGCCTTTGTAAGGACACAAATAAAGATTAACAATTTTTCAAACTCAGCAATTTCACATCATCTCCTAATTATTTTGTTCGCTATTTATGAAGGACATTAGGAGATACTTGCAGCTAGACTACTAACTTTTCATCTAGAACAAGAAAACTGAAAAGCAGCATTTTCGTGATATATGGAATGTTTTATCGTAGATGGTGTAACATGATTCATAGAGTTCCGGGTAAAAACATGTTCCACGGACAGAAATATTGTGCCGCCTAGCGTTGCTTTAGAAAGGTTTGCGACTTTTATAACAATATATAAAAGTCCGTTACATTACCTTTACTACGACAATACACGACATATTTTCTGGTTTGGATTAAAAAGCTTTCGCGTCGGAGGTATGTACTTTTTCGTTGTTATACTTACAATCTTGTTAGCTACATTATTAGTTTATAATAAAAACAACTGTAATGACCTTCTAATTACGTTATGTGTAAAGTTATATTGTTACATATTAAATAAATATTAAACCAACTTAAATTAAATTATTAATCATTAAGACGTCCGTGGATGAGAAAAAAAATGCACAGAATCGACCAGAAAGACTAATACAAATATTGAGAAATATTATAGCGGACACTGTGATGATGCTATTTGTAGGTGTATATATAGTGCTTACTATTGCGAAAAATATTACTATCTAATGTCCTTATATTTACGTTTAAAATATTTTACAGCATACAGCCGCTGGCACTTTACAGTTGACCAAGTTGTTAGTCTGTTTATATTTCGCTATCTGATTTAGTCCCGAGGAAATTTTATGGCTTTTCGATTCAATTTATTTATCTCCTACATATTTTGTATATAATTTCATACATGCTCGAGTTAGAATATTAAGCAATAGCTCCTGACTGTTATTTCGTGCAGCGTGTTGCAGTTTATACATTTGTAATACCGACTTTTTGAATTGAATAAAACTCAGGTGAAATATGTCAATCTGATACCATTCAGTGTTATAGAGAAAAGTGGCTCTATATAAAGGAGAATTCAGACCAATATTAGTATTTTGGCGATAGCAGTAAAAAATTTCAGGATGTCTGGAGTTTAATCTAGGAATATTGAACATGACTTTCTCAAGGAGAGCAGGGCAATGGATGTTGCTACAAACAATCTTGTGTAATGTTTTGAGATCATTTGATTTTCTTCTATCTTCTTCCAAGGATATCAAATTATACATCAGCAGTCATTACTCTATGAGTAACTGAAACTTGTATGATAAAATTTGAAATTCGAATATTTAAAAAATTTCCGTTGCACACCTTCAATTCTATTAATATAGATATTATAATTCGGATTCCAGATCACGCACCCGTATTCCAGTTTAGAAACTATTAATGTGTACTTTATATAGATGGATAATACAGAACCGGTCTGTAAATGCCTGAGATATTCGGATTATGAAACCCAACATTTTAAAACTAACTCTGACTATTGCATCAATATCTTATTGAAAGGATTTAGAATCAAATATAATTCCGGGATCTCTAATATTTGTCACCTCAGAGAGAAGATTGTTACCAATGGAATAATTGTATTGAATTGTTATTTTCTTTTTAGTGAAACGAATAAATCTGCATTTTTTTATATTAAGAAAGCGCCTATTTTTCTCGCAATATTGTTCAAGATTACTCAAGTCTGACTGAATCCTTCGACAATCGTCAAGGCTACCAACCTCAGAGTACAACTTAACATCATCTGTGTATAATGAGAAATGAGGGTGTTTTAAAACCGCACCAATGTCATTGATATGTAGAATAAATAAAGTGGGTCCTAGGTGCGAACCTTGAGGGACGCCAGACGTCACATCCACATACTCAGACCTTGTCCATTTACAACTACAGCCTGCTTACTGTTTCTTATGTACGACTCGATCCATCTTGATTTTTTTTTTCAATCACTATACTGTGATTTATTTTTTCAAAAGCTTTGTGAAAATCTGTGAAAACAACATCTACTTGTGACGATGAGTCAATCGTACTATAAAGAAAGTTACTATATTCTAATAAATTTATTATTGTAAATCGATTTACACAGAACCCATGTATCTTTAATTTGAGTTTAATTTGAATTTAAGTTTTGATTGAACGAGTTGATAACACATTAATTTTTCCAAAACCAGGCTGCTTCGAAATGGGACGATAATTACAAATATTGTTTATAGAGCCACCCTTATGCACTGGCGTGACCAATGTCTGCTTCCATACATCAGGAGAGACCCCACTATGGAGGGATTTATTAAATAAAATAAATAGAGGAGTACTTAATGTAAGATTAATGTACTGTAATTGCAAGATTTAACAAAGTGAGGATGGATACCGTCCGGCCGGAACCCTTATGTTCATTGATTGACTTAAGTGTATATTAATTTCAGATAAACCTATTACCCTAAAAGGATTTACATCATTTGCGGCAATATCAGTCACACCACCCACTTCAGGCTCAAATACAAAGTGAAAATACACATTAAACAACCGATTTACACATAATCTGTGTTGGCCTTGACTTGATTTGAAGATAGACTGACTTGATTTTAATTCGGTCTGAGCTTGTTTTAACTTGTATTTAAATTACTTTGTAGTAGTCTTGGCTTCAGCTAATCTGAGTGCGGCCCAGTTTTGAGTTTAATTTAGAGCTTGTTTTAAACTAGTTTGGTTCTAAATTAGTTTTGAACTAATATGGCTTTGGTTTGATTTGGTACTAAACTGATTTTAATCTAGTATTAAGCTACTCAAGGGCAGGTTAAAATTAGATCAAACTCTGCTTAGAAATAACCTCAAAGCAGCGACCGTCCAAGTCAAAGCCAAATCAGATTAGCTTAAAACAAGTCAAACGTACCTTACAACTAATGTAGACCACGTCAGTATCAGGTTAAATCCAAGTCAGAATCATATTCAAAATTGTAATCTAGGACTACCAAAACTATAGTCTATAGGAGATTACAACTTTTCGGAGAGTCGCAAAATTGGAAATTACACCGACCCTTATCTTTACTTGCTTCACAAATCCTTGCTCTCCACCATTTAAACCCGAGTTTTCGCAGCTGTGTTATGTTGCGACAGTATCCGCTAATAATTGTGTAGTATACTTATTACTAACATGATATGTTATTGAAAATAAATTTGTATACTCTCTTTATTTAGGTGTAGTTTATTATCTAAACAACATGATCTGGTACGTATGCGCAAAAGGAATTATTGCATTATGTACAAAGGTGTATTTCTTCTCTACCAGTCGTAGAGTGGTAATGTACGTATTGTAAACGAGTTCATGAGCAATGTTACTGATGATGTTATAAAAATATCTAATTTAATAATAGTAATTTCTTTAAACATTAAATCAAAAGATATAAGATGTACATATGTATATGTAAGCGGTTAAATAAATTAGACAAGTATGTAATTCAAAAACTATTAGTAATGTTAGTATCTATATTTATTTTATTACTTTACGTATACCCGGTAGTCGCTTAACATTGAAACGTGTTTAACAGTCTACGAATGAAAAAATAGTAGTTATTGGTAGCAGTTAACTCACCTAGAAGAACTAAGACGAATTGTGTACTAAATTACCCTGTATTTAAAATAGTGATTATTATTGCACCTGTGTCATTTGTTTTGTATCCCGGAATTATATCCGAAATCAGACTATAATTGTTCACCAGAAATTTCGTAATATGACAGCATTGTGTACTCCGTTCGGACCTCAAAGCGATTAAGTTCAAGTATTAAACGTTACGATCCGTGAACAATAGTGATTCGAATACAATAAATTAACGACCGGTTTAGGCATAAATCTTACGGGAATTACCAGCATTTGAAATTTGTTTCTCCTGGTTTGCCCGTTCTCCAGGTTTCGGGCTTTCAGCAGTACTAAAATTGTTCGAGGCAAATTACTCGTTTTGAGTTAATTTAATGCGGAGTAGTTTAATGAATGTGAACCGAATTAGCGCTTGCATTGCCGGTGCAAGTACCATGGAAAACTTTATGCAGACAATAAAACATGTGAGAGATGTGTTACTGTTTAAAATTATAGCGATAGCATAAATCTCCACATGGACACGAAAAGCTTGTGCTTTTCTAGTATGATAATGCGGCACCAGGCATTTCAATTGAATTACACGGCAGCAGTATATTACTAAGAGTACATTTTAAATTTTCTGGAAATAGCACTATCTAGGAATACTAAACAGTCACTAATAGAATTATATCTAGTTTCTATCAAATAAATTTAAAATGGTTTGAAAACTGAAATAGCACTAAAGTTAACTGAAACAAATGGGAAAAAAATATATACATATTTCTGTTATATGTATATCAGTGGTAGTTTTCAAAACAATTATCTTGTACTGATTGGGTAACTAACTCAGTAAGTTATTTAGTTTAGTTAATTTACTTAAAATTGATGCTTCAAATACAACGTCCATGTTAAATTCATTGGAAATTAGCAGACATAAAACAAAGAACAACCAATTTCTGTAAGTGAAATCCATTAAATTCTTCAGTAGGTACAAATTTACTTACAAGAGTTTCTTTGCTGGGGTTTGCCATTTACTAGATAATGTTGATTAAATATATCATTGTTGTTTTTAAGCTAGATTTAGATTTTTTTCTATCACATCTATCAATCAAACTTCTGAAACTCCGATCAATAAATTCATTTGCCTTTTTATTCGTCTTTTAATTATGTTTGTTATCCTTCTTTGCTTCATCTCTTTCATGTCCTAATGGCAGCTCTCCCCCTGTTCTCGCTTATTTGTCCAAGGCTTTCAAGAAAACAATCAAGATAGGCATGAAAAATTAGTTTTGATGTTAATACTGCGAACTAAATCGCAAAATTTCTCTTTAATTTTCTAAAAAGTGTAACTATTCAAAATCAATTTTCTAACTTGGACACCCAAAGAAGATGCCTTCTTTAAATTTTGCGTCAAACAAATTGGGAAATTTACTACAAAGGTACTGTTGATGTGTTTTAACATTGCACTTTATATTCCTACCTCTTCATTTGATATTACTCTTTCAGCAGCTACATTTCAGTTTGTTATTGCTTTAGTAGCTGAGACGGTTGAAAGAATAATTAACCCACCTCCTTCAGTATATTCAACCATGTGGTTCTCCTAGTTTAACAATTTCTAATATCAGTTATTCCACCTATGTTACGCAGACATCCATATCTTTTTTTATATGTGGTGGATGTTTTGTTGCAGTGACTCCGTAAGCTGTATTACTTCTCTGGCTATCAACTGCAAGTCTCGCGGTGTAGTTTTGTGTGTGCAAATTGTGTTCATCTTAGGATTCTTTTAGTTTACAACCTTGACCTTCTTCTATTTTCATCTTTGATATACTCGCGTCTTTTTGAGTGATTAGATTGTACGCCGATTATGTAAGCTATAGATATATCACGGTAGGTTCGTTGAGTATTAGTCATTTACGATTTACTATGACAAGATTTTCGAGTAACCAAACATTTTAAAAATATTTGAGTGATAATGAATTATCATCGGATACTAATTACAAACGATATAGTCACCATATAATACCGTAATTTTTTAACATGAAATTCTTACTAGAAAACCCTTCTAGATGGTATAATTGATAAATGTAACGTATGGATATGTTTAGAAAATACAAATGTGATTTACACAAAAAAATAAATCTTATTTGTCAAGTAAATGCGCCATCTGTGTACATATTTCTCCTTCAAACGTAAGTAGTGCGGCTAAACGATTTCAATTCCATGTATTACGTCATAAGATTGAGAAATGAATAAATGTAATAAACATTATCAATAACGGAACCGTTTCGTACGCACGTGATCCCTTGAAATATAACGGTAAAATATACTATCACGGTATAATACGTAATATATGTACCACCCTGATAACTTTTTACGCATCCTTCAGAAATATTTTAAGACGTGAGTGGTTTCTAAAGTATCGGAAGACACGGACGCACGTTGACTAGAATAGATAAAATAGGTAATTTACAGTCAGTTTATTGTGAGTGCTAACACCATACGGTCTCTATTGTTACATACAGCTGTGTTAACCACAAATAGTTATAAAATATGATGTTATGGAAAGCTGGAGAGTGTATCATAATGTAACATATCGTTCTGGCAGTCCGACAACTATAAATTATAGCATTTATACGTCTCGACTGAACATATGTTCCTCTTTACTGTTTCAGTTAACAGCGGCAACATTTTGTATTTACATATCCATAAAATTATCACATTTAGCAGCTTATAAATTCAACAAAACTTATTCGATGGTTAACAAACATAACTCTTTGAAAATAAATTAGTTGAAAAGTGTGCAAAAGGTATTGTATGGAAACTGCAGTAATTTGTTGTACCTACTTCACATAAATAATTCATATTCAGACTTAGGATAAGCGAGATGCCAAGTTTCATGTATTTATACTAATTTACAACTGGGGGGAGACATTATCGTATGTTTAATGCAAATCTTGTATAAAATCCTGATATATCTTATTACATTTTTAACATTGTATGTATTAAGATGGCATTAATTTAGTATTATATGAATTTTGATGTATTGTATATGCGAGGGTGGTATGAGAGAGAGTTGTGCGAATGCAGATGAAAACAAAATACTTATGAAAATGTTTTTATTATTTTTCAAAATGGTCTCCTCCTAAGTCAACGCATGTGGTTCAACGACATTTCAGCTTCTCAATATCATCCCTGGAATAATCTTTTTCGAGTCCATTAAAATACTCGTTACAGCTGCTTTAACTTCTATATCAGACTGAAATCTCTATCCAGCCAAAAATGTCTTCAAGGTTGGTAATAGCTAACAGTCAGAAGGTGTCAAATTTGGCGAATAAAGTAAGTGACCAACAATATTCAAATTCAAACCGAAGATCGGTTAGTTTTCGACTTGCAATATCGTTGGTATGGACGCATTGTCATGATAGTAGAGAATTTTCTTCTTGCGTACACCGGGTCGTTTCTCTCGAATGCAGATCAATCAGACAATCGAGGAGGTTAGCACAGTATGCTGCAGTATGCACTCTTGGAAGGAAATCATTAAATAGTATTTCATTGGCACCCCAAAAATGAAAGCCAACACTTTTCCGGCGAACGCAAAAAACTTTAGCCCTCTTTAAAGTTGGACCACAGCACTGAACCCACTGCTTTGACTATTGTTTCATTTCAGGTGTATTATAGTGAACGTAGTAACAGTCCATTACCAATTATTCTTCAATATCATAGATTTTATCAACAATTTCCGACGTCATGACGGTCTTTAGCCTGCCATTGGAGCGCTATTCTGTAACGCTTATTTCTTTTACCGAAAATTTTTTTCTATAGAAGATATTTAATCACAGCACGATATTTACTATTCTTCATTTTCGTGAAATAGTGCGCACTAACTATTTCTTAATGCTGTGAAAACCAAACTAATTATGTGTTCGAAAAAATATTTCTTGAAGTTTATATATGTAGATACATGACAGAAGACAATTCCAGCTGGTTCCCGCGTGCGGTTTTAATAGCGACTCTCATATTTCTACCATATAATCTATCCGCTTAGTACGTTGAAAAAGATGGTGTCTTTCCGAGATATCCATCGGAGCTAAATTTATTTTAAACACGATTAATATTAGTTAATAGTTAAGTACCTTACATTATTATTTCTTTTCTAAAATACGGAAGAACTAAGACAAAAAGGAGATTATTTCTTTATTTATTACTTAATTATGTTTATTTCTATTTAGAATTTTATCATGCCAATTCATTCGTCTGGCGAAGAGAGATATGCATAATTATGTCGATAAAAAATCGCTGGTGAACTAGATGTTTTGGGATTTCTTGTAGTTCAAACTAATTTTTCTGAAATACATTACTACGAGAGATAGTCCTGTTGGATATAATTCACGAGCAAACACTGTATAACTTGAACGCATGAACATAGCGCAATGAAATTCGCTCTTCCACTCGTCTATAACGCAGCAATACGACGCGACACGGATCTTGCCAGGCCCTGTAATGATATGGGATCGTCTATCATGGCACTTCAACTCTTCGCCGTAGCTCTTCAACAGTAACAGGCAGAACCGGATAACATTGAAGTCTCCGGTCGATAATAACGAGCTAGCTGTGGAAGCACCTGTATGTGGTGCAGTTTCTTACAAGGTCGTACTATTCAACATATGTACATATATTTGGTTCTGCAATATCATGCATGAAACGAGACCTATGGACCTGTTCTACACACACTAGTTGTGTTTTAATGTTGCAGTCGTTACTTTTGACTACGCCTGTATATAGACAATTTTATCGCGCATATCTACATATATGTACGTGATAGTACCCCTTTGGTTGGTATAATGAATATTATGTAGACACAATGACAATACATAATAACACTCATACACAAACAAGATCGTACCCATTATCATGTAAGCAAATAAGATGAAATAAAAGATATACTGGTTAAAGATGAAGTAACGGCTGTCACAACGTTAACTAAACGTAAAGTTAAGATGATCCTAAATTAATGGGAATAGCAGCCAATGGTAAATTCTTACAGAAAAATAAGACTCATTAATCTTGACGAATTTTATTAAATTCTTCATCAGAAGGTTATGATAGAGTAAGAAGTTAGCATTAAAACAATGTAATCTTTAAACCAACATATTAAAAACTAGAACAGTTACATCAACAAATGGATAAACACAGTTTAAGCATATTTACAAGTTAAAAACAATAGAAATTGCGGTGAAATTGTGCAAGACACATGGTCAAAAAACACCAAGCAAATGAGGTTATAATAACCTCACTTTTGTGCTTAGTGTTTATCCATTTTTTGATGTAACTGTACCAGTTTTTAATGTGTTGGTTTAAAGATTACATTGTTTTAATGCTAACTTCTTACTCTATCGTAAGTTTTTTTATAACAATTACTGTTATTGTTTACTTACATATTGTCTTGTAGATAACTTTCTGATGAAGAACTTAATAAAATTCGAAAGCTTAAGGTCAAGATTAATGAGTCTTATTTCTCTGTAAGAGTTTCCCATTGGCTGCTAACCCCACTAATTTAGGATCATCTTAACTTTACGTTTAGTTAACGTAGTGACAGCCGTTACTTTCCCTCTAACTATTTTACATTTATTATTTTACTTTTTATTGATACATGCTAGATATTGAGAACGCCAGCGTGGTACAGTAAATCTTCCGAACTGTAGCTATACTGTATAACTGTAGCTATATATTTTTATTATTGTTGCTATATATTGCTGCTGTATATTTTTATTAATTGGGGGTGTTTGGGGAAGGATAAGTGGGACTGGAAGCTATATAGAAAAAATTAAAAACCTTTAATTTTTTTTTTACAATTTCAGGGGACAAATCTAATCTACCTCCTTGCTACAAATGTTCATGTTTTAGAACTTTTCACTTCTATAGCCCCCCAAAAGAATTGTAAAGGCTGATATATTCCTTTTCATGCCACCAGACACCTGAAAGTGATAAGAATAGGTGGATATGGGCCTACCCCCAAAACGGTGGGCGATGGAGGGAAAACAGCGGAGGGGAGGGTGATGTCGAGGGTTGAGACCAGTGTAATCTGTAATTCAAGGAGTTACTTCTGATTTTATTAACTAATCTGATAACATATTGCTGTGATATATGGATGCGTACACTCAGATGTTTTACAACCACATGCTGGCGGTAAATTACGTAATGCACAGCAAGCACGTCAGGAACTTTATTTCTTAAGCACGCCATGAAGCCTTTGTGACGCCATGTTATAGTCGGTGCGCCATTCGTAGCAACTGACAAAATATTATTTCAATTTCTTCTTCATCACAAAACTTTTCCAGAGCATTAAATATAATTTTTCCTTTTCTATATGTTACCAAATTTGTAGCAAACAATAGTCCTTGACATATTTTCCATTTTTGATAAACATCACGTATGACAATAACAATGCGTCCTTGGTTGGTAGTGTGGACTCATTCCGCTGAATTGAGAACTTACAATTCCGTAGATAATTGCACAATGATGCTTTCAGCCATCCCGTCAATTCGTCTTTGCACAAAACTATTGCTCAAAGATTTTTTTCGGATATGTGCAGCTGCTACATGAAGCACAGTGGTTATTACTTCTTTTACTGCTAATGAAATAAAATTTTCCTAAAACGCGTTTAAATCCTTGGATCCAAATATAGGAATTGATTCTGACCCGAATATTCGAATGTCAATCTTTTTTATTTTCATTTTTTTATACCAGCAGCACTTTAAGAATAAGAAAATCTTATAATAATTAATGTATATAAGGATATAACGCTCTGAGTTCAATAATAATATTATGAAGATAATTGTGTTGAAAAGCTATTAAACTTGGATAATTTTGCGCTTGGTGGCCTTTAGCTAGTTTACCTCGATTCAATTCAGTGTGCATTGGGAAAGTTTGTCACAAAGGATGCCACCAAACTTCTTCATTCAATCATTCTTTTTCGCTAATAATTGAAAACACGAAACTGAAAAGCGAAAGATAATAATACATATTGCCGGTGGTATTTCCTCTCCCTTTTCAATCAACCACTTCTAATTACCAAAAGCAGAGATATTGTGTGAGAATGAGAACGAGTGACGGAAGGCGTAGCTTCGGGCAAATAATAAGTTAAGTGCATTTAGTCTAAGACAAAAACGGATCAAACACAAGACATAATAATGTTTAATTAAGATCTTCCGATTAATAATTGAAGAGAACGCCAGCGTTTTCGTATTCCTGTCTCTTTCTCCCTCTAGGACTGTGTGACGATGAGGAGTTAATTAAAGACAGATTTAAATCTCCAGTTGTTTGTGCTCTTTTCAGTTGTTGAGCAGAGTTGAAATGAGGAATTTCCGCTTCTTGGATTACTTCATAAATGAGATTCTGGCACGTAATATTCAAATTAGTATGTGACGCAAGAGAAAGAAAAATGAACAAAAGTAGTTGGAGAAACGTAGCAATACAAATGTAAAGACGAAGATAACATAGAACCCAGGCTTTGTATAGAGAAACTATTGTCCTGCTTCTGGAGAGCATGCTAATAAAATATATTGGGCGCTTGAAATGCTAGCAAGTACTGACAAATTGCAGTAATACTTTTTGCTTAGTTATGAAATATGCTATAGTTATTTTAATAAAGGGGAGAAAGAATAAAAACGTGTTTCGCTTTGTGTTGTTTCGTTGTCGTGTGTTTAATTGATATTTTGCATTAATGTCATTTAGGATTTCATAAAAATTATCCTGCTACGTAAATTTATATGCAGAGGAAAATAGTGGCAAGTGCATACCTGACCTTTGTCTCTTAAGTTTCATCCGTATAAAGTAAATTTAGTACAAGAAGTAACTGAAGATGATCCCGACAGAACTACACTTTTGTGAAGCAGTGATGAATATGATTGATCGTAATGGTAATTTTATCAATAATATTATACGCGAGGAGATTGTTCCAGCATTAATTTATTTATTTCCAAACTCTGGTACCATCTGGTATCAGCAAGATGGAGCCTCGCCGCATTATGGATTTCACGTGCGTGAATATCTATATGAATTATTTCCACAGCGTTGGATAGGTCGAAGACGATAAGTGAATGACCTCCGCGATTGCCCGATTTAAGTCCTTTACACTTTTTCCTTTGCGGACATCTGAAACCTAATGTCTATAAGACTATACCTCAGTTACTCGAAGAGTTGGAAGATCGAATTAGAGTAGCCTTTCAAGACACAGCACAAGACGTGATTCAGAAGTCATGAAGGTCCTTCATGGATAGACTAGGATACTGTCAGGTTGCTGAAAGTCATCAGTTTGAACATTTATTATGAATTTTCTTGTTTACAATATTTTTCTGTTGCGAAATTTTTCAGATAACTTATAAGATATAAACTGTATAACATTGTAATTCTTGAAAATGTGTATAGATATCCGAAAGTCTTAAAATATACAAGGTGGTCCATTAAAAAAAAACTACCGATGACGTCATATCTCGAAACAAGTACAAGCTGTAGAAGATTAATGTATATGATAGAGTAGAATAAAAATACTACAAAAACTTGTATTAAGGTTATTTCTTAATAGAACCCATAATTTTGCCAGAAATCTGGTGTTCCCTTACATTTGCCTGACCCTGTATACATATTTGCAGGTCTTGATTAGTTGTTTCACGACGGGATCAAGTTTAAAATTGATATTGATGCTTATCAAACAATCACTTAAATTTTATGTCATTTACAGTAATTTGATTCACAACTGAATTTTATTAAACTATGCTCTAAGCTTTTCTGCGATATGTTTGAAGAGAATGGTGTCTAATCGACCAATTTTGAACAATTCTTAAATGCGGTTACACATTTCACTATATGTTTACCCCGGATTTGCCATTAGTCACTTTTACTTTGCAGTCATTTTAACGTAAACTTAATCAAAAGAAATTACAGAAGGGTGAATACTTTTGCAAATCTATTGTCTTCCTTCGGCTTAACTTGAACGATCGTACAGCTAATGAGAAAATGCGCTACAGCAATAGCACTCGTTTACAACGTGTTTGCCAAAGCTGTGGTAAAATTCAAAGTAAACATAATAAATACTGCTTTAATGACCACTACGTACAAGAAGTCAATACTGAGGTTTGTACAACAGAAATATTAGCTTGGAGTTGTTAGGAATACAAAATAGATCTAATTCGAGAACACACTAGATTAATTGTTTATTCGTGCAAGAACAACACAGCTCAAATCTTTTATTTAATCGGTAATTATGTTAAGATACATCCAGTACAAGTAAAATAAAATTACCAAAGACATCTAAAGCATGATGGTACAATGAACACATACGAAATCAGTTCGACGCAAAACGTTCTTGTATGAGATTGCTTCCTGTATATTCCACATGAAACAACTTGAAATTGTTTTTTTTACTGGAATAACTTTTTTATTTTGTTACAGTTTTATAGGAAAGTGATATTTATCATATGTAAGTCAGAAAAATCTCTTGTAAGAAACCAGCAACGTATTCCAGAATAAAGTACCTAGCAGCGATGGTACTCAAAAAAACAAACAGTTTATAATCATCGAAATTTTGATTCCAAAAATGTGTGAACTGACATTAAATTTTTAATAAAATCTCTCATTAGTTGCTTAGTCTAAAATAGAATTTTTTCCATTTCAATTCTATTGTGATCTCAATGTGTACAGCTATTCTTCTTTTCTCGCGACACATTATCTAGTATTATTCAAATTTTGTTACAATTGCAACAAGTATTAAGAATATAGTTTAAAGTGCTAAAATATTAAGTATCTGTCTTTATCGTATTTGAGCCAGTTCTAATTTTAATTTTAAATTTTTTACTCCGATAAAAATTATATATTAATCCGACAATGTGCAGGCTTTATATTCCCTACATTTCTTTAGATACAGTTTAGATTGCAAACGGTATTTTAAAGAGAACTGTTGTTGACAGAATAGAGCTTGAATTCTTGACATTTTACGATATCTGGTTATTTTTCTGCAAAATACGTGAACTGAATTGTAAGCTCTAAAACGGCCGTTTTATGGAATAGAACCTATTGTGTGTACAATGATCCGGGTTTCCCCAAGTTATCATATTTTAGATCGACAGATCGTGTATGTTACAGTAGCTAACCTTGATTGTGCATTATACGATAACTACACATAGAAAATAGTTCTTTAGTCAAGTGAATATGTTTGGTTAAAGATTTACATTTCCTCCAAATAAATGTATATTAGATACAAGAAATTATCCTTCGATGAATATAAGAAAGTATATAACAATTATAATTAATATTCTCATATTAAGTAAATGCTATTTCATTTAAGAGAACCACAGCGTGAAATCATATAATTTGATGCATTAAAGTGTTTGGAAAGAAACATTACACGCCTGGTATTGGAATTTATCACTTGCACGTGTCCTTATATTTTGGATTTAAATTGTTTTAAATTTTGTATCTTCCTTTGATTTTTATAATTTGCAATTTCAAAATTAATCTTTTATTTCTTATAGCCGTGTTATTTGAGCATATCCTCGATAAATTCAGATTTATCTGTAAATAGGATTCAAATACAGGTCAATGCTTACACCATACATGACAATGTTACTGTATTCGCCGAATATTTTTGTATCTTACCCGGCATAAGCACATTAACTCACGTTAATCGTGTTGATTAGAAACCGATAAAATGTCAGATTGATACAATTTTCTTCAAAATTCCACGATTAATTTGCATCTATAACCGACACATGTCGGATTAAGATCACTTAACCTCTCCACCGCCATCTTTTCATGTTATTCATTTCCAAAACCAGCATTTGGCAAGGTTGATGTCTTACGACTTAAAAGATAGATAACTGCGTTTTAAAACGCTACTCAAGTGTCACCAACAGGTAACACGAAAGTGGTTGCTGGGCTCCAAAGGAGCACCAGCTGCCGACCGACCGTTAGGTATGCGGCAATAACAGGGAAAGTGCACACACTCCTCAGGACAAAGAGGCACGAAACCAGTTGCCCGCACGAGACCGACACCTCTCAGAGAGGCCCGGCGAACCGGTGGGCTCCTCTCTCCCGTGCTACCCATGTTAGACAAGTTTTCTTGTCAACGTTGGACGGGTCACCGTTGGAGACGCTTTAGCGAACTCCTACCTCACATCTAACCCCACGGGGCCTAGGCCTCCTTGCGGATGGCTACTATCGGCCAAGCGTGGGAAACGGAATCTGGCCGTGAGGTACAACCAGCCCGCCCGTGAATTAAGCCTGAACTACGGGGACGGCCGGGCAAAAGCCCTACCCCAAAATGCCAACCGCGCCAACCCTTTCGCCCCTCCGGCGATCAAGTATCCGCGGCAGCTACAGTGAAACCGTAGGGTCCCAGAGTCACCGAGTTGTTTTAGGATGAAACCAAAGGTTTCCCCAACCAGACAACCAGCGGTCGGACTACTCCTCGGCGAACCGACTTTTATCCTCCCCTACTATCTTCGCCAAATTCTCTCGCCACGCCCGTTTCCCTGAGTGTGGCCACCAAGGATGGGGTAGTGCAGCTGCAGAGTTCTCTAGGTAAGCGCCGTAGGGTGCCTCACTTACCCACCGTATATTCCGACGGTTAGCGGCCGGACTGCCGGAGCGTATGCCCATGCTTACGCCCAAGAATCCTCCCCTATATACGAAGTCTACTCCCGCCACGCCCGTTACCCTGGAACTATGAAACCAGGGATGGGGTAGTGCAGCCGCAGAGTTTTAAGGGTCGACGCTATAGGGTGAACGCCGACCCGGGGTGAACGCCGACCCGGGGTGAACGCCGACCCGGGGTGAACGCCGACCCGGGGTGAACGCCGACCCGGGGTGAACGCCGACCCGGACCAACAGGTAACAGTGTAGACGACCGCGTTTCTCAAATATTTACCCGTACAGTATTATACTCTGCGTAGGCAAGGCGTTTGATTCGCTTGAGTTACACCACTATGATTCAGGAAAGCATTTTCAACGAGTTAAATAATTATTCGACTTGGTAAAGAGGGACAAGTTTCAGTGCAATGCGGAGAACAATGAGGAGGGGCTGAACGGCCGTATCAAGCGGCGCGTTCAGTAACGTTTAAGTACTCACATCATTTATGTTCGTGACTTTCACGAGTAAACAAAGACGATACGGACGCATGAATGTTTACACATAATATAATGATATGAGATGGCATAACGTTTCTTATCGATGTTCGGCTAGGTAATGTATAGTCCGAATATTTGCTCCAGAAGAAGACCAATGCTTCTTGGTCTAGTAAAGTGAACGGTACATGACATAGAATAAAACAAACACCTATATCAAATGTTAATTGTTCGCTGTATCATTTGCCACGTATTGCAGAACAGTGTTTTATACTTTTTATTTGGCGTTCACACAATTCTACTTGCTGGTACACGTCAAATAGTAGTCGCACCTTTCACATTTAATTCTATCACCTTCGTATTCTAAATCCGACATAGTCGCTGAATAGTTTCTTCGAGATACGCCGGTTTCGAAAGGTACCTAACTGCAACATTTCCTACATATGTGTGTACTTATAGGTAATCACAACGACCAGTGGCATAATACTGAATAAGTGTGCTTTGATACGGACGCTCAGGTTTGCGTGCCAGAGAGTTCGCTTTCCTACGTTCCTCTCCGCACTGCACTGAAATTTGTCTTCCTTTGCCGACTCTAATAATTACCTCAATTTGATCTCAGATTGCGCAACAGGTCTAATAGTCACAGCTTTAATCCTGCACATCACTTTCAATACGTTTAATATCCCTATCAAAACGAATGTGGTTAATTTAACTGCGAGTTAATGTTTCTCGTTGAAACATGCATATGTGATATATGTATGTCAGTTTGTAATATGATCCAGGTTTTGTTTATTAACATATTTGTTTATGTGACTTATAGATTTTTTTGTACTAACTCTGGCTCTAGATGAGCACTTCAATGACATATGGAATGGCTTTCGTATGAACGCGAGAGGTGTATTTTTAATTTCGTATCTCAAGATTAACTTCATCCGACATTATTAGTTTCACGTTTAATCTTAATATTAGCAGTTGGCGTCAATAGACCGCAAACACCATCTCAAAAAACCTTTAGTGTAAGTACAACTAAGCATAAGGCCCTATTAGTTACCGCGAAATAGCGCTAGAAGTAGAAGAACGAAAGACTTGTTATTAAAATAGACTAACCAGCTATTAATAAAATTCCACAACCAGGAGCTCCTATCCGTTCAAATATCTTGAGTCAAAAGCGTCAAACATTAGCATCTAATATTTTATATCGAAAAAATCTACATTTGACTACTATTTGCGCATAGATGGCATTGCGATATGTTATTAACAATATCTAATACAGATCCGACAATATGTTCTAACGAGAAACCTTACTAGAAAGTTTTTTCTAAAATGTCGAAGGTCCGTAGAAAGTACATCTCTTGGCTATGGTAACGGAGAGGACGTGGGAAACGCAAAAGAAAAAAAAGGAATTTCTCTGCTTGAACTGAACTGAATTATTAGTCTCGGCTTGAAAAAATATTTATTTGCATATACAAAACAACCATTTACTCAATACGAGAAAAAATTATTGGGGCGGAGAATCTCTTCTCTGCATGTGGTGCTGCTGTTTCATTACTTAGCTAGTCTAACAATATGTATGCTTAAAAATACTTCAATAGAAAATAAATTTCACTTGTTTTCTGTCGATGTATAAAGAATTTTACATTACAAATGGAGTCAATCTTTCGTCGCATTAGGTTCGAATACATAATTTAAGTTGGGTATACGCTTTGCATTACAGCGAAACGAAAAGATATACGAGTAGTCGACATTTCTTCGATATCTCCTCGTGCATGTGAAATAAAATCAAATGCAGGAGAACTTTGAAAAATAACCAAAGTTTACTTATTGTCATCTGTCTAGTGTTGTGTTCCCTAGAAATATTGACATTAAATTGAAATAAAACGCCTGCACACATAGCTCGAATAAACTATGCGAGATATCTTCGAATATATAAAGGTTTACAGCACTGTATGTATAAAATATCAAATTCCTAAATCGGTTCTTTCCATTTTTCAAAACTGTACTCTGTTGACAGTTACATACATGTAACCACAGAAAATTTAAGATTTTTAAATAATTTTTATTTTATCGTTACCGCATAACTAAACTCATCTCGGTTCAGTAAAGTTCGAGATATTACCGCGCAATAAATTCAATTACGCAATCTGGATAATATTTCATTCCGTTTGGAAGGTTAACTGAGACGGTAGTCCCAACCAGTTTATGCCAAGTTGCGTTTAGAGTTTTCTTTACTCGGGTAACCAGCAGTTATCACTGTAACACTTTGTGTATATTCGATAATCTCTGCAGACATATCTATATTTTCTACTTACGTATATTCGTTTCCGTTTCTATATATGAATTTTATATTGTTTTCTTGGTTGTGCAAAATTGATTAAAAAACGAAATAGTAATAAACTTAAATATTTATTATTGAAGTTTCGCTCATGTCAACATAATGCTTCATCAGAATTGTAAATAAAGATTAAACAATATTTTAAAACAATAAAAAAAAATTTTTTAATGTGTAAAGATGCTTAATTATGAAGTTCAAGTTACAATTATGACGATTGAGAATGGAATTATCTATTGGAATTTTTTTATATAATTAATTTATAATTTACATTATTAAAACAAACTATACGTCCGTAAATCAACTTATATAAGGTTAAATTATACTGTATTCTTGTAAAAACAATAAAATGAAAGTATTACTCTTAAAATTGTGTAATTTAAAGTGTACTAAAAGTACATGTTGGAACTATGTATTTTTTTTTTTAATTTATGTGTCATTGTGAACGTGTGATATTGTTATAATTTTAAAATATCGAAGGAAACGTTAATCTTAAAGTGTACTTGTAACATATTTTTTGCAAGTCATATAAAAATTTTACTTTGTATGCACATATGTTGCTATGAAAATATTTAGTATACATTAATTCAACAGAAAATTATAAATTTCATATTATTTCATTTTATATTAAGGGAAAATACATATTTGAATATCATTTTGTCTATCATTCAGAATTTTATTTTGATTAAAATAAAAAATTTTCAATATCTTGTCTATCATTAACAGAATTTTTGTGTTTTTAGTTTATATCATTTGTAGTACCATTCTAGCATTATACTGGTGTCGTATGTTGTATATAAAAATTGTAAATTATTTTGATTTTTATGGGGTACTTTGATGCCATGAGGAATTAGAATTTTGTTTATTTTTTCAGATAAGGTATGAACATACGGGAGCGCAACATATTTAAGAGAAGGATCGTTATTTTCCTTAGGAAGAAATCGGGTGTTATTGTAGGGTTTATGTAATCTTTTTTATAAATGTTGTTAATGAAAGAAATTGGGTAATTATTTAACTGCAAAATATGTTTTATATGTAGAATTATTTTATGTCTATATATTGAGCTTGTTAATTTAATAGCACGATCAAATAATGATGTAACAACACTTTTTTTGACAGAAATGTGTTGGCAAGAATTAAAATTTAAATATCTGTTAGATGCTGTGGGTTTATGGTACATTTTTGTTAAAATTCTGTTTCCTTGTCGGATTAGTGTTAAACCTAGAAAGGTAATTTGGTTATTGATTTCGTTTTTGACTGTAAATTTTAATTTTGAATGATAATTGTTAAAAGCTTCTAAAATATTTTTGATTCTGTTTTCTGCTATGCCTATTATTAAACATATCTTTTATAGAATATTGGTTTGAAATTTATTGTAAAATAAGTTCAGCAACTACACATGAAATTGGTGCTCCCATAGCACAACCAAAAATTTGTTTTTTTAGAATTTGTTGTTGTATTGGAAATATGTCGTATTTAATGTTAGTTGTACTGCTTTTATCAACTCGTTTTGTGGTAGTGGAGTATAATTTTGTAGTTCATTCCGATGTTTTTTTATGGACGTAATAGCCAGATCTGTCGGAATGTTAGTATACAATGAGGTTACGTCTAATGAAGCTAGTTTAATGTTATGAAGTATATTAATTTTATCTATGAAATCGTTAAATTGAAAAGAATTTTGGATGCTATATTTTATTTTGTTAGTGATATTTGAAATTGTATCTGCTATAAATTTGGATAAATTGTCAAGTGGGCTTTGTATACATAAAAAAAATTTTAATTGATTTAAAATATTGTTTAATCTTTATTTACAGTTCTGATCAAGCATCACGTTGACATGAGCGAAACGTCAATAGTAAATATTTAAGCTTAATACAACGTCGTTTTTTAATCAAAAGATTCTGCACAACCAAGAAAACAATACAAAATTCATCTATATTTTGTAGGTATCAATCTCATACGTACGTCATTAGATAAATATAAAAATATAGTAAATTCTTTACAAATCGGAATTATATGAATCCGATCCAGAATTATTATTACGGTAAATATTATGTATCGTTTAAACTACTCCACTACATGTCCTTAATCACATTCATAAAGGAATAGTAAATAATAAGGAAATTAAATACGCATTAAAACTGAGTCAGATATAGCTTAATCTAGAAGCTTCTGTCTGCAAATACTAATATAAAAAAAAGGAGGCAACTTATAAACCACAGGGAATGAGATGCGAAAGTCCCGCTTTCATGATGAACGTGTACATAGGTGCAAATGTAACATATATTGAAATAGAAGAGTGCTTGTCAATTTCTGCAACTTAAACTTAATGCATTTGCACTAAGCTTAAAACAGTTATTTTAACATTGCTATATTTAAAATCATGTTTTTAAATTTAGTAATGTTAAAATAATTTTGATGGGATTTAACAAAAATTTATCCTAATGTGATGCGAGTAAAATAATCGTTATATTACTGAACAGGATAATACGAACTAAAGCCACTGCCAACCGGCAGCAATGGACGAAGGTACGAGTCCAGCTAGTAGATCATAATTGCTCAAACCTAATTGTTAACTTTGTTATTGGTAGAGCTACGAAATCAAATGATTACTACCATTGATGTAGTGTTGTTTCCGTTGCTGAAAAATAAGCAGACAGAAAAACAAATTTCTCTAAGAATCTCACAAGACTTGCGGCACTTGCAAGGAACATCCTGTATATTTTCCGTTATTTTTAGGATGAAATTGCAGTAATTTGCTACACTGTATTGCCTACAAAGACTACCATGCAGATCTTGCTGTGTGTGTAAATGTATTTCCACGGCTTTGTTACAACATTACCTTGCCGTAAATAATGTTGTGTTTTATCTCTAGGCGAATAAACTGTAATTCTTATATAGAGCTTCTGCAATTGTTCTGATAAATTTTGATGAACAATTACCGACTGGATATTTTAGTAAGATCATGCAGCTATCCATAATTCCAGGCAAACAAACGAGTGGTTTCATCAAAAGGAAGTCAATTTACTACAATGATCTGCTCGGACGCCCAATCCGAACCCCAATCTTTGGCAAGAGAGGTGTATGCCAATAATAAACAATACGTTAGCGTCAAATAACTAAAATCGCGATAACGTGGTGTTCAACTATTTCAACTTAATCGGCAATATGAACACTCGGATGTTTAAAGTTATTTTAACAAGATCTAACACTCACTACTATGTCAAATTCAGAAAGAATTATAATTTTTTATGTATTTATTTTATTTATTAACTTTGTATTAATCGCTGTTGTGAGTTAGGTACTACTGATGTAAATATTCTTTGTATAAAATATAATAGATTTGTTTAATGTGCCAGTGCATGTAAGAAAGACGCCCTTCACTCAAAATGCACAGGTACTTTATTGACTTAGTATACCTACATGGACTGTCTGTGGCACAGACATTATTTTTATGCACTCTAAGACAATAAAGTTCCCGTAGGGTTTGAGTAAGAAGCTTCCTTCTTTCGCGCACTGTCCAGATACTTTTTTCGCCTGCTCTACCAGGGAGTAGCAAAGGAGCTACTTCAGTATAATTAGTCCACATCAATATACATATGTTAGTTTTTATAATTTTCTGAAAGACCAGGATGAAGCATATATGAACATAAATATCATTAGCATATAATGATGTGTACAAACACAAATGCACACACAATTCGATTAACCGTTATATCTAATTTCACGAGTAAACGTCTCACGGTTGACTAGAGTATCTATTTCGTATCTGTATACACGGTATTAATTGCATTGCTGTTCGATTTATTACTGGTACCTTTAGTGTAATACTACCATACCATCTAAAGCTCCGTCGAAATTATATTAACGTTAGTGGATGTTGTATATCATTACGTATATTGATAATTAGACATATACATACATGTTACTCCATATACAGAGCATGTCATTAGTAGTGAACCATAGTTGAGATATGTTTCTGCATATGTAAATTATATTCATATAGTTTATAAATTGCTTAATAAAATGTAGTAATTAATTTTGTTTAAGGTAATCAAAAATAGAAAGTTTGAGAGGAATTAGAAAATTAGGTTTTTGCACAAGTAAATTTGTGTTAAAACCAAACATTGTATGAGGAATAACACGGGTGTATTTTCGAACATCATTAATCATCATCATCATTAATAACTTACCAAATTTCATTGAAACTAGGGAATACAGTATGGGTAAATTTCTTTTTTTAAGGAATCAATAACTATAGAAACTACAGGATAATTATTCTCCTACCTACACTTGCTTTCAAGTTATTCGCGAAAATTCAATTTTGTTCATTCTCGCGTTATGGTCCTTACTGAAAATATAAGAAATAAAGTTTTTGCGGCAGATTTTATATAGAAATGCAATTGTGTAGTAATTTATTAATTTAGTTATATTAAGCATAAAGTTGTATTTTCTTATATGAATTTGGCAGGTGACTACAAATAAATTGAAAAAAAATGGCTTTCTCTTTTCAATCACATAAATGTGCGTGGCTAATTATTGATTTCTCTATCGATTTCATCTAAACATTATTATTTTCACTATTATTTCGTAGTAAATGAATAATAGCATACACCTGATGTTACAATGTTAAGGGAATCACGAAAATTATATTGCAAGACCTCGCAGGATTTAACGGCGTCGTAGTAGTGTACAGGGGAAGACACCACATTCGCCTTGGTTGATATACAAAAAAATTGTAACGTAGATTTGAAATCGTTTTGTTGGGGTATGTGTCCATTGTGAGCACATTCCAAATTATTTTGAAATATACAGAGGTCCCAAAAGAAAGTTATACATCAAAGGTATTAAAATTTAAACGGAACACCATGTATATTATTGCACATTTCGATGACGCAGACTAAATAAAGGCAAGTTACTGGCATATTCCCTATCAGATATTTAACAATTTTTGAAAATGAATGAATGAATTTACACCATAAAAGGAAGCGAAAAAACTACTGACTTAAATATCATTCAAATTAATGTTATTTTCAATATATGTGTAAACAAATTCACATGGAACGGTTAAGCGAGCTCACTGGCCGTGAAATATTTATACACAATACGACCACATACTAATTTGCAGTTCCAGGCTGCTATCATATGTACGGCCGATCGCAAATCCGATAACGCTGTCGCTATGTATGAGGTACAAACATGCGATGTTTATTTATTACAGAAGTTTTACCCGTACTTTTGGAAAACTCATCTCTGAATATTCGATAAAAAATGTGACTACAGCTAGACGATGCGCGCCCGATTTTAGATTAACCTTTAGAGGTAATTAGATAGGCAACACCTTAATAGGTGGATAGGACGTGGTTTCATTGTTTCCTTTCATGATAATATAAATAATCATAATAGAAATTTTGACCGTGACATAATATATTTCAATCGATAACCAGAAATAAAGCATGCAAATCTGTCAATACTGTAACAATGCAGTAACTAATGACTTTATAGGCCAAATTCCACCTGCACTCACTATAACTTCGCAGTACCAATCAATTTTAGTATGTAATCTTTCCTGGTTTGAAAAAGTAGCAAATTTTTCTTCTTAGTTACTGCTCTAATAACATATTATTTGTAAACGTAGATTTGCATATCAGAAGACTTTTAGAAACAAATGCACTTATCTTCATTGCGAATTTTAGGATGCACGCATTTGAAATAAATTACAATATTCCATCAAACGCATGTTGTGATATTGCAGATAGATCTCATTAATAATACAACAAATGACTACTACTGAATAAATGGAAAATTGCACAATACTCTTGCTCGTTTATGTCATTAACTATCTCCTGAGTTGCAACCTATTGCTCCAACCTTTCTATCACTTTAAGTAAAATAGGTACTTAAATGATCACGTTTACTTCTGCAATGCAGCATGTACAGCGGCACTAGTAATGCAATCCTTTTCTGTTAATTTTCTTAGAAATATATGTCCTATGGAACTGCAGTATCGAATAAAATAATGTTACGCTGTAAAACAAAGGAATAATGCTGTTTACATAATCATGATTCAACCAGATTGCATCCTGTGTGTGTCTTGTATAACGAAACAACAAAACCCGAAATAGCATGCATGCGTACATATGGATTGTTTATGTAATCAATATTGACAGAAGCGATTTGTTTGCACTGGAAAACAAGACCATGTTTCGTATCTCAAAGTTTCTATTATACATACATACATTGTGTTGTCCTCGCCAAAATAATCTAAATCCCTCCAGAACTGGTTTAGATGAGCGACTGAGATTAGACTTATAAACTTAATTTAAACTTTACGTCTTTTAGAACTTAAATTGACTTTTTTCACACTGTTATCCTACACTTTGTTATATCACATCTTAAACACCGTTTGTCTTTTACTGATTTTATACTTGGTTGAGTTAACTACTGTATACAATCAATTACCGGCTTCAAAACTGTGCACTTACTTTTATTAACTTCGAATTCGTTTATTATTTAGTGTCGCAATGACAGATCGTAATGACAAAGTATTTCTAAAGAAACCTTAACAGAATAAACTTACCTGAACTTTTAAACTCAAAACATCTTGATTGTAATTATTAGTTAATTAAAATAACAAGTTATTTCGATATTACAATACAAGTCTCCTTTCTAGGACCGTTTTAAATAGCAAAGAGCGCTTTAAAGTATAAGTAGTGGAATTTGAAGCTAAGTAGTTGGTATTTCAAATTAGAAGTATAATTCTATTACTAAGGTTTTAGAATTGATGTAATCGTATAAGCTTATAAAATTACTAATTATGTAGAGTCAGTTTCTGTGTCGCTACCGTTCTGTCGCCAGAATCGGCAAGCCGACAAAATACAAGTAGAAGACGGTCCCCGGCAGTTGCTTGTTGTCGTCACTCTGAATTTAAATCAACGCGAATGCCAAAACGGTCGTGATCCATTCAACAAACTGGTAAGAATATAATGACGAAAGGAATTTGTCTATATACTACCCTACAAAATGATACCCCATCTCTTC
This sequence comes from Holotrichia oblita, assembly GCA_023690525.1. NCBI lineage: Eukaryota > Metazoa > Arthropoda > Insecta > Coleoptera > Scarabaeidae > Holotrichia > Holotrichia oblita. Next base: position 100,000,454 of record CM043015.1, on the reverse strand, counting down.
GTGGTGTATACACTTGATGTACCTTCGACCTTTGCATTATTACTTAAACGATGGCTCGCTCTGATGATAACATCGATGAATAAGTAACTACTTTACGGGCAAACAAGCAGATAGCGCCTACTTGTCTAGCTGACCGCATAATTTGAAAATAACCTAATTAAAATTACTTAAGACTGCTGTCGCCAAAAGACACTCTCCTATCAAGACAGCATTACTCGAAGATTCGTAATAAACAGTTCCTAATCGCATTTACGTTTCTGTTCATATAAGAGTTCTTCCTAGTATGTATGATGCTTCAGGTTTTTTTTGCGTGTAATTTGCTGTAGTTTTGAAAATATATTTATCACAATAGTAGCACATTCCTTACTTAAAGCGTCACAGATATCTATTCTTAATAATTTAGTTATGTTTGTTTAGAATGCGCCGTCATAAGATCTATAAGAACGAAAACTCATCCATTCTTTTCCAGTGTGTGTTAATCATCAGGTAATATTATTGTTATTACAGAAAGTTGGCTTGATGATTCCTCTTTTAATTCAGAACTTGTGCCTTCATACTATAATATTGTTACATGTGACAGAAAATTCTAATGATGAAGGTGAATCTGTAGTTTTTTCTTTCGAAATCTCTTTCCAAGTGGTTGATTGTTCCTTCGTTTCTTTTTCAGTTCCGTTGATTGATTTTTTAATTTGCAATTGTAAATACAATTCCATTTCTTTCTAGCTTGTGGCTGTTTATATTCCTCCTAATATTGTACAACAGGATTTTGAACTACTTTTGTGAAGCAAAGTTGAAGAACATGAACCCTATACAGAGTTCCTAGTAATGTTTGATGCAGTAGTTCTTCAGGAGCAAAAGTTTTAGGTTTTAGTGTGATTTACACATTTAGTTACTGTGACCTTCTGGCGCCACCTCCCAACTATTTGCTTTAGAAAAAGCCACTTACATTAGCGGGAACCATCAAATTTGTGTTGTTTGCGGTTTTATTTTGCTCGGATCATGGAAACCTTGAATATTATTTAAAACTGGTAGAGTTGCAAATTACGTATATATAGGTTAATATTAATATAACATGCAATTTTTGCACCAATTTAAACATTAAATAAGGAAGATTATTTTTACATATAGCTCGACACTAAAATCATTCAAGCTTCTTCCATTAAAGATTTTCAAATTTCGACTTCTGATTATGCATTTTAACTACACAGCATGTGGCATTGTAGTTTCTGTGGCAACGTATGATGCAGTAATATTATTATTTTGAATTAATGTTATTTCCTCTTCACAACATGATATTGCAGGCTATATATAAATATACATACGTGAGAACATCTATTACATCATAATCAGGTCTCTGTAAACTCCATTAGTTGAGTGCAATGAATCGACCAGAACAATACTAAACTGGGCAATATTGTAGAGTAACAAGGAGATAGTAACTAACTATGCAAAGCACATATGCATGTATGACAACACGTTATATATGTGTATATCCACTAGTACCCCGAACTTCTGTAGAATCTGTTGTTGAGAAATTTGCAACTGTGTCAGCAGTATCGTGCCCTAATGTATATGTAAAGTTTAATTTTAACATTATATACACGAGCGAGAGCCGGAGAGTGCGCAAATTAAGAAAATAATTTGCTCTGCAAAAGGAGAAATTTCCCCAATTTGAATTTACATTGCGTACCAAATAGAAATTTCAGGCAAACTTATCTCATAAGTAATTACACTTTTATTAATATTAAGTAGAATTATTTTGGTCGTAATTGAGATATAACTTTTGCTGTGTCTCGCTCGCTTTCAAGATCGTATCTTCTCTTTCTAAAGTTTGTATAGACGTAATTTTCGTGTTATTATAGTTTGCATATAATAAGATGTAGCTGTACAAAGCTATTTATTGCAATCTATTTGATATCATTTTCTGAATAAAAATTCCTTAGGTGTAAAGAGAAAACCAAGTATCAGCTTGTATTATGAGAACTTTCGGGTTTTGACTCTGTCGTGGTATACAGTATACAGGGTTTCCACAGCCGAGCGGGACATAGGGACAATACATAAAATCGGTTTTCTGCGAATATTATCTATACTTCATCGAAATTTAAGTGCCGCATATTATAACTGGTCCAACAATGAACATTTCCACAATCATAGTACACAGAAAGTCATTTTAATAGTGCCACGGCCGCTTGCAGGATCTCACATGTTAAAAAGCCTTATTAGAAATTTACGTGCAAGAAATTTAAAAATAATAATTTTCTGGCTTTATTAAAATGACTTTCTTTGTACTATGATTGTGGAAATGTTCATTGTTTGCTCAGTTATAATATGCGGCACTTAAATTTCGATGAAGTATAGATAATATTCACCGAAAACCGATTTTATGTATTCTCCCTATGTCCCGCTCGGCCGTGGAAACCCTGTATATACAGTACAAATATAAACTTAATACAAAATAAAGTAAAATAAATAGTAAAATAAATAGTACTAGCGCGAAGTTTGACTGCTAATGTAAGTGGCTTCTTCAGAAGTAAGGAATGGGTAGCAGATACCAGAAGATCACGATACTTGACTTGTTAACTACGTTAGAACTTTGACAAATAGATACGTTCTCGCCTATATCAGTAAAAACTTACTTGGCATTTTGAAAAAAAATACTGTAAAGGAAAAATATTCATTTGAAACTTTGATACATTCATTCATATTATGATGTTTAATACTAGATTAGTCCGTACTTAATAATAAACGACGCTAGCCGTTTGTTTATGGAGTTGGCATGGAGCAAAGAGTGAATTCTACCACTCGGTTTTGGATGAAATTATAACAGCATAGAGTAAAACATTCTGCGATTTTAGTTAGCACAACAACTTTCGAAGACTAGCATTTTACTCCACTTGTTCAAACTATTACTTATTAATCTGAAAAACTATATGCATAGTTCCGGGATTTGTCTTCACACTCAATAATAACAGTAATAGCTTGTGTCTTAGTATCCCCGAACAACTGCCGATTACGAGGAAGGTAGGTATCCCTATATTCATCAATTTCAAAAAATTGAAATGTATCAGAGTTTGGTTTTGTACTTGAATGAAACACAACAAATATAGGAAGCAATTTCAGTTTATTTACCAAAAAAAGAAAATTCAAGCACATCTTATTAAATTAACTCTCTGAAGGACTAAACGCATGACTATTTTTGAATTCTAGAGAAAACGGACAGTCTCCATTGAGCGTCTTATAATAAATGAGATTTTCCTCCTCTATCATGGGACAATGACCGATACGTTCTGATAACTCTTCTCTTGCACCTCGCAGTATAAAAAAGAAAAAGAAATATAAATGCAACTTATTTCAGATTAACAGTTGAATACAATGGCAAACTGTATCTTACTTATTTATTATTTCTTATTTATTATTATTTTATTTTACTTATTTATTATTATTATCTTACTTATTTAATTTACGTTTGAAAATAAAATCTACAAAAACTAACACACTAACTAAACAAAATCTTTAAAACACTAACTTTGAGAGTTTAAGTTTAAATGAGACGCTTATAACTGAATAGATGTTATAATTGAAACATTGGATATCAACAATTTCGTCAGGTTCTCAGTCTCGAGTCTGTTGACTCGACTGAATTTTTAGCTTAATATTCCATTGCTCTCGTCGTATCTTAAAGCTTCACCACTAATAATTCTAGTCGTAATTAGATAACTGTTCTTGCCAGCTAATCGCAATAAACGCCTAAATATTATTTTTATATTGAATATCCTGTGAGACCCATTGTCTTGTTTCACATTATATGTAGACGAGATTTTTGTAAGCATATTTTGCCTTTACCTTTTAAACATTTTATTTATTTAATATTTGCAATGTCATAACTATACATATATATTAGATCAGAAAGGAAATTGCTCACCCGGAATAAAGTGAAAACGATTCATTTACCAACAAAGAACCTGGAAGGGAAAAGAGTTAGAAGGGGCAGTAAGTAAGTAATTTTTATTTCTTTGCTTTGCCTAGGTATCTCTTTTTCAGATTTCAGTTAATGCGCTCTGACTACCCTTCGATAATGTGCACTGAGAGATGTAAGAGGATTACATAGACTTAGCAGTGTAGATGACAAATTCTTTACAGATGTTTATTGAAAACTTATCCATTTCTATTTCTAGTGAGTTTACATATGTGCATATCTTTTTTATTATGTTCAAAATTAGATTTAGCGTGTAGGTATAGAGATGTATGTATTACCAATTTTTTCTATCTTAAGTTAAATGTCTAACATAAGTTAGCAAAAATAAGTTCCATAAGTGAGAGATACAACTCGAACAGTAGTATAAGTATTGTAACTTGAGACTAAAACATTGGAAGAAATCTATCCTTTTGGTCACTAATGAAGGAATTCAAGAAGTTGTTTTGTAATCCAAAGAGAGACACTTACACTTCGAAAACGAATTATTAAGGTCCTAGAAACATTTTAGTGCCTGCCATTATGCTTAAAATGTAACATCGAAAAACAGTAGAAACGAACTTGAAGACTAGGACTACCACAAAATTTTATTTTACGACATTGTAAGTTTCGTACCAATTACAAACAAATTGATTTCCTCAATTTTGTGTAAATTTGGTCAAAAGTCAAATGAAAATCAAAAGCTTTATTGCATCTGACAAATGTTAAGGCAAAAATTTTGTGCAGTAAACGTCAACTAAATTTCCGATTGAAATGTCAATTTGCCTACCTCGGTAATATAAGAATGAAAATAAGAAAAAAGTATAAAATCCAATCTTCATAGTACATGTTGCGTACTCACTCTTTAGGAAACCTAACAAAAGTGGACTTGTATTTTAATATAGTATTATTAGATGCTTCATGTAAACTAAATAAATTCTAATATATTCTTCTGAATCTGGCTTATATTCCATGAAATTTACTTAAAAGAATACGACTGAGATAAATGACAGATGTTAAAATAAGTAAATACATCTTAAATAAGTAAGCTAAGCATCTTTGCCCCCATAAATTGTCTTATCTGCCCATTTCAATTGGAGTTATGAAATACGTTACAACTCGCTCATTTTGATCTATAGACATATACCTAATATAAGTATAAAGGGAATTCCTATGAGAGCAAAAGTTTTGGCAGTCACACCTCTTTGCATTAAAAGAATTACGTTCGAAAGAATGAACTCATTCCAGAAATTTTTAAATCGCTTGCATAGTGTGATCAAGAACTATATGGGCATCAGTATGGGATATTGTCATACAGAAAGGATTTGTAATTGGAATTGCAACATGCCATTTAAAATATGAAAGTTGAGAATTTTTGCAAACTTTGTTGCTGATCTAAAAATGTCCCACTAAGTAATGACACAATTGCTCTACACTTAGAATGAATTGCGCTTCAGTGTGGAGACTCAACATAAATTAGTGTCTCTTCAGTAATCTTCAGAGTCTTATAATTTATCCCTAGCAAGCCTCTTATCGGTAACTATAGACGAAAATTAATTAGCCGTTTAAGAAAGATGTTATCTGGCCCTTATTTATTTGGCTATACAATATTCTAGTATGTAGGAAGAGCATTTTGTTTGCCCGTTTAATTAAATGTTTAATATTTCTATTATAATATTATTTCTTGACTTGTTTGCACGATTGTAACAACATAATCGAACTAATTCTTTTTAAACGTAAAACTCTAAATTCGATTAAAAAATTTTCTTTGTAGGAAATTCGTCCCCTGTCAGTGTTTGCATAAAATATAGTAAAAACAGCAGCTTCGTTGAAATAACTTTATCGTTCGGCATGCCTGTGAGAAGTGACCCACGAAATAAATTGCCTACAACAACATTCCTTACAATGAAATAAATGTTAGTGCAAACGAAGAGACAAAGGAATGTTGATTTAACCGCAGCTATTTATTTTCATTGCACGGAGCATTAGTTGGCGTACGTTGTATTCCATTGCTTGCCGAACAGTAGAATCACAATATATAAGAACTATAATATCCTACAGTAGAACAGATTGAATTGCTGGTATTATTAGGTTTGTGAATAGAACAAATATAATCAAGCTTAAATTAATATTACGGATATGTAATATCAAACCGTAATGGAGAAAAATTTTGTGTGAAATAATAGGTATACCTATTTGCGATACGATGTTATTTATCAACAAGTTTGAGATAGTAAAGATGGAAAAGGTTTCCTCGATTGTGAAGGATGATATTTCGTTGCTGATGGTTCGTATTGTGTCTAGCTATTTTCTTCTACTTCTGTCGGAGAATTGATTCGATATTTTGCGGGTAAAGTTATAAACAACTGAAACTTTCTAGATTTTTCCGTTTTTCTTCCCAATAACAATTGAGTTGTTTTAAAGTTATAAATGGAATACAAAAACTGCGATATTTATAAAAGAGTAATAAACACAGATTAAAAATACACAAATAAAAAGCTGGCGCTGAAGATAATATATTCAGGAGTTTCGCTAAAATAACACCCGAAATCAGTGACCGAAGTAAGTTGCTTCACAGCTTCTGGTACTATAAATGCTCACATTAAACAATTTAAATAAAGCCCATTATAAGTTTGCACGCTATAATAATAAACAACAGATGTTATCTCTACTTCGTCAGTGACCAATGTATTTATCTTTTTGAATTAATTAAAATACAATTCAATTTTAGGAAGACCATCTCTCTTAGACATAAAATTCATGTCAAGCAACCTAGATTTGGATTTAAGTAAGGGTGATATTGCGCTGCGACCTATTGATTTATTGTGCCCCCTTGCATGAGCTATAAGCTGCTGGGGTATGTCCGCTCTCAAAGTTCCCCATTCAGTCTAAGAGCTTTGATAAACTGCAATAGCTGTGATGATTTCAGAGAAGGTATTTCGTCTTCAGTCATAACGTCTTTGCCGAGATAATTAGCTCGGGTTTCCGCGGTGCAGTAAGATGTCAGGTATTCCCGATTTTTATTCGCAACGGCGCAGAACCTGCAGTCGCTATTCTGTTTTAGACCTATCCTTGTCATGTGTTCCCCAAGGAGACATTACCCTGTAAGAAAACTTGCGAGGATGCGTAGTCTACTTCAGTTTAGTTCTAGCATAGTTTTTGCTCTATGTCTCTTGTGGTTTCCAAGTAATATCTTGGAGTATCTTTTTTCTAGGTGCTCATTCCTGTACCACAGACGGTTCCGGTCCCGCAAATAGAGTTGTGCCGGCCTTCGTTGCCTCTGATGTATGATGTATGTCCTGGTATCCAGCATAATGCAACTCTATTATCCTTGCCTAGGTTGTTTAATCAGTTAAGACATTTCCAGACTAATTTCGAGGTGATAGTGTTAGAACTCACCACCGTTATAGCTGCTTGACTATCGGAGAAAATTGCAATGCTCTGCTTCCGATAGTTCCTGTCCAGGTTCAGTTGAGCAAGACATTAATTGCTTAAAAGTACTTTGGTATCATAGATTAAGTTACCAGTAATCACTTCAAAATAAAAAATATTGTTGACCTGTAAGTACTTACAACTACTGTTTTAATTGACCTACTAGTTGAAATATATCTGGGATTAATAGTGTAATAATGTTAAAGTGTTAGGTAATATGATTGTAAGAACTAAATTTTGCAACAAAAGAAGGTAATCCATAATACTACATCAACAACTATATGTATATAACACTATCAACAGAAAATAAAAACATTGTTAGTAAGCGATGTCTTTTGTGGTAATACTGTATAGTTGCCAAATACATTATTATATATTCACCATATGAAAGCGGGGCTCAATAGTCAAAAGGTGTGTTCCTGTATGGTTATTATTGTAGTTTCATCTATGTTGTCGTGAAATGGTTCTTCAGGCGTTGCTCAGTTTGTATCCGTCTTTCTGTTGAACTTACATGGATTCATCATAATTTCCAGTCATCCTTGTATGCATCTTTGATGGTACTGCGTAATTATTGCCAAGACTTCAATGTTGTCATAATTTATGCAATAGGCTCCGTCTTGAAGTAAGTGTTCAGCTACAGCAGACCTTTCAGTATACCAGATCGGGTACGGCATTGATGTTCAGTAACTCTGCAGTGAATGTTCCCTCTTGTTACTTCAATGTTACTTTTCCGGAAATGTCATTTACGTTCGTACATGTCTTTAATGTTTACTGTAAGTTAGGTTTTATTTGGCAAAAGTAACTACTCTATCTTCTTGACTGTACTGAACTGTGTGGTACTATTCTTCTTTTCTGTGTTATTCTAGCGATGTAGGATAATATGTTTTTGCTTCCTGTTGATTCAAATCCCCACTCTTCTTTTCTTTCCGTCTTTGAATAATATGTAGGTAGCTGTAAAGTTTTATAATGACTTTCTCAATGACTATCCATCGCAAAGTTAATGGTCGAGTGTTGTCTCCTCATATGTTGCACTAACAATAAGTCATCTAATGTTTCTCGTCCATGCGGCCGTACAACACAAATGTCGTCCGCATATCTGTACCTACATATTGGTTTCTGGAGGTTAGATTTTATGGCTTCTTGCTCGACCGTTGTCATGAAAATATCGATCACCGGTTGTAATTATGGTGATGGTGGTCCTATTTTTGGATCACTTTCCTTTTCTTCAAAGTTCCCCCACACAAGAAAATGTTGAAGTATATACACGAAGTGTTCTAAATTCTATACACACTGTTCGTTTCTTTGGGTTACTACTGTAATGTTCCAGCAGCATATCCTGCTAATTCAATCCACAAGTACTGATAACCGATTTTAGAAGTTTTTCTGTTAATGGTGGCGGTATAGTCGTGGCAGATGACTCTCCCAAGCAAGTAGCCATCATATTCTTCTTCTTTCAGTATATTTAAGTTATTTATAGTTTTTATAATTTATCCTTCAATCTTGCTAGCGGAATCTCTGTTTAGTTTCCTGCAGTGGATCCACGTCCGAAGTATACGCATCTTCCGGTTGTAGTCTTCAGCATGCATCACTACAGTTGCACTTCCTTTATCAGTAAGTACGATGATTATGTTTCCGTTCTTCTGGATCTATTGCAGAGCTTTCTGTCTACCTTTGGTAATATTCGTTAGCGGTGATTTAGCATCTTGCAATATTCGTCAAGCTTCATGTCTGGTTGCTTCTGACTTTTCAATTAGTACACTTCTTCAGATTCAACACCGGTAATAATTTCATCTTTATGTAGAAGCAACGACGAACTTGATCATCTAAGAGATTAGTTACTGTTTTTCGAATATTTAAATCTGTTGTGTATTTTGCTTCTTGGTGTTGAGTTTGTCGAATTTTATTGTGAATGTTTGTAACTGATTCTATTGGCAGTAATATATAACTCTTCATCCAGTGTCCACGATCCGTAAAACGTCAAGTGAAAACTTATTTACGAAATCGCACCCATGTCGCCTGAGTTAAACCACATTGAGAATACATAGGAGAAATTCGACTGTTACATACGGTGGAAAGTATTACTTGGATAATTGTCCCTGAACACACATTGCTAAACAAATGGAAATAAACTAGTACAAACTATAGTAACAAAATTATATGCTTAGGACAAGTTATAAAATAAAATGGATACTCCGACCCTTTTTCTTTCTAGATGAAAATGCACATATATGTATATACTATTATATGAACCGTTATCTTTGCGTTTTGTTAAGTAGGTACTACTATCTCTCTCTAGTAATACTTAGGACAATATTAAGTTATGTACGACTATTATATCTACCTTTATTTTATATTTTTTAACTTATAGAAAGTTCACGCAGTGGTTTAATAAAGGAAATAATAATTTCAAACAAGTCAAACTCTCAACAGTGTTCCAAACTAATACTTTTATAACTGTAAACATGTATATGGTTCCTCTGTTTTGATTTCAAATTAAGGTCAAGTCTTGAAACTCTACCTACGCAGTAGAGAGGAGGGCAACGTTACAGTACACTAAATAGGTTTCAGAATTTCGGTAATAAATATAATATCATTATGACAACGTTTTGTGGAGGAAATTAATTACCTTCAAGTTACTATTCGTATCTAAGGACAAATTTGGTTCACTGGAGCGCGTTAGCTGATGTCTAATTGTAAACATGAAACAAATATGTTAACAGCGGCTCTTTGCAACCAGTCACGCAAAGCATGCCGAAAGTTTCTTCAGTCGGAAACTTTGTTGAAATATGAAAATACGGTTTCTCTTGTATACCTGACGTTGATGAAATATAATCATGCACAAAATTTTATCATATTTTAATTCTACTATTTTACCGCTACGTACTTTCACTACATAAACAAAAGCATGAGCTTGTCAAAAGTAATCAATAATTAATTTAGTAAAAGTTTAGAAGACGAAAAGTTTCTTTTAAGAACAACAGTGTAGGATGTTCGTATATTGTAGCATATAAGTAGTACGTTATATTATAAGCATTGATGTAGTATAGATAGCACAAGACGGTGTTAATACTGCCGTCGCTGCAATTGCAACACGTCACCATGCATCTTTCGGGCTGTTAGTTGCCAAGCATTGTAGCCTCGCAGCATAGGAGCGAGACATTACAACTACCTTAATCTTATAAATTGACAGCTGATTGATGACAATGTTTACGCGACTTGATAGATGTTAATATTACGTTCATTTTAAAAGTTGATAAATGCGTTTTACAATAGCTTTCTGACGTTACAAACACATTTAATACGTTGAACATTATAATTGTCTGGATAAATACAGGTAGAATTTTTATGTAATAATACACAGGCTCAGTCAAAAATTGTAGTGGTGTTTACCGAGTTTCTTTTCTTCAGTTGTTTCAGTCACACCGCCATATTTTCCAAGTTATTCTAACGACTGTTCGTCTTTACTGGTTTATGTTCTTAGCAGAAGGTTGTATTCTATCATATATAGGGACTTACTGCCTCATCTATACCCATTTATTTTAATGAAAGTGATACAACTGTTGACTTGAGTCATTAGAAGGTATAATGACTCATAATAGTACTCGTGGACGTCCTTATATAACATGGGTGCGTCTTCTTACTAGGATGCCTTACATGTTGAATTACTAATAACATCTCTTGTAAGTACTTTTTCGGTGTCATATATAGTTGGTTACAATATAATGAAAACCGCCGACGCGGGATAGATCAAATCAAACTGCCACGGAAATACATATATCAATCAAATCGCAATAGTCAAGTACTGGGAAACCGGGCCGATGCCCGGTTATAATAATGAAGGTACAAGGCATATAATAAGAATCGGCTGCATCAACCTCTGGACTATTTAGCGGTGAAACTGATAGCATAAGTGATGAAATATCATCACAACACTACATGTCTATGATTAATTATGAAAAAGCAAAACCCTAGAAGGAATGACTTCTGCGTAAGCCCATATACAGTGATCAAAATACCGCTTTCTTTAATTATTCTGGTATAGTATATCATTTCTAGACACAGATAGCACTAAAATTTTTCATCAACGAAACCTGAAACGTTAGTATGCATAGCTTAGATAACCTTGATCCGAGTAATTCGATTTGAAAATATCATCATGCCGAAATTTGAGAATCAGGTTAACTTGTTTGTAGAATTTTGTTCTCATATGTGGCCCCGGCTTACTCGTATAAAGGGGTAGGTATATAATTGTAATAATAGGTGCATAAAAAGCTGCTACCTGTTTTAAAATGCCTAATGAAGCTTAAAATTGAACAACAGTTTTTGCGTTCCAATAGAACGGCAACCTAAATACACCCAACAAAAAACAGTTAACAGTTAAAACACTCCCTACATGTTTAAACGTCAGCATTATAAGGCCGAATCACAGCCCAACATAAAAACCAAAAACGTCTGTAGTAAGCGTTCATAGTGCATACATATGTAGAAATCACCCCGCCAAACAACAGCAGTGAAGTAGATCAAGCAGCAAAAACGGACCGTGTGACCTAATCAGCGTTCTTCCAAATGTAAGATCTGATTTCATTGCTATTTACCTCTCTAAGATGTATTGTGTAATGTCCGCGACAGTAGATTAATTATAAACCCCTTTACTCTGCCGGACGAGGTTAAAAGCGCCGTTAGACCAACCCATTATTTCTGGAAGAATGTCGATAGCGAAATTATCAGCAATTATTAGCTAATACAGCACAAATTAAGCACTAAGTTTTGAGACTGCCTTGAAGAATAACGTTAAGAATAACTGTTAGTAACTTTCCACTGCCATAAGCTATAATACATTCACCAAAATATTCGATAAGACGCCAACATAAAAGAAGAAACCAGATCAAACGGATCGATAGCCGCAGTGGTTAGGCGGCTGACTATCATTGTAGCGGAAAGATAGGAGCCGGGTTTCAATTCTCTGGAGGGACGGTGATATTTTTTCAGAGAATTGAAATCCGGATCGACGTACCATTCGCTGTTGGGTGTGATTAACAGTGCGGTATTATAAAAGGCGATATGATGCTGTCACAAGGCCATTTGAACACAATTTACACACACAAAACTACACCGCTAGAGTTGCACTGATAGCCAGACAAGTAATACAGCTTACGGAGTCAGACAACTAAGAACCCATAACACATAAAAAAATTAGAAACGTAGTCTTCAGGCTTTCACGGCCGTTGTTTATGGCTGCTCTTCGGTTCTCGAGTTCTCTGCCGTGTAGAAAGGTTGTGGTACTTACTACTAACGGCAGAGAACCCGAGAACCGAAGAGCAGCCACTATTGCGTAATCAAAATACACTCAGATAGCAAGCGAACGTAAAAGGTTAAATCAAGGTTATTTGTAATATTTATACACGTTAAAAAACGGTGTGTAAACCTCACTGAATCCACTAAATATTTGTACAACATTAAAAAGGTATCGGCATATTTATGAAATATATTTAATAATGAAAATATAATGTGTCAACGCATGTTTAATATCAGCTTTATTATCAAAAATACAAAAAAATTTTACAGAAAAATGTTTTTTATCTAGGGATGGTCTATCATATTACATCATTAGTAATCTTTCGTAACTTACTGATTTTTGGTAAAGGTAAACAACTTTAATTTTTTAAATGGAACATTAACGAGATATGATTCTAAATAAATTTCTCTTTACAACGATGTATATATAACAAGAGTCAACTGTGATATTCTATTGTTTATACCTGTAAATATTTGACACAAGTCAGTTAGAAGTGTTTGATAGTGATAAAGGTATTGCGATTCTTATTTAACTAAGAAAACATTAGTGTTTTGTATAAGAAAAATGAACATGAGCTTCACAAACAGTGAAATAATTGATATGCTGTGCTGTTTTGACAGATCAAACAACAATAAACGTCAGGCTGCTGTTTTGTATCAAAATTTATATCCTAACAGAAGACAACCTCACGTAAATACTTTTCCAAATTTAGAAAATTCTCTGCGGTTAACTGACAACTTTTCAAGGCGTATAAATAATATTCAAAACGGACGAGGAGACAGCCACGGTAAAGAAGTTGTTATTTTAGCTTACTTTAGAACCAATCCAAGACCTTCTTCAAGACAAGCAGCGTTTGATTTGAATATTCCAAAACACAAAATTATGAACATTTTAAAATTCCACAAACTAAAGTCGTTTGAATTTCATGTAGTCCAAACATTACATGCTAATGATTCTAACAATAGAATAATATTTTGTGAATGGCTCGTGAATGTGGGAAGACAATATTTAAATAAGATCATTTGGACGACAGATGAATCTAATTTTCACAGAAATGGTATTTTTTATAAAAAGAATACGCATTACTGAGACGATGGAAACCCTTGTGTAATTGCTGTAACTCGTGCGCAAGTGCGTTTTTCAATTAATGTGTAGGTAGAGGTCGTCGACAATAAAATTTTGGGGCCATATTTTTACGATGGAACTTTGACTCAGAACCGATATTTATTATTTTTACAAAATGAATTTTAAGACTACATAGACAATCTCCCATTAGATTCAAGACAAAACTTGTGGTTCCAACATGACGGCGCGGCGTCACACCTCATAATGGAGCTGCAGTAACAAATTATCTACAAAATGAATTTGGTCAAAACTGGATCGGCAACGGAGGACTAATTTTGTGGCCTGCTAGATCGCCTGATTTATCAATTCTTGATTTTTTTTGTATGAGTATATAAAAGTTTTTATTAGATCATGAATAGTGACACCTAGATTAATTCTATCTACCTACTTATTTTTTTAATAGCCAAAGAATTTACTTCATATTCTTAACTTTACTGCTATTCATTTAATTCGAATGTGTTACAAATTTTTGTAGTTTCATCGTTATCAGAAACTCAGACATGGCATTTAAGTGTTCTCAAAACTAAAGGTCTTGTATTCTCTTATGAAAATAATTTTCCACTGCTGCATGATTGAATCAGATTTTTCTTGTCTTCTAAAATTTGGCGCTGTTTTGAATAAATATTATATTATATTTTAACATAGTATTTATAAAAATCAATAAAACCGAGAATACAAGCGTTAAGTGTACGCATTGAGACATAGTGGAGTTAATCGTGTGAAAAAAGAGGAAATAAAAAAGTTGCTTTTTAAGTTTCAGCAAAATTATAAAGAAGCAGGTTGAATCTCAAATTTAATAAAGAAAAATTCTGCATTTTTCAATTGCATAGTATCAACCCTACTAAACGTTTATAAGATATTTTTCTGGTATGATTTACAGTACATTAAAGTATAACGTTTATAAAACTCTAAATTATAACATTTTTGTGTAAGACGTTTCCCAGATTATCATATTACATGGGCTGACTTAAAAAGTGTGACAATGTAGTCACGATTGAATTGGTCCGCACAAAGACTCTTAGACTTACAAAGTTAAGCATCAATTTGATTACATGAGACATAACTCAGTATAAACGAAGTTAAAAAATATAAAAAAAACACCGATTGCTGACAATATGCTCTTAACCTGCCAATATACATACGTCTTAGTTACAATGTACGACTTAAAACAGTATAACGGCAAAAAGAAACGTAAATGTAAATACTATCTCAATATTTACTACAGTTTTGCTACCCGCGTCATTGAGAACCACACAATAGTTACAAATTAATTGGCTATAAAATACTTCTTTGACAAGTAATCGCTACTGGAAAATATATTTTGCAATAACATCACGAATCAATTTTATACTCTATCTAAAGCAAACACAACACTCCATAATACAAATGTAGCAGGTAAGGTTTAATGTACTTAAGAACCTGCATGCGACAACTGAATCAATTCCTTCTCTGCAAAAATCCATTCATTCATTTTCTCAATTTGACTTCGCCGCGTACAAGTTTAAATTTATCGAAATGAGGATAGTAAAGGCTGTGGTATATGGAGAGTCGTTGCTTCACTCTGCAACGCTACGTGTGCAATCCACGGTCGTTGCTACCCTCGCACGGAATTCACAGGTTAACCGACGTAATAAATTTTCCGTTTACATGCTTATTTTATTTTATCGACAAACGAATTTGAAACGTTCACGTGTGCTTGCAAGAAATGTAAAAGCTATTTTACAGACTGCCAGACAGTGTACGGATATATATCTATATATAAAAGTAAAAGAGGAAAAGTTCTACCGGGTAAAATCACGAGATAAAAGTCAAGAAATCCTTATCTCTACTTTACCTCCGCCCAGTCTGCTGTAACTGTTTCTGTATAACATTTTCTGTAAGTGGAGCGTGTCTATCGAATCAAGGTGAATTGTGACTTCACGCAAGTCACAATACTGATTACAGATTTCATCGAATTTGTCTAGACTTAATGAATTTTCATCACTCTGCATCGGTAGTTTGTTTCTTTGTTACATTGCAACGACCACAAGCCAATGTGTTGCAACAGGTTCGCTTATCTAGACTCCTTTCGAACTTGGAACCAATATTTCAAATTTAAACAGAAGTTGAGCCGAATTACAATTTTTTGCAAAATTATAATAAAAGCTTATTTGTAACAGAACCTGCTGGTACCCTCTTTGGTATAAGAAAGCATTGTATTTTATCTTATAGTTTGACGTCTCAAATGTTTATTCAGAAATAGATACACCACATTTTTAGTTTTCATTTCATTCTATTTTTCCTTATGTATTTTTCAACAACACACGGTGTGTGCCATGTATGATATTTTAACCGTGTGTGTACATAAGTAACTATCTATATACTCCTTCAAACCTTCACAACAAACCTACTGCAGCTATTAAAGGAAAGTACTTATTAAAGACATAGCAAGAAGTAACATTTTTATATTTCCTTCATATTAACAGGCGTTAAGATGTAGCAATTTGAATCTATGATAATCCATTGCCCCCCATCTTGTATTGCTAAATCGCGCGTTACATAATTAACTAATGAGCCCAAAGCCACCCCTCTCGGTAAAATTTGTCACCATGGGGCATGTAGCTGATATATTTTCACGTGACGCTAAGACACGTCCTGTGCAAATTTAAGTTATTAGTCTCTAGTGACAAACATCAACACACTTCCCCAACAGTACAATGTGTAATATTGACCTATTTTATTATTAATACTGCACACGTCCATCTAAATGCACATACCCTTGTGTGTATACATGTCGGTGTTGAATTATACGTACATAGTGCCGTAATGGATATTGAAATGACATATGCAGCGCAGCATATCATCTGCGATATTCCCCTTGCATGCACAAGTTCAAGCGCTGCTATACAACAGAACCTACTTAATGGATATGTGATTGTGACCTGAACCATAAAATTCATTGATATGTTACCTGGTATGCATGTAATGCAAATTGTGATAATACTTTTGATTAAATTAAATTAATTGTTTTAGGATAACTTTAAATAAATTCTTTTACCGCACAGCTGGTGTAGCAGTCATTCCAATTTTCCCATAAAATTATAACTGCACACTGCGTGGGAATTGCTATCAGCAATCTTTCTAGATGGATTTGCCTTAACGCACCAAAACTATATACTATTATAATGCTACACTATATACTATTCATAAGTACATATACAATATTAACTTAGCTAAAATACCTGCAAATTCATTGCACAATTTAAGAAGTAATCTTGGAACGTTACCATATCTGGGCTGCATTGTGTGGGTCGGCGTTCTATCCAGTCTGTGTTGTACAGCCTTGTATGTATACTGCTAAGCGTCTGGTGACGTATAATTCAACAAATCCATATCAATAATGGTTGCTAGAAAATGCTTCGTACAAAAATTTCCGTGGAAAAGGTTTTTAGCAGTTTTTAAGAAGTTAAGTATTATATAACTACAAATTAATAATTAATTAATTTAGCGTGATTTAGCGTGCGATTAGCGTGATACTTGAGAAGGGTCTTCTTCGATCGCTTTCCGTTTAGTATTGATAAGTACGACCTGAACAAATTTTCATTGTTGAGGACCTAGGTATTTATTGTACAGATATTAAGTCACGTTGAATTTTACCTTTGAGGTTTATTTCTTGTCCAATGTGTGAAGAACGGTCTTAGGTTGTGCTAATATGAGTTTAAAATCTTGGACGTCACGGTATAATGAACAAATCCCCATGTGAACCCACGATGACAGACGTTACTGATACTGAAATATGTAAAATAATGACTGGCAAAAATGTCGGTCGCAATTGCTCTTAACGTAATAAAGTAAAACAAATTTTCTTATAATCTTTTCTTTATACACGCTCAGGACGTGCGGTAAATGGAGGATTTATAATATTTTAACAATAAATAATAACACAAAATATGTAGACATATTTGTCGCTGAATAGATGAAAATACAGCAAATAAACGAATAACAATATATTAAATGAAGCGAATAAATATATGGATATACAATGTTAACAAATACTGAACAAAACCGTAATATTAAATGCACCTTTCTTAAATTGAAACAACTACGCGATTAAATTACTAAAAACCTAACAGAGCTAAATATATACATATATGTACATATATATCACGTTGACTGTCCCCATAAGAAAAATTTTCGAGGCCACCACGTCCAAAAATGTTTCGTAGTATTTTTGTTTTACATATATGGAATATCATATGTTATTCAATAAAAAGAACAAAACAATTATTTTATCCTATTTATGTAAGTGTTCATATATGACTCATGGGCGTACGCAAAATTTCTATCTGTTTGTACGCTCATGAATCATATATGAACAAAAGACCGTTACAAGTGCATGTAACACGCGGTTGAATCAGTTGATATAAGACGTTCCTATTAGGTGTTATGATTTTGTAGTATACTGATAATGTGGTACATAACCTCATTTTGAATTAGAATCCTAAGTTTGATTAGGAAGTAGATGAGTAACATACCATTATTGAAGTGATTTGTACTATATCTATATGGTTAATAGGCTTATATATATATCTATATAATATATGTGTATCGTGGCAACATGGCTTCGTTTCCCTTAGCAAAAAAGCCTCTAACACAGGCGGAGCTAGAGGAAGAAGTAAATAAAGTGTTTGAGAGTGACGATGACAGTGTAAATGACCCAGACTACTCAAATTCTAGTTCGAGTGAATGAGAGTTGCAAGATGACCCTGTAGAACAGGATGAAGACACTTGTGAAAATGAACTCACTGTACCAGCAAATTCTTGTGAAGCAACTTCACTTATTTGGTCGCAGAATATCCAGGATGTTTCTAAAACACAATTTACCGGTAATGAAGGTATTTAAGGACACCTTGCTGAAAATACTGAAGCGACTCCTATGCGTATATTTTTTTCTCTCATTGACGACAATGTGCTGGATATTATGGTCACGGAAACAAACAGATACGCCAGTCAAATGCTTGATTCGAGAGCTATTACTCGAGGACATCGTATGAACCGATGGAAAGAAACAAATAAGGCTGAGATGAAAAAATTCCTAGGTGTATTGCTATTTATGGGCTTAGTAAATTTTCCCAAAATTGAATGTTATTGGAAACAAGACAATCTGTATTACCACCCTTTTATGCATAAAATCAACATGAATTATAATCGATTTTCGTTAATACTTCGGTGCTGGCACTTTGTAGACAATTCTCTACCCAGAGAAGGTAACGATCGTCAGTACAAGATATCTCCCTTAGTTGATACTATTGTTGATAATATACAAGCCGTTTATATACAGGGTAAAACCGTCGCAATTGATGAATCAATGATTTTATTTAGAGGTCGACTAAAGTTTCGTCAGTACAATCCCGGGAAAGCTAATAAGTATGGCGTTAAAGTTTACAAGCTTTGCACTTCCAACGGCTTTGTATGGAACTTCAGAATATATTGTGGCAATGACCCCATAATTGAAGGCTTAGACAAACCAGGTTCTGTTGTTGTAACACTTGGAGACAAGTTATTGAACGAAGGACGTCTTTTTACTACTGATAATTGGTATACAAGTATTCCATTAGCCTTATATTTGAAACAACATAACACAAACCTCTGCGGTACGCTAAGAAAGAACAAAAGGTTTCTACCTAAGGAAGTTGTCAATGTGAAGCTGAGGCGCGGCGAATCGCTTGCTATGCAGGCTAATAACATTGCCGTATTGAAATGGTATGATAAGAGAGACGTGCTGTGTTTATCTACATGTGAAGGAAATGGAATGACTACTTTTAGAAACAGACAAAATTTAGACAAATCAAAGCCTAAAATAATCGTAGAGTACAACAAAGGCAAACAGGGTATTGACATTTCTGATCAAATGAGCAGTTATTATAGCTGTCTCAGAAAATCACTTATTTGGTACAAGAAAGTTGCTGTTGAATTGATTTGCGGAACAATTGTTGTTAACGGTTGTATAATATACAATCAACTCCACATCAACAAACCCATAAGACAACTTGAATTTATAGAACTTTTACTACGTGAAATCTTTGAGATCGAAACTAGAACTTCTGGTCCTGGGCCCACTAATCGCCATTTTTTACAAGAAATTCCTAGAAAAGGAGATGGCACAATAAAACGTAAAAGATGTCATTCCTGCTATACTACAAATAAAGAGGACCGAGGTTCGGACTTTGCTGCCAAGCGCACTAAACAAGTGCCTACAGAGTGTATAGCTTGTGAAAAAGCTTATTGCCTTATATGTTTTAATAAAAATCATTAGTGTTTTGTATTTGGTATTGTATCGTGCATTGTTTTTTGTATTTCATTGCAGTTGTATTTTATAAATAATATATAATTTTCGAAGTAACTGTTCTTTTTATATAAGCGCATATTTTACGGAGTCCAGGGAATCATATATGATACAGATAAAGAGATGAGGAAGGTACATACTTCCCTTAGACGTCCGGGTAATATACGGTACCGAGACAGCAGCGTTCACAAAACTAAGCATGTTTTGTTTTGGTATGGAAATGTATCATACAGGTCCCACGGACGTGTACGGTAAATATCTTATGCATCATATGTGATTCATGGGACAGTCAACGTGATATATATATACATACATATATATACATATGGAGTTAAAAAAACAACAACGGCAAAATGTACATAAAAACAATAGTTAATAATTTTATTTTCTACGAGCTCGTATTATGAAAGGTAATAGTTTTGTGGACCAATACCTTTGCAAATTCTTTCTTCGCGTAAGCTCGTTGATGCTGTTCCTGCCCGCTGAATCTCCGCTTCCTTCGGTGATTTGTCTTGGGCCGTGTTCTTTCTTGTAATCTTCTTTACCAGTATTTTATCTTTATTGGCTATGTGCTGGACCTTCCCAGTAACCACGGCCTTATTTTATACTGATTATTTAAACAAATATAATAAACACAAGAACACTAACTGGCCCTAACTTTACAAATATAAATACCACTAATTGCGGAGCGGAATAGACTCTTCGGCGTCCAGACGGGAAGTGTTCTATTACATTCGGAGTGGGGTAGAATCGTATCACCTGACAATTTACTATAATACCATATAAAGCGATGTTTTCGCGACACATAGATACAGTACAGTTCTAATAAAAGTCACCTGTTATTTCGTTGTCGGTTAAAACTGTTACATTTTTTAACTATTAAGAATTTATAACAAAGAGAAAATTATATACAGTTACGGAAATATACAGTTAGGTGCATTACATTAATTAAAATAACAACAATTACTAGTTACAAATGATATCTTTTAATTCAGATGCATTTGTTCGAAATTTAAAAAAAATTCTAAATATGCAGATCTCGTTCTCTAGTGACCATGTTTAGGAACGGTTGCAACACATAGCTTAAATATATGCAATGATATCATCACAAGTTGAAGCATATTTTGTTTAATTAACAGTAACTATCATCTGACAAGAATTTAAGAATTTGATAAATAAAACCTAAAAATAACTTTATCTCGATTCTCTGAATACTATTTTATTTAAATCCTACCTCTCTTTCATGTGAAGAGCAATCTTATAGCAGCTCATACACCGCATGCGAAGGAAGAGTGTTATTGCAAACTGCTCACGTATCACTTTGGCACTATGGCACACCAAAAGAAGGGGCTTAATCCATTAGACTTTATAGAGAGACTTTTCTGTCAGAGTTGCAATTCATATGAATCATATACGAGTGATTATTGTGTTTGAGCTTTTCGTGTGACCGTATATGCGAGTGGAATACCGCGGAAGCATCGATTCAGAAGTTATATGCCAGGCGTCGTCGCGTACGCTCCACTTTATCGTGCCGGTTGCATAGCTCACGTGAATTGCTACTGCTTTCAGCGAAATTTATCGCTACTAAATAGTCCTCATTGAGTTTCTGCTATTTGCATTCATGGAATTATTACAAATCTCGAATATAATGTAGTGCTACTTCGCCGCCATTATGTGGGACATCTCAAACTTGTTACTTATTTTATGCATATAAACATCGCAGGAATGTACTGGTACATTGCAAAATAGGCAAAATACTGTTACTAACTTATGCTTCTTGAGACACTCGAAGATTTAAATATACTGGGCCGAGTTGTAATCCATTTACAAGGTGTTATAATGATAAATAAATAAATATATATTATTCTTCCTTGTATGATGAACATGATGTGAACATGTTTCGGCTTTAAACCGTCTTCAGCACTGAATTGTGAAAATTTGAATTTTCATCATACTAGGAAGAACAATATATATTTATTTATTTATCATTTAAATATATGTTTGAGCAACTTAGGAGTAAACGTTTAGTTACTTTGCTGTTTCTCCAATATTTCGTTGCCCTGATATACAATCAGCCGTGTACTTTAACCCGAAACATATTCATGATGATTAACTTCAACATTTGGTGAATGCTAAACTCTCTATGAATCTCAAAGTATTCCAAGGAGAAAAACCACACCACCATGCTTTCTCTCACTTTCAGTTTCCATAGGGCGTATTTGCATACGATAATCTAAGGGAAAAGGGCTTCTTAACGGTTAGTTCGAAACAGTTTAAATATTCTATTTTGGCTCAATATTCTTATATTAGCTTACATGTTTATCTTATCTGAAATAAGTAAAACGCTAACATTGCCTGTTAGCTGTATGTTTCTTTATGTCATCAAATCCAGCAATAAGTATGACAAAACAGGGCAATGTACTGCGATTTCTCGCATATGTTTTTAATTACAAGCAAATTTGTGGTATGTATATCTTGCAATTGTAAAACTTTCACATATTTTCTGTTTTCTAATTCATAGAAGAGAGAATGACCTTTATAGTGGATTAATAACGATATACAGAAACAAAATACAGGCTGGTTTTCTTCAAAGTAATGGTCTTATGACCCGACATCCTAAAAATAGTAAACTTAATAGCTGAAAAAAAAATGAGGTCATATTTTTCAGGAAAGCAAATTGTTAGTCAAACAATCAACAATACATCCGGAGAAATATAAAATACAGTAACCTGCAAAAGACGCAGTCATGAGAGGATTTAATTTATTACCCTTAAAGGGAATAGTGAAAAAATGAAATCACGACCACTGATGATTCTGCATGTATACCATCACAGACGTTGAAAAGCTTTGCACGTAAAGACACGTATCTATAGACAAGAACGGAGAGCTGCGCCTGTATAGCGCTCCTTAGCTAAATCTGGATTTAAATTAGAAGAAACATAAGCGAGCAAATGAACGAACAAATTACTTTGTTTTTCTGCATATTTTAATTGAACGAACATTGCTGTTATTAAGCGAATTCGTACACTTGCTTGTGTTCGCTTTAATTTAAATGCGAATGAAATTCGCTTCACAATATAACCGATATAGGGGCAGGAGAGCAGGATGCGCCGCTAAAGACCGGACATTTGCGAGGTCTGTGATGGTACATGATGTATAGTTTATCGCTCAACTTCAGTTCAGTATTATTACAGAATGTGGTCGTTGGAATAAAACGTGCACCTAATTAACGCAACTATGTGTTACCAGTTAACAATTTAAAATTTCACTATATGTTAGGACTGGGTATTTCCATCTCTTTCTTTACAACTCTCTACTCTTTTACAATTATATTCCAATATTCAAATAAGGCAAATAGTGTTCATTGGGCTCAAACGAATTCAATTGCCCATCCGCAAGCTAATTATATTTTAGTATTTTAATTTTAATTGTACATATTCCAAAACTTCGCATTTATAAGATATATATCTAAAAATATAATTAGTAGGATTCATATTACTCTAAAAGCCAAAATATTCCATACTGGAGAAGAAAAAGTTTGTAAATACATTCATATCTACGGTTCCTAAAATTTACCCTCGGTTTTTCCGAACTTATGTAAACAATTATTAATTTTAACCACTGTCACGTTATATTAACTTTGACTTGAGATAAATGCAGAACAGTTTAAATAGAGTTCTGCTACAATTTATTCCTTCGTGTGACTTATATAACATACGTTAATAAAAGCCACCGCCTTTGTGGTAAAAGGTAAATATGTCTACCGAATATGTCTAACTAATTAATGCAAATTGTTCTGCATGAATCCCAATTCTACGCATATTTATATTGATAGTAAATATTGGACACTGCTAACCTGTACATTCTCACAAGGTGGATTATAGATAGATTATTGATTGTAGATAAGACTATAACAGAGTCATTCCCGACAAAATTTTCAACACAAAGCCAACACTGCTTGACCGATTTCAAGAACACATTGGAACATATTGAGAACCTAAACCATTCTTTACGAAAACCTTGCGTTAGATATTTATGAAAGTTGTATCTCCGCGAACTAGGTTGCTATCCTTAGACATGAGGTTTAGCGAACAATTCCACTTTGGCCAAGAGCATGATGAAAATTAGTTTGGGCGCAAATAATGTTTTGACTATCCACGTGCGTAGTTTTCGAATAAGTGACACGTATAGCAAAGACTGTTACATATCTAGGTTTGATTTTAACATTATCAGTTACAAATACAGTCGGCAAAGAAGAGGAAGGTTCTGTGCAGTACGAAGAACAACGTGAAGGGCCAAACGGCGTGGTACTGAGACTCGAGCGTTTGTATTAAAGCCCACTTGTTAAGTTTTATTCCACTGGTTATTGTGACTAATTTCAAATATTATAAAACACTTAGAAAATATCGCATTTAGGTACGTTTCGAAAACGGCGTATTTCAAAGAAACTAGAAAGCGTAATAGCGGATTTAGAATACGAATTTGATAGAATTAAATGTCTAAGGTGCGACAACTATTTCTTGTACCTACAGATAGAATTGTGGACGCCACCTAAAAAGTATACAACGCTGTTCTGCAATCCGTGACAAACGATACAGCGAACAACTAACATTTGATATAGGTGTTTGTTTTATTCTATGTAATCTACCGTTCACTTTTCTAGACCAAGAATCATTTTCCTCCTGAAGCAAGTATTTTGATTATACATTACCAAGTCGAACATCGATAAGAAAGCTTATGCCATCTGCTCGTGACTATGTTAAAAGAAGAATTAAAACAGAATTGAAAGATAAAAAATTGTAGTCATGTGTTATTGTAAGTGGTATTGACAATGATGCAGACTTTCTCATACTAAGGCAAATTGGTGAAGATGCGTCGAAAGATCCATTAAGTTGACACAAGGATTACTTTAAATTTGCAAATATAACATTGCCCCGAGGTGGAACGGTCGTTTTAATCATTAAAAATATTACTCATTGACATTTAAATGAAACATCCTGTATAGTTTTGATCAGTAAAACGCAGAATTAAATATCTTGCAACTTTGCTGTAGCATTCCACATACCAAGGTTCAACATTTTCGGTAAAAAACGCAGTATCAGTAAAAAGTGAGTAAATTTATGCATCACTCCAAATTTACTCCATTAAAAAAAACCCTTAAAATTAAAAGAGACAAACAAATTTTTCGAAATGTTCTCTTTTCAAAAAATAATCCAGCAAACTTATAACAAGTTTTATTATCATTAAGTTCTTATGTATAATATCTCTCTGTATTTTGCAGTAGTTCTTTTATTATAGTAGGTTTGTTTTTGCATAAGCTGAAACATCTTCGCCTTATTGTTTATTGTGAAATCGAATACCTCCTCTTGGTAATTCAGGTAAGAAGAAAGAATCTAAATTGAAATGTTTTGAATTGAAAAGAAATATCGCATGGTAAATGCCAAGCATACATAACTCTATTGTTAATTTAGTGAAAATGTATTTTTGTCAATTAATATAAGTAATTTTATAATATTTGAAATTGTAAGATACATGAGCGCAGCACTCGGATAAAAATCAATACATTGTGTATATATCACATATCGTTTGCAATGTCTCTCAAACTTACTTGTCTAATATCTCGAAAATGTAAATTGAACTCCTATCAATCTATCCAGTGGGTAAATATGTAAATGAGGTCCCGACTTGTGACGACGCTTGAAAACAGGTCACTTTTACTAGGAAGGAAGGCTTGATTCCCAGTTTGTAGGGAGAAACATTACTTTTAACGAGCAGTGTACATACATATTACGTTGCAATCTTAATGGATAACTAGAAACTAGAGAAACCACTCAATTTTCCTAGTTTTAACAAAACATGACTATTGTTCGTTCAACCACGGTATTCTTGGAAATGATTTCATTGTAAACATATTTTTGTCCAGATATGTTATTTATAAATTATATACTTGTATATATAGAGCTACATAAATGATATAGTTAAGAGATGTAAATAGAACCGATTGATTTATCTATCTACACAACGGCTAGTATTCTCTGCTTGTCTTTATGTTCTGTTGCGCAATGAATAGATTCTATGCAGACTATCCTACAAACAATAGCGAAAAGGAGACTTTCAAGAAACATCCTGATATAGAACAGAAAATTATGCATATGCTTATTAAATAGCCAACAAAAGAAGGACAAAGTTAGTTGTTGACAGGATAAAAAACAGCTGAAATTCGTAGTCTTATGTAGGTTATCCGCTTTTACTACAAAAAAATATGACGTTGACGGGATCAGTAGGTATGCTATCCACTTCCTATCTTTTGACGCAAAATGTTGATTTGATTTAATAAGTTTAGAATTACAATTTCCACATACAAATAGATTTTAAGCTTAAGTGTGGATAAATTGCGATATTTTTAAGAAATCGATTTGATCGGTTTTCCTGTGCTGCTATTAATCCTTGTCGCGCTGTCGATATTAAAACTGGACGCTTTGACTTTTGTGAAAATTGTATCCTCCTTCACTATCATTTATTAGTTTACCGAATTTACGAAGAAAAATTAAATACGCAAAAGTATTGTTAAAGTATGTTCGTAATTTCATTTCCGAATGCATCAAGGCAATGTCAATTAAGTTGGGAATAGAGCATATCAATATGAGAGATTACTGTAAATTATTTCATATTTATTTTTTATGAGTTTGTTTGTCTCTATTATTGTAACTCCTTGTTCTTACTTTGTTGAATGCTAACTAATATACACATAATAATAACTTATAAATGAATAGACCTAATAACTAACAGGCTGAATATTTGAACATTTCGAATACATTTACTAAAAATGTATCGCCGATATAATAGTTGCCTTTACCCTGACGATACGTTATACCTACTAGGAGAAAGCGAGTTCAATTATATCGCCATCGGATTCCAGAAAATCGTTAGTAAATTCTAAATCGTATATACGTGGTACATTGGTTCACGAAAGCGAACAGTTTATTGCTTCGGCAAATCGATTGTGTATAGACTTTAACAGAACAGAACAGAGCAAACAGCCGGCGATGCAATATATTTCAGGTGAGTGACAAGGTTGAGTGGCGATCGCTTCTGAAATATATTGTGATTCTACAGCAGCGACCCCTGGTAACAAGCCCTCTTATCGCACTGGTGGAGGACACACACACTCACGCACTACGTCATATACACAATATAGAAACAATTCTGTAGAATAGGCTGCCTTATTTCCCTTATTGCCCTCTTCAGTAATACGTTTTTCTAAAGGTAAACATCACCGAATACAAAAAGGAATTATTTCTTCTCTTTCTAAGATTTCACAGTATGATATAATAACTACATATTGTACAAACAAAGAACAAAACTACCACTTGCATAGTAATGCATTAGATCTGTGCGTAGAGCTAGTTGTTGATAGTTTTCAACGGTCAAAATTGAATAACGTATCTGCTAGCTAAGTATTTATGATTTAATTTTAACTAGCTATTCATATTTTCAACAGCACACTGGTAGCGTAAACAATTTCACGCTGCAATAGAATAATGTCTACGCTCAAATTGGTTCTATAATATAATTTCTAAAGTAAGCACTATGCAGTACAATTTTTTTGTGTAACTTATTGCTCTTATCATTGCGTTGAATACGCTTTACAAATTTTAAAATTGAAAGAGTTAGTACAAAAAGGGCATAAATGACAATTTTTAAAAAACGAACCCAAGTAGAAATAGGTACCTATATATAGCTAGTTATGTTAATTTTGGTCCCTCATTATATTTAGTGTATTTTGAATTAAACTAATTTTGGGAGAAACTGAAATACAATAGAAGATATTATGTTATTTGAACAAGATAATTTCCATCACTAATTTGAAGAGCAAAAGCAGATAACTTATTACTTATTGTACAATGTGGTCAAATAATAAGGTCAGTGGTCTATTCAACTAAAAATTTGGCAATATATCTCGTTCTTACTTCTTATCAGTGCATCCTATGTCAAGTGAAATTTTGTATTATTTTCGAAGCGTAACCTAGTACTTTCATTTAGCTTTAACTTCTAAATAAATATATAGAGTTGCATACTGCCGATTTCATTTCGCCACCCAGTGATTATAATTTGTAAATTGATTGTTATTGAAACACCTGCAGTTCACACAATAATTATTTATTTAACTTGTAAATACTTTGTAAAAATGTTAGCTAAACAAACGTATTTGATATTTGACGAAGTACCCCTTCTCAATGATGTTATGTAACCGATTCACGTGCAAGTGTTCTTGAGATGAAATTTTTAGATTCATTGGCAAAGTTAACCTATTAACTTCTAAGTCGCAATGTCCTAACATTGCGACTTAGGAGCTTTCTCTAATATAAAGAAACATACGATTGAGGATTGAATTAGTTTGCGGAGTATATCTGCTTTACAGAGACATACTTACCACTATTGCCTCTAGCGTGGTTTACAGATCAAGTTACCGCGCCCTTGTGGCGCCCCCAACATACTTGTGCTCCTGAAGAAACCACTTACATTAATGGTGAAACGTCGAGATAGCAAGTTTTGTATGTATATATTTATATTGTATATATTTACCATGAAACGCGGTCAAAACCCTGAAGCCCTCATAACATTTATAAATGTTAACATAAACCGATGGAGCCATTAGTAGAATTGAAGCCAGTGGCATCGTGTAAGTGCGGACGGAGGTGCGACTATTTCTAACATTACATATTACAGAGTAACTTTTGTTAAATCATAAAAATGACTATAGTTGTAGAACTACATTTACATTACAAATTTTGATTAGATGTTCTATAATTTATACACAAAGAATTAATATAAAATGTTAAATTTGTATATATGTGCGTATGTTTCTTTCTTCTTCTCTGCTATGTTCATTACCAAGATTCTTTTTTTCATAACAACATTATGCACTGCAGTATGTTTATTATTTGTTCTTCCTGTTATTTATTTTCGTTTCTTACAGGGTTAGTGCAAGCAGACTTACGTCTGAAACTCGCCCTGAGATTGCTAATATATTGTCTTAATTATTATTAGTTTTAGTATTATTATGGCAATAAAGGCTATTATTATTCGCCAAGGGCAACTTTTTCATATCAACTTTTTGTATAGCAAGTCAGGCAATTTCGCAAAAATGGATAAAATCGAATTTCGTGCAGTGATAAAACACTTCTCCATGGCTGGCAAAACGGCCACGGAAATTCGAAATATTTTACTAGAGGTTCGTGAAGGATCTACTCCGCCATTTTCGACCATCAGCTTCTTGATGAATGAGTTCAACCATCGCCGCATAAGATTCATGATGTAGTGTTAGCCGATCGCCGATTGAAGCTAAAAGAGATAACAGAGACAACACATATCTCAGAGGAACGCTTTGGCTATATCCCACACGAAATTTTGGGCATTAAAAAGCTTTCGGCGCGATGAGTACCGCGTTTGCTCACACCAGAGCAAAACCGAAATCGGGAAACCGTTTTGGAGGAGTGTCTGCCCGGAATTCAACGCAATCCAAGGGATTTCTTCACGCGTTTCCTAACCGTAGATGAGACTTGGATCCACCACTACACGCCAGATACCAAGGAACAGTCGAAGTAGTGGACTTTTCCGAGCGAATCAGCTCCGAAGAAAGCGAAGACCGTTCCAAGATCAAAAAGGTCATGACGACCATTTTTAGGGATTTCCAAGGTGCGGTCCTCATCGATTATCTACAGAAGGGAAGGACAATCACGTGGCAATACTACAGCGCTTTATTGACCTGGTTCGTTGCAGTATTGAAGAAGAAAGGCACTCGTTTGCAGCTGCAAGTGCTTTTCCACCACGATAATGCACCGGCTCGTTCATCAATTAAATGAGTTGCGCTACGACCTAGTCTCTCATCCTGCATATTCACCAAATCTAGCCTTAGCAGCGATGTTTCCTATTCCCTAACTTCAGAAAACCGCTGGCAGGAAAGAGATTTGCCTCAAATGAGGGGGTCGTCGCAACTACAGATGATTATTTTGCAGACCTCGAAATATTCTACTTTTTCGACGGCTTGAAAAGACTGGAGCACCATTTGAAAAAGTGTATTGATCTTCGAGGAGACTACATCTAAAAATAAAAATAAAAACCACACCAATACCTCTTTTTATTTGTCGATTCCGGAAACACTTCAGGTCGCCCTCGTATCTTCTTATCTGTAGTGGCAAGTCCATCAATAGAAGTCGTATGTAATTAGCTAGATAGTCCTTATTGCTTATTCCGCTTAAATGGCAATCGAAAAAATATGGACCAATAATAGTGGTACCAATCAGGTCACCTGAAATAAAGAAAAGATTAGAGTAGGGAAATATGATTACAAGAAAAAGATAAAAGATTTGAAAAGCTACTGAATTCACTTCAACAACTATTCAAAGCATAGATTACTAGATAGGAGTATAATTTATTTTTATTTTATTAGATAACCTACATATAAACATTATTATCGATTAATGCATGTTATCTTACTAGTTTGGTACCTAATTCGTAAAATATAACTATTCGATCGACACTTCTAACATCAAATTTTAGGTTCCTGTACAAAATTATACCTTAAAAGTAGTCAGTTACGTGGCCAAGAAATGCTAAATATAGCCAAAACAACAACAGTACTAAATATGTAACAGTCAATATAAAAAGTTTTACATTTGAAATTAGCAAATTTTAGTCATTCAAAGATGTTTAACTTAGATTCCGATTTCTCAACACCCAGCACAGTAGACTATGGATATCTAGTATGAAGTACAAAACCTGAAGTATTACTATAATGACCGTTTGTTTCAAAACAATTATTGTGAGCGAAAGAATTCAAAAATCTAATAATATATAGTAGTGCCGGTTAAAAAAGAGACAAAAATGAACATTCTACATATAATAAAATAGTTTTATTGCAGAGAGATTTACTTCAAATATCTATCTTTCTCAGAATAATTTTCGATAGAATGAATGGCAAAAACGCACTCGATCAATCCTAAGAAAACACACATTCTATAATCGATTTGCTGGCGAGCGAACTGTTTATAAGCACGGTTGATGGTATGTTCGCTTGTGACGTCATACACACGAGAGAACGCCAAAACCCAGTGTTCGGTATGATGGCGTCTGATGTGTAAACATCACCCATTCTAACCTAAATTTTACTTTGATCTTAACAGGTATCCGATGTGTCGTGCGTTTATTTGGCTAGCTAATTCTTACAATGAATGCATACGATTTAAACGACTTTTTTAATAATGCATTTTTCAGTTATTATGTTTTGTGGAATAATTGAATAAACATATAAGGCGACACAAAATGATATTGAATGTTAAACAAGACGGAAATGATTTCTTTCACATTTTAAATTTATATGATCTACTGTGTATTTTGTGTCCTTACCTTCCATTTTATATTAAATAAAAAAGTTAACATAAAAGGATAAAGCAGTCAGTAGGTTATGAATAATGGCGATAATGAAACGTAAACAAACCAGATACACCAAACATATCACCGAGCGGTTTGCTTATTTGAACAACCAGTTTGCTTCTATGACGTCATAAATGAGTGAACAGTTCGGTGTTTGAGACCGCCAAAATAGAACCGGTTGCTGCTTTACCAAACAGTTTGCTCACCAAAAATCGATTTATATATTATCATGCTGAATCAGTGTATTTTATTCTCTCATCAATGAGCTAACCAATGAAGTTAGGGAAAGCCTAGAAATCTATCAATCTTGATCGATTGGTCAAACCAACCAAGAAATGCTCCAGATAATTCTAGAATGCTTAGCTACTTTCGCTTACTGTGTTAATCAGGTGTGATGGTAAGTATTTGGTCAAGAATAATTTCTAAATACTTCACATTCGACGCAATTGATAAATTTTCGTGAAATTTTCAGTATCCTGACCGATTTTTTCGGAGGTATTGTTTATGATGTAATATGTTTCGTGTAGGTATATTCCACATATTGGTGCAATAATGGTCGTCTTCAATGTTCAGTCCAGACAGATATTCAAATGCGACATATGTATTTCATAATGAATTATTATTTATTTGTATGCTTATTTTTGTCATAGTATTCCAAAAGGAATATTGACGTCAAAAAAGAATTGAAAAATAATTGTTATATATATATACTGCCTATAAATATACAGTATTTCTTTTATATGTTAATTATTGTCAAAATTACAACAACAAAACTATACTTATACGTGTAAAATGATCAAGTCAAAATTTTGTGTGTTCATCTATTACAATTTTGAAGGTATGAACGTTTAAAACCAACAAAAGCATGCACTAACTGCTTACAATTTCTTAGGAACAATATAAACATGTGGCTCTAGAGCAGTAATTCTCGTATTTTCCAACATATATAAATTCGCAAACTGTTGCAATTAAACAAGACTACCAGAATTCCATTAAAACTATATACTAGTATTATTAAGTCCGATGTATTTTTGACTTTAATACTACAATACCCAAGGGAGTTAAAATTCTTAGCTTCGATAGGAACTTCTATTACAGCGTACGTATCCGTACATACGATCCTGTAAAAATTTCTTACAAGTTTTTTCTGCGTCGGTGATAGGATGGCATTGCATATACGAAATTGAGTAATGCTTTGTTGTCTATAAGTGATACTCCGTCGGTAGACACAAACTTTCGATATTTTGCATGTTATAGGAAATCCTTAAATAAGAAAAGTTTTATCAGTCGTTATTCATTCACGTAACGGTAGACATTTTTCATTATATCAGAATAAATACACTATTGAAAGTTTTTAAAAGAATCGTTTTGAATAACTTACGACCTTGAACAAGCAACGTACCAACTTAGCGTTTCGTACAAATTTCTAAACTTTTTGACGTATTTTACGTTAACAGAATAACTCAAAAACTGATCTTGAAGAAAATGCAAAATAAACATGCTCCAATCTAGTACAGTACCGGCTTATGCTTGTTATACAATTACGTACTAGTCTTATTACACAGAAAAAAATCTATACCTATGTATCAACTGTTGTGTTACTTCGTCAAACCTACGCATATCATTAACCATACAATTACGCATATTTACCAGAGAATTTCGTCAAGAAAATACAGTTAATGGTGAACAAAGTATAAGGTGGTATATAAAACTTATTTCATGACATAATTTACTACATTATATTTTTTGTGTGAATGGCCGGTGCGTGAACACGTGTGTCGCATTGCTCTGTTTGTTTTATCAAATAATTCTAAACCAATAAGTTAAAGTATATTGCTTCTTGCATATTCTGTTGTTACTGAGTGTTGCCTTATTAGTCTGGTAATAATGCCGTCAGATACGCGTGCGGTAGCTGAGAAAAAGGACATTATAAAGTTATGTGTTACTGATATTCTAAACGATAAAACCTTTATTTCGTCGCTTGTCGAGAAAATCGCCGAACAAGTCGAAAGAAAAATCAAAGAAAAACTTGAAACGTACGATCAAAAACTGTATCAGCTGGAACTAGAAAATAAAATGTTATTGGATAAATATGATAGTGCTGAACAATACTCGCGACGCACTAATCTACGCATTGTTGGTTTAGAACAACAAAAACAGGATGATTTAGAAGAAAAAGTCATTGAAATTTTTAAACATAAAATGATGTTGGATGTGCCATTGTCCTGGATAGATCGCTGTCATCCAGTAGGGGCTATCAAGCAGGGTAAACAAGCGATTATACTCAAATTTGTCAGCTACAGGATGAAAAAGGATGTTCTCACTAAATGCAAACTACTTAAAGGCTCCGGTATCATCATTACAGAGGACCTCACTACTGATCGATATAAGTTGTATAAATCTATTAAAAATAAGATAGGACATCGCAACGTTTGGACTTGGGACGGTAATATCCATTTAAAATATAAAAACAATAAACTTGTAATTAAAAAACTTTCTGATTTCAATCAGATCAAATTAGATTAATCCTGTTCAGTTTATTTGCTGCAAAGTATGCGACTATATTATAGTATAATCCAGTTTAGATTTGGTGCATTAACTTAAATTCCCTAGATATACACACACATTTGCGTAATTTTTTTAAGTATAGTGTCATAATTATTAGCTAAATTATTCTTTTCATTAAATTACAAGGTGTAAATTTTGTAGATCTGTTGATTGTTATTATCTTTTCACAACTTCAGTTGCATCATTAAGTAATAATTTTCTTGTTCTTGCATTGCCGTGTGCTATTACAATAATATTGCATGCACATCTATGCAGTAGTGCTGCTTTATTTACATTACTGTTAATATTAATTATTCTTTTGTACTTTGTCTTATTGATTTGTTAGATTAAGACTTTTTAGAGTTGTAGTTTTAGTTTAAATATTCTCGTGGTACATTTACTTTACTCACCTTTTATAACTCACCCTCATTTCTTACTTGTATTTCTTGTATCTCACATAGTACTGTTGTTTCAAATTTCATTTGTGCTGCTTGACGCTAATCGTTTGTGATGAATTGCGCTGGTTTTGTCGTAGCCCATCTCAACGCTCGGTCACTCGTACCTCATTTTGCGGACGTGAAGCATTTGTTGTTGTCTATGGATGTTGATGTTTTGGCCATATCTGAGACATGGCTGTCTAATTCTATCGATTCTTTGCTTGTATGTATTCCGGACTATATTTTATATCGTAACGATAGGGATGGTCGCGGGGGTGGTACCGCTATGTACGTAAAATCAAAGTTTATTTCTTCCGAACTAGATACCACTTCCTTTGGATTGGAACAGTCTTGGATTAAACTTGCTAACAATAACATAAACTATGCTATAGGATGTGTTTACCGCTCGCCTTCTCTTCCAACTTCTACGTTTTTACCTAACTTTGATGATACTTTATCCTATATGTACTTAAACTTTGACAACATTATTTGCATGGGTGACTTTAATATTAATATGTTTGATGGTAACGAGGGTAGTGTTGTCTCGCTGTGTTCCTTACTTGAAGCATACAGTCTGGTTCAAGTTATTAGTAACCCTACTAGAATTTCTCGTAATTCTGTTTCTCTTATTGATTTGATTATCTTGTCTGACACATTGGATGTACTGCGCACTAGCATAGTCGATGTTTCACATGTTTCTGACCACCATTTAGTTTGTAGTGAAATCAATATGCAACGTATTTCCTCTACGCCTCAACTCACGTTTTATAGAAACTTTTCTAACTTTAACAATGATAACTTTTTAGCTGACTTGGAAGCAATTCCCTGGCACCATATTTATGATATTTCAGGTATTAATGAAAAAGTAAATTTTCTTACTGTTAATCTAATCTCGCTGTTTGACTTTCATGCACCTGTGGTAACCTCAAACACTACTAGACGTAAGCCTCCTTGGCTTACCTTTACTTTGTCTGAAATGATTAAATTGAGAGATCGCGCATTACGTAGATACAACAGCACTAAAAGTCCGACGCACAGGGAATACTATAAAATGTTGCGGAATCAAACTACTTATGCTATACGCCGTGAGAAAAAGTTTACTTCGCTCGTGAATTCAATAATGCCAACCCTAGACAGATGTGGAAAATTCTTAACAATTCCGTTTTAAACAAATGTCGCCCGCCTTTGCCTACTGAGTTGCAGGATCCGAATGTAATCAATAAATATTTTACCTCCAGCGTTAATTTAAATATTAATCCAGATTATGACCTCCTTGCGTATTACAAAGCTAATAAACATGCAAACTATCAAACTGAGTTTGAGTTTCACCTGATCTCTGAAAGGGATGTTATGTGCATTCTTGCAAGCCTTTCCTCTAATGCGGTCGGATCGGATGGACTGAGTCTCAAGATGATCATCTTGTCCTGTCCGTTTTTATTGCCATTCATCACGCACATTCTCAACTCTTGCTTGGCCCATGGACTGTTCCCGAGTGCTTGGAGAAGAGCTGTAGTTGTTCCCGTCCCTAAATCTGCCAGACCTACTGGTTTTAGTGATCTTCGGCCTATTAGTTTGTTGCCTGTTCTTTCCAAGGTTCTGGAACGAGTTGTTGATGGCCAGTTGCGCGCATATCTCTCTACGTATAACCTCTTGCCAGTGCGACAATCGGGTTTCCGTCCTGGTCACAGTTGTGTCACGGCGCTTCTGGACATTACCGACGATATTATTACTGCACGAGATAGAGGTGATGTTTCTTTTCTGGTATTACTTGATTATTCTAAAGCCTTCGACACGTTAAATCACGAGCTTTTGCTCTCTATACTGTAGTACTTGGGTCTTGGTGCGGCAGCGACTCGTTTCTTTGCATCGTTCCTCACAGGCAGGAGCCAATGTGTTAAAGTTGGTAGCAACTTTTCAGGTTTCAAATTTTTAACTAGTGGGGTACCGCAGGGAAGTGTCTGTGGCCCCTTGCTTTATATACTATATACTTCCATGATTGAAACATTTAATAGCACATTTTGTAAAGTCTTTTCTTATGCTGATGATACTCAGTTACTTTTCACATTTAAACAGAAAAATATAAATATTGCCGAACGCATTATCAATACTACGTTACAGTCGCTCTCCCAATTCTCTGTCAGTCACTGCCTAAAAATTAATCCTTTGAAATCGTCAGTTTTACTGTTCAGTGGTAGAGAAAGTGCTGAAACTTTGAAAACTTCCATTACAGTTCGTATTGATGATACAGACTTACTATGGGCACAGGGTGTCAAAAATCTGGGGCTTACTATAGACTCTGATTTGCGTTTTGGGTTGCATGTTACGAACGTTGTACGCAAGGCTTATGGCTCCTTGAAACTCCTGTATGCCAGTAAGGATGTCCTGCCCCAGCCTGTTAAACTATTGCTTTGTGATAGCATGGTGTTATCGCTTTTCAATTATTGCGATGTGGTATACGGCCCTTGCTTAACATGGGCTGATAGACAGCGTATTCAACGTGTACAGAATTCTTGCTTGCGTTTTGTTTACGGAATCCGGAAGTTTGATAGAATCTCACATAAATTGGTGGTGGCTAAGTGGTTCAATATGGAGGGTAGGCGTTTTTTGCATGCTGCGCTTTTATTTAGGTCTATTATAGTTAACAGGTCTCCTCCATATCTATATAACAAAATCACATATCGTACTGACGTGCACAACATCAACATCCGCTTCAGGAATGTAATCACAGTTCCGCGTCATCGTTCTGTTTTTTTCAACGCTCCTTCTCTTATTGCATTGCTTCATTATGGAATAACCTTCCTGAAAATATTAGGATAGTTGGTGGTGTAGTTTCTTTTAGAAGACAGTTACGTGAGTGGCTGGCGAGTGGGTTGCGGGATTAATGGGCGCGTAGGCGGCTAGATTTATCATTTATACTTACTCTTCATCTAAAGCACTATGTGAACCTATCTCTTTTCTTCCATTCCCTTTTTCCTGATCCTCTGCTCTCGCGTGCTTAATGGGTAACAATTTATTTTTGATTTATATGTATTCTCTGTTAGGCCATAGTCTACTTTTATTAATTTCAATGTAAATTGGTGCAGATGGTAGAACAGATTGATCTCTGATCATATCTGAATCTGCACCATTTGACTTCTGTATTGCTATTTACAATTATAATTATGTGTAATTATTAGTCAATAAATTATTATTATTATTATTATTATTATTATTATTATTATTATTATATATTTCAGAGTTGAAAAATGCAGATCACCGTTTTGTTTTACATTTAGCAGTGGTTAATACATGTACTGTAATTTGAAATCTCTTCACCCTTCAGATTCAATTTTGCTTGGGCAAACATCAATTTGTAACCGTTTCTTTACCATATTTAAAATGTATACCTACGTTTTTTGATTGATGGCTACCCATACATAATGCATAAATCAATCAGGCAGCAGTTAAAGTTGAAACAATGACCTGTGTAGGTGCCTGCGGCTGGACGATTTACCAATTCCATTAACACACCAATTATGTAAAACGTCCCAAGTCAATAAACGTAAATTTTGTTTCGGTTCGTGCGACTATGTCGTTTATAGACTGCGTTACTCTCACCCAGCAGGTTGGCTCTTTAAAGAAAACACTTTGAATTTAATTTTTCAAACAATTTGCATTTAATTCTTTTTCGGTCGAAATGCCCGTAATGGACTGTTGGTATGTAAAATGGAGCTTGGCGAATAGTAAGAATTTAAAAATATTAAACAGAAATCCTTAACACGAAAACAATAGCTAGGAAAGATTAACCTTGTATTTTAACACTATAGGGTAATGTTTTCTATTTGGACATTGACAAACATTACAAAGAGCAATACAAGACAATTAGCTTCAGAAAACATATAATTAATAATAAAACAAACAATAAATAGTAATATTAATACCAAGGCACAAACGTAGATGAATACAATACATACATTATAACAATGTTCAGTAAAAATGTTGAAGAACCGAATACAATATTAAAGACGCTTTTGTCAACCTCAATGAAGTTAACAACTTGGCGCTGCCGTATCTAATATGCTTAGATCCGCGTTTTATATTTAATAATATACCTACTTCACTAATTGAGGAACTATTGAGGTCGCAGTTAAAATTCTGGTGACGTGTGGAAATTCATTTTTTCTTTTTGTTAAGACGACAAATAAAATAATTTGCCCTACTTTGAACAGTTTCTTCCGGCGTATAGGCGGTTATATTTTCAATTATACGGTCACTCATCATCGTTAATGGTAAATTCGTTATCGATGACAACGTATCAAGGAAACATTCGATTTACATTTTACTCTTCAGACTAATATATTTACATAATGGCCTTTCCAAGCTTTAAGCTTTTTAACATTAAAAGAAAATGTAATTTGCTGACAGCATAATACATACATATATACACATATTTCTTTTATTTGAATATGATTCCCTAGCTTTTTAGGAGAATATATATTTAATCAAGGTTTCACTTTCACTGCAAAGGATGTAGACATATCAAATACAACTTTGTGTAACTTTGAATCTACAAGAGTTCGTATTAGTCAAAACAATAAAATTAAATAAAAAGAATGCACATTGGGTAGGGATGTGTTCCACAACAATTTCCAAAAGCTATAAACATCTTTATTTATTCTCTGATTTTGATAATCTATACATCAAATTGAATCGCATATAATACACGAGTAACGAGAGTCAACTCTTTTTTCTCAAATTGTGTATATATCTTTTTATAAAAAAAATTTCACCTACGTAATTACGATGACTACGGCCAACTACGGCAATTACGTTGAGTTGCCTTAGCTACGAGTATAAATTAAAAAGTTTCAAAACTCACAAACTTAGTAAATATTATTATTAACATTGTTTTTAGAAAGTGTTTCAAAATGACAGTGACACATAGTATGTCCTCCTACGTTACCGGTTACAATAATTTCAAATTTTACTTAGAATTTAAGTTTAATAATGAAGCAGCGTTCATCTCGGCCGGTGTTTCTTTCGAGCGGTTATCATTAATGATCTTTGTCATTAATGATTATGACTATGTTTATTGACTCCTAGTTGTTTATAAAGGTTTTCTACAATTCCACACGTCTGTTCAAAACATGCAGATATACTGTTTTTCAAAAGTTATTCTTGGAGATAACATCAATGGCTTTCTTCTAGATTCGCTTGATTTTCATGATTCCACTATAAATCACTATCAATTAAAACGGGCCGATAGCCTCAGTGGTTAGGCGGCTGCCTATTGTTGTGATAGTGATACTGCGTCTTCATCTTTCGTTGGTGATAGTTTAAAACTGCAACATTTCTCTTCTACACATTATTACCACACAGTATTGTCAAAAAATTACAATAACCTGCTATTATCTATGTGAGTTTTTTCCAGATATTCTAACATGAAACAAAATTTTCTAATCAAAAGAATATACGAATACTCGAATTTATAAATTTTATTTCTGCATCAATCACATATGTATCTACAGTAACAACATCGGTTCAGCTACCTATTGTAAATCCATTGTAATCGCAAACAAAATACTATGCAAGTAAATTAAAATTTTTATAATTCACAGGTGTTATACTGAGCATATAGAGATGTTAAATAAAATTTAAACTCTACCTACCTAACAAATAAAATGAACTGATGGTACCGAAGACAACATGAAGATTAAAACAATAATTTCTTCAAACGCACATAATTAAGCAGTAAACAAACATAATATCCGACTAGGTGGTGACGTACTACAATACACAATTACACTTAATTAGCATAGCAGTTTAATACAATACCCAGTATATGACACCTATATTATTGGATATTTATAACACCTGAAATTGTATATTTTTATTATATCAGTTACACCTTCTCTGCCAGATATTTCTAAATGGCGTTCAATACCGAATTTAACTTGGATTAATGCACTTTGAAAATGCATTTTTTTTCTGTGTAACGAATTACCATTTGGTTAGGAATGGAAAACTGCTGGTCAACTAATCTAATAAATGGTTATACTTACTCAAAGGCAGAAGTAAGCGAACAACAACGAACCCTTTTGGACATTTTTCCTACTTCAATTGCAATCACATTTCCCATTTTAGTGCGCAACCTCTAATATTTTCTTCAGTCGACCGAAATAAATTTAGACAAGTTTCAATTAATATTCGGTACAGTAAACGCAACGAAACACAATACAGTGCGCCTCAACCGTATAATTTACTATAGCGGGAACGCTTCGTTAAACCCGAACAAACATAAATTGTTGTCTACGCGCTCTTTTAATTAAATAAATGTGGTAGTGCCGCCACTAGTCGTGATACTGTGCTCGCGTTTCTTGCTACATTCGCTTACCCTCTCATGTCTACTTCTCTATATATTATATATTATTACGCCATTGTAATAATACTACTATAATTAAGAGGGTAGTAACACAAAGTTCGTGACCTGGCGTCGTAGTAGGCGCTGCTTGAACTCCGGTAGTTAAATTTATGAAAACTTCTCGTTCTCTTAATCGCTTCGGAAAATGTAAGTTCACACGATTTCATTGCAAGCGAAAGGGTAATCTGTGATTTATATTATTTTAAGGAAAGCCTTTGTAAGGGGTCTTGCTTCATAACATAGGTAATATAGAGAGCGACGACATAGCTGAAATGATTATTATGCTTTCTATGTAGCTTTTTAGTATCGATCTAGCAACGTGAAAGTTTTTAATTAACTACAGAACAAAAACTTGAATACTTAGCACGAAATAATTCAATTAATATCCCAGTGAGCTAAGCGATCTTCTAAATATAACCTACTTTATATAGCAAGAAGCAAAGATTTGGATTGTGGCAAATACGTTGCGAGAATTTAATCGAATTTGCAGGTATATATCTACCATTAAGGTATTAAAAATCTATTTTGAAACTCAGATAACGTAAAGTAAGTAATCACATGTTTTAAGAAAGGA
The DNA here is from genome assembly GCA_023690525.1 of Holotrichia oblita. Taxonomy (NCBI): domain Eukaryota; kingdom Metazoa; phylum Arthropoda; class Insecta; order Coleoptera; family Scarabaeidae; genus Holotrichia; species Holotrichia oblita. Next base: position 99,958,930 of record CM043015.1, on the reverse strand, counting down.
AGTAGATAGAAAAATAAAAAATACAGGTCTGTTTTCTTAAATTCATTTATGTGATTATATATAATTTGAAAAATATTCTTGTTTACCATTTACCTGTTATAAATATGAATGTTATTCATAACTTTTATATTGATAATTTACAATATTTTGGCACAGAATGTAGAGCTGCGAAAAATGGAAGGTACGTAAATATCACGAAATAAATATACATATACTTGTTATATCCAGTGACATTCATACATCAATATTTTTTAGAGCTACTCGAAAAAGTTATGGAGATAATGCAATATTCTAAAATATTTAAATCAGAAATTATTTATTTAAAACATTAACGGAGCGATAGCCGCAGTGGGTAGGCGGCTGGCTACCATTGTGGTGAAGCAATAAGAGAAACAGTGACATTTTTCTTGGAGAATTAAAATCCGGATCGACTTACCATTCGCCGTCGGGAGCAAAGTGATTAACAGCGCGACATTATAAGAAGCGGTTTAATGCTGTCACAAAGCCATTTGAACACAATTATACACACAGAAAAACTACACCGGGAGATTTGCACATGTTAATGGCCACACAAGTGATACGGCTTAGGAGTCACTGCAACTAAGCAGCCATCAGATACACAAAAAATTAATAGTGCAATTATTACAATTTTTAAAAAGTAATCCATGTTCTCGAAATGTGCAAAATGTGCATAGGATGCGTATGCGACTAATTGAACTTATACTGTATTTCTGCTGCGTCCTTTGATTTGGTATGCTATTTCAATTTTGCTGTTAATATTTTCTTAAAAATAAGCTTCTGCTATAGTAGACTTTTCCAGCCGACGCGACGTGGCAGTCTATCCGCATCATTAACACTAGGCAGCTCAGAGTAATTATGTATCGCAGAGAAATAGAAAACTACTGTCATTATTAAGTTTAAGCGCAATTGTCGTTAGTAGTAACTCAGAATTCTTATTAAGGACAGTTTTAAATTTGTGTTATATAGATAAGTCTGACTAAGACAATTGAGTTTCTACTACTTCCACTAGTTGTCAGCATTACTATTTTTTGTAATATTATAAGAAATACAGTAAAAGGTGTAACGGAACGCGATAATTTCAATAATTCTATTTATTTTATTTTATTAAATATTAATGTGATAAGGAAAACAAGGACTTATTGTATATGTATATTAGAAATGTTATTTTATTTTAATTAATGCAATACACCTATTTGTATATTTCCGTAACTGTATAAAATGATCTCTTTGTCCTATATTCATAATAGTTTAAAATGGTAATAGTTTTTAACCGACAACGAACAATCATCATCATCGCTTCCACTGAATAGACAACACTTTTCGCTCGACTGCTAGGGAGATAGTTCGCTCCGCAATTACTATAAAATAGTTTGTCAATTCAGAGCCAGTTAGTGTTTTTGTTTTATTATATTTGTTTAAATAATCAGTATCAAACAAGGTCGTGATTACTGGGATAGGCCAGCACGTAGCCAATAAATAAAATACTGGTAGAAGAACAAACAAGAAGGGACACGCCCGAAGCCCCAAGACAAAGCGAAGAGACAACCGGACATTTTGGCGGAACGAACAGCGTCAGCGAGCGTACGCGAAGAGAGAAGAATTTGTAAAGGTATTTGGCCATTATAAACTATTATCTTTTATAAAACGAGCTCGTTGCAAATAAAATCATTAACTATTATTCTATATAAATTTTACCGTTGTTGTTATATTAAATTCAGATAGGTATTTAGCTTTGTTAGTTCTTTAGTCATCTAAATCGCGTAGTTGTTAAAATAAGAAAGGTGCATTTAATATTAAGACTTCATTTAATATGTTCTAATTGTGTATCTATATATTCATTCGTTTTACTTAATATATTTGTTATTTGTTCATTTGATGCCTTTTCATTTATTCAGTAACAGATAAGTTTGCATATTTTGTGTTATTAATTATTGTTAAAATATTCTAAATCGTTTTACCGCACGCACCTGAGAACGTATAAAGGAAAGATCATAAGAAAGTGTGTAAAATAAGTACATGTTCTTTTTTATTACGTTAGAGCGATTGCCACCAACATTTTGCTAGTCAGGGGAATTAATTTATTTATTTCGGTATCAGTAACGTCTGTCATTGTGGTTCTCATAGGGAGATTTGTTCATATACCGTGGCGCCCAAGATTATAAACACGTATTAGCACATTTTAAGATCGTTCTTGCACAATATAGCGCACAACATAAGCCTGTACCATTACAAAGGTAATAACGGTAGCATTCAACCAAGTTTTTTATTATCTTGTGAAGTTTTAACCTTTTTATATCTGTAGGACTCAAATCAAAGATCGTCATTTACCATATGTTGCGATGATAACTTTATACCTACATGATGTAAAGTAAGAGCAAAACATGTTACCTGTAGTAAAGCTAGTTAACACTTTTCAAACTCTTATCAGCTATTGCAAACTAATGAGCAGCATCAGTTGTCAGTAGTCGTACCTTTAGAAATGCACTTAATTAGGTCATAACAACTGGGGAGACTTTTTAGAAAGATCGGCAATGATGATCAGCTATACAAACAATTGTTGTTTACTTGTTGACAATATGGAAGCTGTTATTGTTTGCGAATCTAGTGTAGGTATAACTACAACATAGATCTAGGTACCCTCTATAGATATCCAACTTTTTTCGAATACGAATAGTAATTGAATACGATGGCGTCATATATGTACATAGTAGTTATGCCATAATATCAGTTAGTACTCATTAAAGCATATGTTGTATGTGCATCAGTAGTGCTAGAGACTTCATTCTATGTCATACATAAAATTAATACACAAGCGTAGAAAATCATGCTGACATAAGAAACCTACCAGCGTTGATACCAAAGTCTGAAGTCTATATACAAATTCTACATTGATTGTAGATATTGTGACACTTTCAGAATGATTAGGTATTAAAATATACTCTACCATTTAAGAAAGGAAATTTGGAATTTCTTTTTATGAATCTAGAAATTGAACTGTGGGGGATCCTTGCAACAAACCTAAGTACCATACTGAAATTACTACGCATGTGAAATGTACAATGTAGACAGTAAATAGTTTTCAACATAGAAGTAAAATTGAACAATTACAAAGATATTAAAATGTTTGTAGCTTTAAAAACCTTAAAAAATGTATTAACGCTACCCAGTCTTATTAAATAGAACAGTGCTCATAAATGTTTTAACTCTTTAACCCAGAGTAAAAAATATGTTAAGTTTGATTTGTAATCTAGGGCCAATGAAAAAACAAATTTTTAAAACAAATTTGCATTCATTGCAGAAAGCATAGTATATACATACATACGTTCAAATAAGCAATATTTCACTACTTGTAGAAAGTGAGTTCAAAAAAGAATCGTTTGCTGCAGGTTTTAGATAACACATAGTTCCAGAATAAATTGTTAATTAATCGGTAACTAGGTCCTTGAAATTGAATATCTCTTCGGTTTACAAATAATAACGAAGTCATTAGCTATGCGAGGCAGTAAACGGAGCCTTTGTAATTCATACTCAAATTAGTGTATGCTAGTTGCTTATATGAAATTGTTCTTTACTGCTTACTCCAGATACCCAAACGAAACTTGATCCTGCTTTGTGCAGTAAGGTACTTTAATTAGCCATTAAAATTATTTACGTAAAAAGTATCGTTTCCCTTCCTTCGCAGCATTAAATTTCGTATGTACTGTGGGTTGGTATGGAAAAATATGTTTACAGGTTCTTCCAAAATAATTGCCTTAATTTTATACTTCTTTTCGATATTTATTTCTTTTAATTGCCTTAATTTTATACTTCTGTTATTATATTTATATATAAAAATAAAGGAATATCGGGGAATCCAGCAAATAAAACCAATTCTTCAAATCGAGTTTTCTATTTTTTTAGCCAATATTTCGCACTGTATTCAGTGCTTCATCAGGGCACACTAAAGGACAAACCATGGTCAATACATTAAAATATTAGTTTAACATTGTTACTTACAATTCTTAAACTCAGTGAGAGAAAATTATGTGACATAAACTACATTAAAACCCAGGATGACCGTGGATTACTATACATATATTTTTTAAATTTTACAAATTTTACAACTTCAACATGTAAAGAAATAGTAATCCACGGTCATCCTGGGGATTTAAATAATTGGTTTTATTTGCTGGATTCACCGATATTCCTTTATTTTGGTATTGAGTTCCAACGGCAAAGACTCCTTGTCTGTTTTATATATAAATATATTTATTTTTCTATTTAAAAGTTGACATTTTCTCGCTCGCGAAGTGGAGCATTTTCTACCATTCAAGTTTGTTTTTGATTATTATTAACTGCTTCATATTTAATAAAGTATTACATCTTATTCTTGTTTACTTTACCTTGTGCGTCATGTGTAGAGTCGGCAGAGAGGGGCAAATTTCACTCCAATGCGGAGAACAACGTGGAGAGGCCGACTGACATCGCTTATGTTCGTGACCTTCATGAGTGAGCATGAGCGATAGGGACGTATGAATATTTACACATAAAACGATGATAGAAAAATATTATATAACGTGCTTAAACACATACAGTTTTAAGAATCCCAAAACTATTAAACAATTCAATCGTTAGATATGTTTCCACACTCGTTTCAGTCAAATGAGTACGGCGTGCGGAATAAATATTTTTTAATAAAAGCGACCGTTCCACGTCTAGTGATGTATTTGCAAATTTAAAGTAATCATTGTGACAATTTAATGGATCTTTCGAATCACCTTCCGAAATTTGGCTTATTATGAGGAAATCGGAATCAATAACAGTTTTAAATAACACACATCCACAATTTTTTATCTTTCAATTCTGCTTTAATTCTTCTTTCAACATAGTAATGAGCAAATCGCATAACGTTTCTTATCGATGTCCGACTTGGTAATGTGTAATCCGCATACTTGCTCCAGCAAGAGCCAAATGCTTCTTGGTCCAGTAAAGTGAACGGTAGATTATATAGATTAAAACAAACACCTACATCAAATGTTAGTTGTTCGCTGTATCGTTTGCCACGAATTGCAGAATTGTGTTTTACTCTTTTTAGGTAACGTTCACACTTCCACCTGCTGGTAATTTAAAAGTTATGTCTTTCGTCGTATAGTTTCAATATTGACCTCGAGTTTGGATTAAACCTTGTTAACTGATAATCGTAATTTGTATAACTGGCATGGAAAAACTGAATTTGAAAGGTAAATTTGAAATGAATATGCTAATATAGGATAAACATGTTTAAATAACGTATCGACTGCAAACCAATATTTTAACAATTGTACTACTGCTCTGCTAATTTTGGCGCGGCTATATGTCTGCGTATGTTGCGAGAAAAATCCGCTTAGGAACACGCTCTCAGAGAATCAAAATTGGTGCACTGTGTTGCTACTCATTTTACTATTACCCAGGTCATTTTTAAATAATTGCTATGATTTCACGATATCACACTCTTGTAGATACTTTTTGCTTTGTATATTATATTTCTAGTGTTTTTGAAGAAGTATATCGAGGCCATTCTCTTTGTACCTTTTCCCTCCCATAAAGCTTTCCATTTTATTTTTCGAGTTTAAAAGTCAAAAAATTTCTTTAATGATCCCTCTTTCCTTTTACAGTTTAGTAATAATTGATAAAGTTCTTTAATGAAATCACGTTACAACATATATGTATTTGTTGCACATCAAATTTGTACGTGTTTCAAAGCTCTAAAGTTTTTTAAGGCCACATTATACATAAATCTGTGTACTTGTTACACATATACCGCTCGATTTGAGTGATAGGATAAATAACGGCGGGAAGGGGCAAGGGGTACGAAAATTCGCTAAGAAGTGGGGAGGCGTATGAGTCTACCACAGCGCTGTAGACTAGCCGAGACTAGACTGTGACAGGGAGACTGGTGCGCGTCCCCACTTCTTAGCGAATTTTCGCACCCCTTGCCCCTTCACGCCGTTATCTATCCTATCACTCAAATCGACCGGTATAAATTGGCCAAAAATATGCTGTATTGTTTTATTAATGTTAAGCTTTTGATAGATTAGCAAAGGTTATAATTACATTGGATGTCACGGTGTGCCCTATGCAAGCTCATTGTATATTTCGCCGACAGTATAGCTGTATCAGCCTTCCACCAGCTTTGGTTAATATACAGGCTTACTCTTTCGTTTCAGCTTCAAATCAATTTCCTATTGTCAATTGTAATTATAATGTCGATTCCAGTTTTATTGCAAATTATATTTATAATTTCATCTAAATTTTATGGTAAACTGTATTTATAGTTTGCGTCACCTTTTAGTGGTGATGGTGTGCAAACTTTTTTCATGATCATGCCGTTTTCCTTCTCTGCGTCGACAACTTTCCCGCAAAGAGGTACCCGCAATGGTTCTGCATGGGAGACGGACATACAATTCTTCAAGGTCGGGTGTAATTTTTTTAAATAGCATTTTTTAGCTAACGTAATTGTTGCCTTTTTATGTAGGTATTATTGCGCCGTCTTATTTCTTGTAAATACATATTTTATTGTTTTAACTTCAATCTGTACAGTGAGGAGGTGCACGACCCTTCAGGCAGATTTAATTTTTTTCCCTGAAATCTGCTGAGGATTTTGCTCGCACGAACTAACTAACTTTGCACTAGACGAAATAAAAGTCTTCTTCGGCGTCATATTTGTTCTTCATGATATTTAATGGTCTTATTCAAACTCGATTACAGCAATGTAGAACCTATGCCTCTTATTTGTTTCAAATTTAATATATATATTAAATATATATATTAGAGTTAGAAAATAATTGTATTTCAATCCAAGCTTTACTTATAAATAATATGGAATTTCTAGTGATTTAGAACAAAATTTTGACTTTAAGCTTGCGCAACTATTATTTAGTCTGTAGCATGCTGTACATATTCAGTTAAGTACATACAACGCTAAAACACACAATCGATATTTTTACGACTGTAATGACTATGTAAATGCATGGAACACAGTAAGTCCATTTAATTTAGATCATGTAAATGTACCCACTCTTGATGTGTACCTCACGCCGAAACAACATTGAATGCTGCTGAAAACCTAGATATACATTCAATGATGTGCACGGGTGATGGTTATCAAGCAGTATTGTACCGAAATGATTCTCGGCTGATTTATGTCCGCATATGCCGGGTACGTGTGACATATATGCAAGCATACGTATACACAATGACGCGGAGTTACGCCCCTTTTTGCCAGAATCCGTTTTTTTGTTCGTAAAAATTCTTTATTGTTATTTACGTCCACAATCAATCTTCTTTATTATTGAATTAAAACACTGAAAAATACCCACACATTCCACTTAAATCATTGAATGTAATATATCGGCATTTGTGTGAAACACAGATCTCACTCATGACAAATATTGCAAAGTGCACTATACATCCTTTTTATTCTATCGATTTAGTAAACTGATAACGACTAATATGAGCATATACAGTTCGTCAATAATACTACCAAAGTGTTAAGTTTTTTAAGTCATAAACAATAGTACTACATTTGCCGTAGCTAAACTAGCGTCTAATATACAATTCAGCTAAATGATTTAACGCCTAGAAATTCTGGTCTACTGCCTGTAATTTTCCGATGAGAGTATTTTGTTTTGAGGTCAGCGGTTGGTCCCTCCGACTGTCTAAGATGTATTAAATCAAGTGTATAAAAAATTAAGAAAACACCAGCATTTCGTCAGTTTGAATAAGTTTACGATAGAACTTGTCCCTATATTTTTGCATGCGCATTCATAATGTGAACTCGACGTTATTGGGTGCTGGAAGATGTTTTGACCACTACAATGAAGTTTGGATTTTGAGTGGATCTACAGCCGCAGTCGTAATAATAACTCAAGGCTAGCCAAGACCCCTGTAATTGGCGTAAGATTGGGGGATGCTAAGGCATGAATGATTGTTATTATTATCAAAAAAAAAAGAAAATCATGTATGAAATTCGAACCTCTTCAATCACAGTTTTTCTATGTCGCTTCTACACCCATTTCTAAGCATTGACGCATTGGCGCAACAGGTTAAAATATACAGGGTGACATAGCAAAAACTACAATGCGTCGCAACATATGATAGAGGACCAAGAAATAACAAAAATAGTTCCTATACACACATGTTCGATTGCTTTTTGTTTTCAAGTTAGAAGCTGTTGAAGTTAAAAGGCTTTTATTAAACAAAACAACATTAAAAAATATAAGATAGGTATTAGTTCTACATAGGGTGTTCAAATTGGTGACCTTGTTCCTGAATACACATATCGAATCTTCGTGTTAATAACTGACAGCATATTTGAAATATATTAGCACTATTACGAAATCTATCAGCAGGCTCCACAATTCTGTTACATAATAATTGATCTTTCTGCAGAATACACTTTATGCTGTTGATTCAGTATTACGTTCTGATGAGGGTTTTCATCGCTCCAATAATGCATACTGTGAATATTCGAAATGCCATCGCGACTGAAATCTGCTTCATCGGTAAACAAAATTAATGGCAGAAAGTTTTACCCTTTATTTTGCAACCACTCGCTAAATCGTAAACGCGGTAGGAAATCATGTTTCAATAGGTGATGAATTGTTTGGAAATTAAATGGATCAAGAAGTTGTTCTTTCAAGACTTTCCTAACAGATTCACGATTGACATTCGGTACAGTTGCACTTATTCTTCTGGTGCTTATTCTAGGATTTTCTTCTCCTATGTGTAAAATAGCTTCTATATTTGCAACAGTACGACGAGTTCTCTTAACCTCAGAACCATATTTTGGTTTTTTAAAGCAACCATCTCCTCCCAAACGCCTGTATTTCACGAAAGTATAGCGCACCATTTTGAACGAAAACTTTCAATAAACTAAGTTAATATTGCTTTCACATTTACCAAATGTTTTGCTTCATGAAACATATTTTTTTATTGCCTAGGCAAAAGTAAAAAAACAAGAACAATATAAAAAACAGTGTGTAACTTGAAAACAAAAAGCAGTCGGACATGTGTGTCAACCTTTTTTGTTATTTCTTGGTCTTTGATCACATGTTGCTATGCGTTGTAGTTTTTCATATGTCACCCTGTAGATTTTATTAAATTAAATATTGAAAATTGTTGCTTAAATGTACTCAAATTTATATTAAAAAAGATTAAATTGATATTTAAAATTAATTAGATAAATTTACCTTAATTTGCTGTGTGTGAATGTATGTGCAAATTGTTTTCTCTCTTTGCTATACCCAACCACCTAGACTCGCGAGATCCTTCTTTACACAGGTTTTAGATTAAAAATGTTGTTGCCGCAGTAGATTATAGCTGATATCGTTTTTTTTTTCAAACTTTTGTACCACCACTGAACGCTGTTACTACTATTGTCATGGGAAATATTTAATAATAGAAAATAGAATTTTACTTTTCAAATAAAATTGGAGTTTTAATAAAAAAAAATTAATCTCAGGATTCGCAAGTTCCTAACACTACAGCACGTGTAGTGAATAAAATACGAAAGCTTATCCTGAAAAAAATACCCAATACAATACAAATCACAAAAAAAAAGACAAAAAGATGTTTTACAAGAAAATATAATTTATTAACTTAAAAAAATAAATAAATAATTTAGACTATTTAATATCTTTCAAATTCTCGACTTTTTGAGAAAATATTCAAGTTTAAGTGCTACTTGGACTTAGCGTAAAATGTTTATTACAAGTTAACTTCTTTAATATTTATATTAAAAAAATAATTATTTTACTGTAAATAATATTTTTTTATACTTCGAATTTATCTTTTAAATTTACTAAAAAAACATTAATAATTTTAAATTAAAAAAAATAATTTACGCTTAGAAAAATTTACCTAGTTTTATTTACTCAAAAAAAATTATAAAAAATTATAAAAATAGAACTTAACTGGATGGTTTTCTTCGTCTTGTGTGATAAATTAATGTTGTAATTTTGTTACAATGTTTGAGTGTGCTTTTGTACAAATTTAATGACATAAAATTGATTAATTACTTTAGAACATATGATTTGATTTATGGTGCATTTAACATCCCGCTGTCCTTGTCGCTGGCTGGATTTACAATAAGATTGCAGCTGACCTATACCCCCCCTTCTACGTCAGACGGCTGCTGAGCCAGAAACCTTACATCGATTCGTACATATGCGGATAATTCATCAATGATGCCAACTTAAAAAGTTTATCAATTTCTAACATTCAGATAATATTTTAATAAGAAAATGAATGAATTAAAACATTATTCGCACGTGTGTGCCATCGTGATAATGCTACGTAGTTTAAATAATAATTGACTTATTTTAAGAGGCGGCTATGTTATGGCAGGGAGCACTCAGCCGATAACAAATTAGTTATGCATAGCTTTCGGCGTTGTTAAAGGTTGAAATTAAATTTCTAAAAACTCATTTTGTTCCAAATTTGTTGCTTTGTTGCAAGACCCCATTGAGAATAATAAATTATTTGTCTATTACGAAATATATGGAAAAATGTATTATAATAGGGTCTTGCAACTCGTCTTGTTATGTACATAAGAATGGTAAAGAAATAAATTAAAAATATGCTTGCGTGAGTTGTGATTTCGCGCCATCTTTGCTGTTACGAGATTTTTTATGTTGAAACACCCTCTTAAAAACACAGATCAGATAGGTAAGTGTGGTTTCGCAAATACTATATTAATTTAGTGTTTTTATTTTTTGTCAGTTACCTACAGCTGGATACACATCTGTCAAGCGAAAATGGAGTTATGAATGAGTGCTTGACAGAATAACATTACAATATATTGCTTGATTATTAATTATTGGTGATATGCTTTTACCACTAACCGTCTTTGCATTTAGGTATACATGTTTGGTCAAAACTCACTTGATACAGGTATTTTTGTTTCTACTTTACATTAATGATATTTCTAATACTTTATCTACTTGTAAATTCTTACTTTATGCTGACGATCTTAAGATCTTTAAAAAAATTGAGACCGTGGACGATTGTAAACAGATGCAATGTGAACTGAACAATTTTGCAACATAGTGTAATAAAAATAATAATAATAATAATAATGCACTTTATTACCCAACGGAAACCAATTACAGGGTAAACTAACAACACAATTATACATGTATTACACATTAATAATATGTAGTAACTTAATTACAATTCATAATCACAATACAATATTACGATTGATTATTTCACAAAATTATAGACAGCAAAAATATAAAAGTATGAGTAATCCTAGCTACAAAAAAATATCATCAAAATACAATACATTAGTTCTAGGTGCCGGTAAAACAAATGTGACAGAATAACGGGCAGACAATCAAGGAACGTGAAAGTGTAAAAGTTCCAATAAATTAGGAGAGTTAATCCGACCCTGAAATAATTTTTGAGTAAATCGAGCACAGTGAATTTCTCGTCGAACTGTCAAAGATTCTATGCCGTGTCTATCTAGAAGGCATTTATAATCAACACCTCTGGGAGGATACTCACCATCCAGTTTGAATGACAGAAATTTAAAAAATTTACGTTGAATACGTTCAATAGCTAGCTGATAGCAAACATAATATGGTGACCAACTTAGTGAAGCGTATTCCAAAGAACTTACTATAAATGCGAAATATAAGGACTTTAACGTAGCTGAATTAGTAAAATATTTAGAAGATTGCATAATAAATACCAAATTCCTCGAAACCCGCGAACAAAGTGTATCGATGTGAAGCGAAAATGACAGGCATGAATCAAATAGTACACCCAGATCTTTGAAATTTGTATTTTTTTCTATTCTTAGACCGTTTATATGACGAGTCAAAAATATTAGGTTTTTTGCTGTAAGATACAGAACAACATTTGCCTATGTTAACTTTAAGAGAATTAGCAGAGCACCAATTTACTAAATTATTCAAATTTTTTTGTAGTAACACAATATCATGGGGTGTGTCAATAGTAGCATAAATCTTTATGTCATCCGCATATGCAAGTATAGGACAATCTACAATATTAAGCAACTCATTAATATAAATTATAAAGAGTAAAGGTCCTAAATTTGAGCCTTGGGAAATCCCTGAAACCGATATAAATTCTTGAGAATTGTAGCCATTGTAGTGGACATAATTTACTCTCTTATCTAAGTAGGAAGCTAGTAAGTTGTTAAATGATGAAGTTTGTAAAGTAGAACACCATGATCAATTGGATCAAAGGCACTAGATAGATCGGTATAAATTACGTCAACCTGTTTTTGCTGGTCAATCTATTCAGCTATAAATTGAGTAATTGTTGTCAGATTAGTGACGGTTGACCTTCCAGGAATAAAACCATGTTGATATGGTGATAAGTACTGTTGAATGTTCATTAAAATGGCTGAATATATAATATGCTCAAAGACTTTCGCAAAATTAGAGAGTATCGATACTGGTCTGTAATTTTTCAGTTGAGATTCATCACCTTTTTTGTAAACCGGAATAATTGTTGCTCTTTTCCATAAATTAGGAAACGTTGAAGTTTTAATTGACAAGTTAATTAATAACATTAAAGGATAAGTATATCTAGCGTCATGTATTAAAAAACTTGGTATTGAATCATCACCAGCAGTAAATTTAGCAGGAAAGGCAGACATCACATTTAATACAGCATCTTCCGTCACAGTAGGAATGGTAAAAGGTAACGTATTCGGGCATTCAGTAGTAATAATTGGTTATTTGTTGTTTGATTACGGCAAAATAAATTCGCAAAGGCATTAACTATATCCACTGGAGACTCAATTAGTTGATCATCACAATGTAGTTGTCCGGGAATTCTAGTGGTCCCTTTCTTGCAATTTATAAAAGCAAAAAGTTCTTTAGGATTATGCTTTAAAGATTATTCAAAGTTATGCACGTAACGGCTGTATGCAGTTGAAATTTGGTCTTTACAAATATTTCGCATTCGCTTAAATTCGCGGTCATAAAAAGAACTGCGCATGGATTTCCATCTTCGCCTGTAATAATCTTTAAGTTTTAAATTAGAAATAATATTTGGGTTAAACCAAGGTGGATATTTCCTCGTGTTATTTGTTTGATAAGGAACAGACCGTCTCATTATTGCGTAGAAAGTATTATAAAAATCAGCAATGACTAAATTTACGTCGTCATAGGTATCAAGAGAACTCCAATCAGCGTTAAGTAAATCATTATAAAGTTGTATAAAATTTGCTTTACGATAGTTATATCTGATATTGTTGGCTGAAGGAAAAGAACGAGATTGTGTTGCAGATTGAAACTGCAAAGATATAGTTAAAGCGGGATGGTACTGATCGATAGGAACTAAAGGCAACAAATCTTCATCAATCACAACATTGCCATGTATATTAGATAGTACTAAATCCAAAAAAGAATTGTTGCAATTTTTAATAGTATTAAATTGTGAAAAATTTAAGAGTGTGCAAAAATTTTGAAGAACTCTACTTCTGTTACAATTAAAATTGGTATTTAAAAAATGAGGAAGATTAAAATCGCTAATAAGTACAGTAGGTTTATCCAGCAACAAAACTTCAAGAGTATCAATAAACATTTCAAAATCATTGGCGAAAACATCTGGAGGAACATAAACTGCTGCAACATAAAAAAGGAACGATTTGTTCTTAAATTTGGATAAGTGCAAATTTATTAGGTTCATAAAAAAACGTTATTTTATTGATGATAATTACAATCTAACTGGTATGATACTTGATCGTGTTGATAATACTAGGGACTGAGGGTTTTTTTTTATTCTAAGTTACAATTATTTAATATCCATGTAGACTACACGCGCTTTTAAAACGCTTGTCGAGTGACTAGGCCTTTTAGCAGTATAAATTGTCTAAAAATACTGTTTAGCTCGCTTGTGATCAGTGTTCTGATGTACGGCTCGATCATATGGAATCCTTTTTATAATATTATCCATATTGATGGAATTGAGTCTGTACAAAAGAAATTCTTAGATTACAAATTTCATAAAAACAATTCGTCAGCAGCAGATTGGCCTGTTACAATTTAATATCATTATCCGATAGAAGAAATGAAATTATCACTTTATATAAGATTTTGCATTATAAGTTACGCGGTGGTTTAATATCTTACTTGTCTTTTAACCCTACCTCGAATTGACTCCAGACAGTCAACAACGTTTTACTTAAATACACAAAGGACTAACTCTGGCTTGAACTCTCCCATATATAGAATGTGTAATAGTTATAATAAAGTTTGCGAGCGATTAGACATATTCCATACCTCGATGCTGCGAGTGAGAGTAGCAGTGATCTAGGCTATTCTGAGTGATACGATTATGTGAGAATATTTTTTTTTAATTTTATTTTTAGTTAATTATTTCTCGACCATTAATTTCCAATGTTTCACTACAATAGTTTCAATTCCGGTCGTGTTGGGTGGTTGGCTCTTGGTAGCATTGTCGCCTCCATTGTTTCTGCTCGGATACATGTCACTTTAGTTTCACACTCTTAAGACTGTTTTCGGCACTGTACATATTTTAAATATTATAGTATTCATTAGATGCTGGAACTTTTGTTGGGGTTTTGCCTGTTTGTTCCCCAAATATAATAAATAAATAAAAAATAAATAAGTATGTTCAAAAATCGTTGTCTACACCAACATCAATTTTTCTTCTTTAAAATCTTCAAATTGCACTTTTGTATTGCACTTCCTTCGTTTATTATAGGAATTTTTTAAGGTATAAGTACATATAAACTTGTTATAATAAATAAAATTGATTCATGTTTAAATACATCGAAATTAATTTAGTGAATTTCGGATCGCTTCCTGGTTGCCGTTGGCCGAAGTTAGTTTAAGGTGGTAAACAACGTTCACCCCCTTCTATATCGGGCAGGTATTGAGCAAAATCGCGCGAGATTTAACGCTGACCCAGTTGATAATTAAACTACTCCGTTGATTTCTTCAGATGTCAGACAAAATACTAACCGCAGTTTCTGTTGATTTACTACTTGAGTACATTTCTATTATATGTACATACTTTTCTTTACAATTTTAAAGTATAAGTAGTTTTATTCATTATACCCTCATTCAAGACGTTTAATCGTTATAAGCAGTATTGTATTTGGCCTACCATAACAGATCAAGATTAATCTACGTTTCACACATTGCAAGCACGTTACTTAGATCACCACTGAATGTCAGGTTTTTTAGTTATTTTTATTCTTTCATACATACATTCAATCGAATTTATGTAGCATCTTACATCATCTTCTTAATATTAATTTTATCTTAAATGTATAAAAGAATAAAATAAATGTATAGAACAATTCCACTAATTATGATGATCGCTGCTTCAGATACGCAACTTAGGGTTAGATTAAAAATGTGGCAACTACTTTTGTTTTCGTACTAAATGACTTTAACATACCTGTCGGACACGGAGTCGGGTTAGTGAAGTGGCAATATCTCTTCACCTCCTTCATCCTCGGGGACTTTCTTTGAGTTCTGAATTAATTGTGATTCTAGCGCCGGAATGTCTATTAAAAGTTGATAAAGGTCTCAGTTAAAATTTACACAATTTTTAATTGCTGTCCTCTCAAAGGACTACTTTAGAAATACTATCCGCAGAATAAAGATTTTAAATTGACTAAGGATGAGTTGTGCCCTGAGAAAAGCGATATGTATGTGTTTACGAATATCAGAAGTAGTATAAAATCTGTAACTTTACAACCATGTTCACAATTTATTACTATTTTGCAGAATACAGTTAAAAGTGTAAGTCAAAACACTTACCTATGGTAAAATACATTAAGAACACTAAATCTGTTTGCTTATTAGATTTTTATAATGCGATTCGCTTTCTGGTATTGTTTTTACAATCACCAACGTTTACAATTCAAAAACCTCTCGTCTTCATTGTTTTATGGCAACAGCTGCCCTTTAACCGACAGAACTTAAAATAATGGTCACAATTTGGATACTGTAATTGATCTATCGATTTAGTTATTTGATGTATTCGTTAATTGACATTTCTTACCACTATTTTCTTCTTCATAATGATATAATGGAAGAATGTCTTCACCTCTAAGATCAGCAACTTTGTACCTCTAACGTGGTTTACATGCCTAGTTAACGTGGCACGCCTTAACCACTTTGTTATTCTGATGAAGCTAAATTAGTGATGAAAGGTAAGTTAGCAGATTTTGTAGTTTTTGTGCTTTTATTTTACTTTATGTATTTAATTTATTTCTCTACTATATTGTATTCACATTAGACGCCTTCACCTTTGTTATAGTTGTGAGCTAATTTACTAAATCTCGGTATGTACCGAGTTTCGTATGATAACTTTGTTTAAATACCAAATAAGCATATAATATGGACGTACGTATGCTTTCTAAATATACGTTTGCACATATATCCAGGAAAAAATCAAGTATCAATTCTAGTTCCGAAACAACGTCGAAATTGCTGTCTGTTCCACTAGAGGAACGTATCTGGAATACCTAAATTGTGAAGACACGGACTAACAATGTTTAACGGGACCTAAACTTAAATAAAACGAATGCTTAACTGTGCCCTCATCGGACTCTCCGTCGTTGTTACGTTACAAAGTCAATAGAGTATCTACTTCTATCAAACTTAAACAGAAATAAATCAGTCCTTGTCTCACTGCGGCCGTAAGAGCTTGCTGTACACTTTCGCAAATTAAATTAAAGTAGATCCATGCAAAGGAAGTTCAATGAGATTGTTCGTTAGGCAAATTGTATAGTTGTAACGACACATTACGTATGTGGATGTATTCACTAATACAATTTGATTTCGTTCCAAATCGAAACCATGCATTGAGTGTAATAATGCGCTAAAATACCAATTAAATCCGTAGTCATGTATGCTGTTAAAGCTTCCAGTGTAAGCATAATTGTTTCTGATTAAACAAAAATATTCTAGCTGTTCTAAAATAGAAGTAGCACTACTGACTTGCATATTATATTACGTAGCAATTCTCATCAGTTAATTTGTCCTTGTGTACAGGTTACAACAAAAATTTTGGTGAAAGCCTATTAAAACATTAGTAAAATGTATTCTAAATATCGAAGCTGATTAAGAGAGCTGGCCGATGAAAAAAGTATGGCAATGTTAGCCGGATTTTGCATTCAATAAAACATTGAACTTTTGTCAGTACTACCTATAATAGTAGAATACACTGCAAAACAGTTATTTATTAAACCTTCGGTGTTTCATATTATCACACTTATCTGTTGTTAAGATAATTGATGTGTTAGCCTACCAGGTTGTATGTAAAGCGCTTTTTAGAGAATCAGCTAATTGAACCTCTGTAAAAACAATAATTAAATTCAAAGTATATATCTCATGATTTATATATCATTTCAAAACATCCGTTTTCAACTGTTAGCTACCTTTAACAATATTTACCTAAAAATCTGTTTCCGGTAGGTAAAAGGTCAGCACAGCAGTATAGTAAAGTAGCACGATAAAATCGAAGAGTGGGCAGGAGAACGCATAAAATATTCATTTTCTCTTACAGGTATTTTGTATTCGACTATAAAACATTTATTCGTTTCTTACACTTGGCTGTACATAAATGGATATAATTCAATTCCTACGAATCCCAGTGAAAAACTCTCCTGTTGTGGTATTGACCCTTTGACCACGGCAGCAACTAGGTATACGGAAAACCTTTCATTTGAAAAGGAAAATAACAATCAATTCTGTCGAAAATGCCTGAATATTTTATGCTTTATTTCTTCGCTTCGTTCGCTCTCTGGTTTTACCGAAGTTCATTCGACATTGAAAAAAGCAAAAAATATTTTTACTGGGCTCAAACGAGACCAGAACTTAAAAGGTATTGAACGATTGGCTCAAAGGTTGATACCCCATGGTTTGTTCTATCATGTCAACAAAGATGATTCGGTGTTAACCAGGCGAATAAGTTTCATTCTTCGATTCTTTCTTGACTGGTTCAGTGTTTTTCTATTTTGAGTTTCTTTTAAATACAAATATATGTAATGAGTATAATGTACAAACACGTTGTTCATATTAATGAGCAGTGCATTCAGCGGTAGAACTAAATTAAACAACACTTATTTCTGTCTAATTTTAGGTTAATCTAACAGTGAAAAGTAACTACACGTTCACGCTATGGAAGTTTTTATTAGCGGTAGCTTTAAAACCAGCAAGGTTAATTTCCTTGATCAAATACAGAATCATAGCAGATTTTAGTTTTATAATATTATATCGTTTTAAAGAAAGTTTAGGAATGTTTATTCGATTATTTACAAGCGAAGAACAAATTAGACACACATTAATTGTATCATATAGATATAAAGCAATAACTTTACCTTAAATTACGAAATTCTTCACTGGATCTCTTGGTGCACAAGTAGAACACTAAACACTTAAACCCACAAAACGCCGAAAAACTATTTACTAGAACAACGACGCGTATCGACAGCAATACTTTTATTATCACGGCAATAGCAAAACTCTGAGCTGTATTATCGCTTTGATAATGAGAGCTTTGCTGTTAAAACACGTCGGTGTTTTAGTAAAAAGTTTTTTGGCGTTTTGTGGGTTGAAGTGTTTAGTGTTTTACCTTAAATATAATACATTATTTTACTTTTTATCACAGTTCTTTATTACCATGTTCTATTAAAGTTTCGGTTGAACATTCTTCTTCGAAATAATAAATGGCTCGTTTACATCATCTATTAAGCCATATCACTCACTCATTTTTTGTTAATGACATATTCTACACATTTTTTCCATTTGTCTGTAATAACGTTCTGAATTGTCTGCAGCAAAAATACCCTTAGGTCTGCTAATTTCATTCATTCATGTATTCTTAGTTGCCACCTCACCTTTTATTTGAGCCAACACTAACACAATTAAATTGAACACCCAGATAAGGTACTCAACTTAATAAAGTTTTACTGCAACCTTTGGTTTGTGTCATCACTATTAAATTGAATTACGTAGGGAAATTCAGATCAAACCGTCATACTCATTTTTTGGATCTAAATTAAGTCTAGGTAACAAATTTTCTCGATGTTGTAAGTTTTTCAATTTTACTTCTGCCGTATTTAGCATTATCCGTAACAATAACAGCTTTATCTGACAGCACTGTTAATATTTGATAAAATCATCTTTTAAATACTTCGGAATTGATTCCTTCGGGATAATCGATTGTCTTTTTACATTCTAAAAATGTCAGATTGTGAAGATTCAATATGTAAAATAATGAGATATCTTCTCCTCTCTACAGGCTTACGTAATCCTTTAATATGCCGTTCATTAAATACTTGCCCGGCGTTGTATATTATGATCTACAGAAACATTTTGTTGCCTTCCTTGTAGCATATCTGACCTAAATAATAAATTGGACCATTTTAATGACGATAATCTTTAATTATCGTCAGAGACTTTTTAATCCAACTTATTATATCATCGTGTTCCACCAAAATATTCTCTAGATGCTGGATCAATAATTACCATTATATCCCTCGTCAAAAATAAATACACTAACTTGATCATTTCAACCAACACCAATTTCTTCAAAGTACTTTCATTGTACCGATAAAATAATTAAACCTGTTTCACGCTCTCTTTTGCAAAATTTGTTTGTTTAAAATGTTAACTTCCTGTAGGACCTCTGTATATACCTTTGTTACACATTGTATTAGTTTCACTATAGCGTTATATACCAATCTCGATTTAATGCATTTAGTCTACTGTTGCAAATGGATGTCGATTCTATTTTAGAATTGCGTGAAATTAATTAAACACCAATAGTATTCAAATCGATAAGCATTCACCATAATCAAATAAAATTAATTCGGAACGAATTAAATTGAAGTTACTAATTAAAACATCCAGTAGTTAAATCCGTATGCAATGATAACTCTAACCTACGCTTTCGCTGGTATAATCAGTAATACTGCTAGCATCGCATTATTTAACGGATATGCGTATGCGTTATTACCTCTAGGCCACATAATATACAGGCAGATTTTACAAAATTTCCAGGACTAGATTGAAATTAATCAGAATAGGATTATCGCAAGCCCGCCCGGATGCATCACTTTAATTTCGGATTTAATATTTAACGTTACTTCTAATGCGTCATCAATCAAAATTTTCATACGAAAACCGAGATTTAAGCTTCAAGCGCGACCGCCTCAACTGTCAGATTGCGATGCGGGAAAAGGTCTCACATCTATTTCAACCCCTTGTCATATACGAGGTGGTTACTTGAACCTTTCCCGTCAAGCGGGCCCTTTTCCTCGTGCGCTCCTCTAGCAGCATCCCATTACTATGCATTTCCTATTTCCTTTTTAAATTCTCGCGAGGAAATTTTCATATCACAAGTCCATACTGTCACATTTATTTATCGCCAATCTGTTAAGAAGCAATGTTATACACTGCGACGTACTCAGCCACCCAAAGGTAGAATTAATTAGATAGATAGAAGAGTAATGTATTAGTTATACCGTTCGTCTATTCTACTTAAATCAGTTTACATCATAATAAATAGGATGGCTAAAATAATTTTCTGTGGGACAGACATATCTAATAATAATTATGATAGAGTAATAATAAGAGATTTGATAGAATTTCAATAACAGGCGCGATTCCATCGTTGTCGTGTCATCGTGTGCATATCGGTACGAAATTATGAAGTTTTTCCCGGTAAGATTGCGAATAAATAAAATCTTTCGAACTATAAGAAATTAAATACCTAAATGCTAATCGATTAGTGATTGTAACGTATCTCTGAACTTTGATTATTGTTAGAAAAACGGATTTGATTGAAATTTCTGAACCGTATTGAAACCTCTCTGTATCTTTTTATACACAACGAATCTCGCTTTTTAGCGAAGTGCACTTTTTGTGAGTTTGTATTTTACAAGTAAACTAACACAGCTAAAATATTTATCTACCATGATCGCTCATATGAAAGTTGCTGATTTACAAAGAGAATTAGGCAAACGAGGTGAACTAACTACTGGAAGAAAGGACCAATTAGTTCAGAGGTTGCGGAATGCCATGGACGTAGAAGAAGATCGATTAGACTGTAGCATTTCCTCAAATAGTGATGATTCCGTAATCACCATGAAACAGTGTCCTCGAAAAAATCCCAAAAAAAATTGCTTCAGACTTTTGAACTATGTTAAAAGACTAGAAGGCAAATTGTAATTCCTGGAGGTAACTGTAAGTAAATTGCGTAAAAACTTCAAAAGTTTTGTAAATCAAACGAATTCCACTAATAAAACTTACAACAGTGCTAGGGCAAGTTTAGTATCTGGAAAAGTACATCCTAATTCAGCAGGGGAAAGTAATCAGGCCATGGTACTGAATGATAGTCAAGACACTGAAATCTCTATTTTCAAAAAAAATGACTGTAACTCTCAACTCGACAATATTGAAACAAAATTAACAAAAGATGAAAACCACAATTTGGATTATAAAGTGACGAACGCAGATGAAGTCGATGTTAAACATAAGATTCTGGTTTTGGACGATAGTAATGCAAGGGGTTACAGCTTGAAATTAAAAAACAGACTTACTAGAAATTTTGAGAGCTTCTTCAAACCAAATGGGCGTATTATAAACGTCACAGAGGATCTAAATGTGAAGATTAAAGACTATGGCGCAAACGATTACCGTAAACTGGGGTTACTTGAGCCCTAGGGGGTTACTTGGCTAACTGAAAAAAAGATTTGAGCTAGCTTGAGGTCTGTAATTTTGATCGAACGATTGTGGTTGGCCGGTTTTCCAACAGGTAGCAACTACAAACACCGCTCGAGCGCTGTCCTGCTCAACTTTCTTGTTTCTTTAAAGATCCTGGGTCCTACTCGAATCCACAACCATGTTATAATGGACTTTTACATTGAAACATGAAATGGGCTCAAGTGACCCCAGCCGGGGGTTACATGAACCCAATTTTCAAAAAACTAAAAAAAATACTTAAAATGATAATTTTAATACGAAAGTTATAAAAAGTAGAAGGTAAGTATCTCTAGTGTGGTGTAGCAACGGTTATCAGCACAGATACAATTTTTAAGTCTTCTATAACTGTATTCATTAATAAAATGTCAATATTTTGGGGTCAAGTAACCCCGGGTTGCGGTATGTATTTATTCAGTGCGGTACAAACGACATTGAGAACTGCTATGATAGTGCGAATATTAGCGGAATTTTACGGTCATTTACAAATATAATGCAAACGACAAATAATACCAACACTATATTATCTACGATACCTTTTCGATTTGACAAACCTGAACTTAATAGCATAATTGAGCACATTAATGCGAAGCTATATATTATGGCGCGCCAGTATACGCACTTGGAGTTGTTTGCTATAAATAATATTTTACTACCCAAGTATTACACTTACCAAGGTTTTCATTTAAGTAATATTGGAAAAGAGGTTGTATGCCAATATCTGGAGTTACTTTATCCAGCATAATGTCTTACCTGTGGAGAATACAATTAACGACAGGAATCAAGATCTGACCAAAGACGAATTACGACCAGAAAAACAAATTGACAGGCAAAATTTTTTCAAATATTAAACAACACAGGCTCTGGAGCTTTAGTGAATAAGATCCCAAAAGATAGTGTGGTGTTTCATCTGAATATTAATAGTGCGCGAAATAAGATACCTGACTTTGAATTTTTACTCAAAGAACTCAATCAGCCGGATGTGTTGTGTATTACGGAACATTGCTTCGTTGAGGAAGAGATTAGCGAAGTTGAAGTACTGGGATATGTACCAATATCCTGGTTTTGTCGGAATGTCCAAAGGGGTGGTGGAGCGGCAATCTACGCGAAAAATGAAGTAAATGTGGACAAATTGACATTACCTATTACTTCTTTGGAAAAGGATTTTGAATATTGTTGCGGTAGTTTTAGTTTAGGTAAGAGTATTACAATAGTTGTTTGTGTGTATAGAGCACCATCAGGATGCTTCACTAATTTTAAAAACAGATTGAGCGATTTATTACAAATACTTTATGATCGATGTGATTTTTTAATATTGTGTGGAGACTTTATCGTCAGAAGTCTGCTGAACTTTTAGACGTGTTTGATTGCTTTAATTGTCAGAGAGTGTTTTATAGCGCTACACGCATCATTGATCATTCTGAGAACTGTATACATAATGTCTTCTGTAACTTAGATATAGTGAAAGATTATACGCTACGACACTGAGGAGTCCGAAGTTGGAGAAATTATATAATAATATAATATGTCTGGTAAATATTCGACGGGATAAGATGAGATTCCATTCTCAATAATTAAGAAATGTTTACAACATATTATTAAACCCTTAACCACAATAATTAATAATTTTATAATTTCTTCCATATATCCGGAGAACCTCCAAATATCAAAAATAGTACCAGTGCACAAAAACGGACCTGTAGATAACGTGCTGAACTATCGGCCGATTTCTCTTCTACCAGCCTTTTCAAAAATTTTTGAAAAGGTTATTAACAAGCGTATTATAGGGCACTTAGTGAAACATAACATAATTCCTGCAACACAGTTTGGTTTTCTGCCTCGGCAAAAGTACCGAAACGGCTGTATACAACTTTTTAAGTAAATTAGTTCATTGTCTTGATGGCAATGAGAAGGTTGTGGGAATATTTTACGACATATCCCGTGCTTTAGATACCATTAGTCACCAAATTTTTCTGAATAAATTGGACTCAGTAGGAATACGCGGAGTTGCACTTGACTACATAAAGTCTTACTTAACTAACAGACGACAATTTGTGTCTATTGCGGGAACACGTGACGGTATACAAACGGAATTTTTGTCGAAATCAGCTAGTATTGCCAGGGGGATACCTCAGGGATCAATAGTCGGACCAACTTTATTTTTAATATATGTCTCCGACATGCCCGACGCATTGACTCATTCCTGTCTTTATCAGTACGCCGATGATACGTCGTGTTTAATAACGGCACCATACACAGCACAATTGTCCCAGTTGGGAGGTCAGCTTAATGTCTCTATAAACGATTGATGCGTAAAAAATTGTTTGGAGTTAAATATTAACAAAACAGCAGCAATATCTTTTAGGCACAATTTAAACGAAAGTATTTATTTATATTTAAACGGTAAATCGGTGCCCAATGTAAATAGTTTAAAATTTTTAAGTATGAATTTTGACAATGCTCTGACGTGGGACATTCATATTGGTGATCTTGTTAAAAAACTTAATTCTGTATTGTACGCAATTCGCAATTTACGAGATAAAGTTAATTACACGTGCTGGGGTCTTGTTATTTCGGCTATGTACATTCCCGTATAAAATATTGCATTCTTGCTTGGGGTACCTCGCCTCAATTTATTCGGGTTTTTAAAGCGCAGAAAAGGATAAGATGTACCTATGCTAAAGAAACCGGCAAATACGCCATGCCGCCCACTATTTCTAATATTAAACCTTCTTACCTTACCAGCAATTTACTTGTTCGAATTTGGGGTGTGGGCGCGACAGAATGTGCAGAGTCTAGATAAGAACTGCACCTATTACGATGCTATGGTCACTAGAAGGGCAAATGATTTGAGAGTACCGCGTCACAGGCATTGTTTGAGAAATCACCCGAATACCGCGCAATAAATATGTACAACAAATTGCCGACATATATAAAAACGATGCCTACACTAAGTAGTTATAAGGTTGCTTTAAGAAAATATCTAATTGAGGGATGTTTCTATTCATACGACGATTTTTTTAATATGTAGTAATGTAATGTACTTGTACGAGCTGATGTACTCTGCATATTGTATTTAAGTGTGTAGCGTATACATTAGGTACGTAGTACCTTTTCTAGTTTTAGTTAATATGTGACAATGTTAATATCATCTTATGTATGATCTACAACAATAAATTGTATTATTATTATTATTATTAATTCTAATTTCCTCTTTGTAGACTCAAGAAAAAAGCTTACAAAAATTTTATTACATTAGTAAATCTTTGCGACCAAATGCAACTGCGTATAATAGTTTGATTAAAGAGATATCTTTAAATAAATTTTACTTCACTACCATGCAGTTTTCCAAATATGTATTTCTGTGCTAATTGAGCATTTTTACGATTGGGTATGGCAATCAAGCTGGCAGTAATACCCGAATATACAGTACAAATCTTGCACCTGTATTCGGGACTCGGCTTAATCACAAATAGAATTAGCTCTATAACCCAATAACCATAAAAGTTAGAATAGTGCTTTCGCTTCATTGTTAACTGATAAACATACAATTACGTAACGGCTGAAAGATACACTAATGGGTCTATAGTAAGCAAGATTAAGTAGACCAGAACAATTATTTTAGAAAACAACATCTATAACAACAATATCTATAAGTATAAAACTTGACGTTGGAATGACAGCAGAAAATATTCTTCTGTGTAAATATTTTTTGCATCAATCAAACACACAAATATGTGAATTTAGGAAAAAGAAACATATCTGCACGTGGATCTAATTGGACCCACACGTGTATTAACTCTGTGTACTATACTCTTTTTACTGCGTATGACAAAAATTCTACCACAGCAGTCCGTCATAAATGGTGCAGCTGTTTCATGGAGTCACTATTCAAGACAAGTTTCCTACATGGACTGGCACCTGCAATCATTCTACAGTTGATGTTTGTCTTCATAAATAATTTCGAAATTGTAATTTGATATTTACAAATACAATACAACAATATTTTTTACCAAAAATTACTCACCGTGAAGTTTAATTATCCGCCAATTAAACTTCTTTTCTGTATCATAACTACCCATCTCACGTTTTGAAAGGTTTATTATTCCCTTTGCAACTCCTTTTACAAGAATTTTGGAAAATATTCAAGATTTTCCGAATATTTTTTCTTTAGAATGGCTGCATTTCAAATATTCTTTTTCCGTACTATATATACTTTTTCAATGTGCAGCTCACGTTTTGATTCTCAACCCTTTTAGCTCATAATAAATCCTCGACAAAATCTACACCGAAATAATTACCCTAGCGTATAATAAGAGAAGCCTTTAAAAACCAAAGAAACCCCTTTAAAGCTATTAAAAGTCATTCAGACAACAATAAGTACAATCCCAATTACCACGAAAATGAGAAGAGGATTGCTGCATTATAACTGACGACGCAACGCTTTCTACCGATATTAATCCATTTTTCCGAGCTAAACAAATAACGTAATTAAGTCTCGCTGCGAATGATAATATGCAACAAATTTCATATTTCAGCGAAAGCACAGAATATCGACAATGTTTGAAATAATGAAATTGCCCAAAAATCTTTCTTACCGACTGGTGCATTATTGAATTAAAGAGACCGAAATATTACAGTTAGTAGGAGCAACTTAACCTAAGTGGACTGCATCATTAGGCTACCCTTATTGCGCTACATTGATCAAAATTCAACGCCAAACTGCACTTTAAATTCAAATATATACGTAACTAATAGCACTAATTGAAATCACCTGCCTGAATCTTAATCTCTTTAGAAAATTCGTGAAGGTTTCAATCTAACGTTCTTTCAAAATTCTACACCAATTGGCACTATTACCGTACCCGTAAGTGGTTCAAATGGTTGGTGGTTGAAATGGCTGACAAATTAGCTAAATGTGCCAGTGAGGGACCACTCGTGGGTCCAGAACCTACATGTGGGAACTCTTATGGCAGCATCAAAGCCTTTGTCAGATCCGAACTCGCTGCTAGGCATTGGTCCTATTGGAACGCACTTGCCGGCATGAGACACTCCAAAACTCTCGGAATACGTACGTATGAGAAAAAACTGCGCAAGGCAGTTTCTATGAGCAGGGGCAAGTTGAGGTTACTCACAGGAATCTTAACCGGTCACTGCGCACTAAACAAGAACCTGCACCGCATGGGCATAGTAAACTCTCCCCTGTATAGAAACTGTGGGAATGCGGAAGAAACTCCAATCCATCTTCTTGCCGACTACTCAACAGTGGACAGGGAGAGGCGGAGTTACTTCTGGGTCGAGCGTCTAGACGATCCCGGACTAAGAAAACTAACCCTCGACCAAGTTGCGGACTTCTTTGTCCGAGTGCAGCCTGGCTAAGAGGAGTAAAACAGCACGACGGCACAACAGCGCGGTGGCACAATAGACCTTCCTTATGGCCGAGCTTATTAACAGCGCTGCATTATAAAAGGCGATATGATGCTGTCACAAAGCCATTTGAATACAATTTACACACATAAAGCTACACCCCGAGAGTTGCAATGATACCCTGACAGCTTACGGAGTCACTGCAACGAAGCACCCACCACATATTAAAAAAATCCTTTCATAAGATTCATATTATTGAAAGCAAGATTAGTTTCTCTTTTCGTCAGTTTCTGTCAAAGAAACATACGAACAATTTCTAAATATGTATCTTTCCAACATTACCGCCACCGTCCATTCATTTTCTTCAAAAATAGATACCGTAATTATCGTTGACGATGTGGAAAATCAATATGATGAATTTTGCCGAATAGAATAATTTTTCGCTAAATTTATAAGGACTTTTGATTTAGCAGTAACAACTATTTTGCTATAGTATATCTACTCTAAAATGTGGTGTTCGTAGCTCGCGACTGGTTAGAGATACTACTCTGCAATTTCTTTCCCTGTAATTATCATATTGAAAACGCTTGATTTAATCATCCATCTTTTTTACAAAAATTCGAAATGCAATCACCGAAAAGTTTTCCCCATAGTTCCCCATAGTTTATGATCTTTGTCGCTCTTCAAGAAGAAATACAGGAATTGTGAATTTATATTTTGAAATGATATTCTTCTGTATTATTATTTTACAACGTTGGCAATGTAGCGACAGTTCATTCTCTCCTTCTCTCTTTTATGACTGCCTTCTGAGATTTAATACATATAAGCTCATGCTTACTAACTAATTTTTTGAACAATTAATTGACGGTTTCGTTTTTGGTTTTGATGACTTCAGACAGACCGGCTTACCGGATATTTTGCCCCATTCTACTAGTATACTTACGCATATATACATGTACTAGTACTACTTCATACAATAGAAAATTTACTCAACCTTCGAGCTTTGTAAGACACCCTGTATCGTTTAGGTATATATACTTATGGGTGACTTTAGAAAACCATATCTCACACATCTTTCGTATTGTGCATACAGTAACGTAAACGTTACACGAGAGAATAGCAATAAGTTGTATGTTAAAAGCGAATTCTAAGAACTCATTATAATTTTAGAAAGTTGTACAGATCCACTAGACACATTTCCTTAATCTGTTACTTTCGAAGCGAACTACGATACGAATTTAATAATTAAATAAACTTATATTGTTTGTATGACAAAACAAGTGTTAGCAAGGATAATTCTAGCGGCAAAGTTTCAAATTAACTTTAATAAATGCTTTCACTATTGTTGCCGACGAACGTATTTTGTAACACCAGCTTGGTGTAGGATGTGGAATGGAAGTTATCAGATACCAACTTCCTTCGAAATTCAGAACTTAGTAAAAACAAAAGTAAGCAGTACAAGGCGTGATGATACAACACACTAATTTCTTTCCTCATTAATTTTGAAATACGGCCGACTCCAGTTAATTAATTTGTAGTTTAAAGGGTATTGTTTAAGTGAACAATGTCTTCGTTCCAAAGGATGCGAAGTTGTTAATGTTAGTAAGTGTTTTCCTGTAGAGTATACTGTCCTAACTCGAGTTAACACGTCAGCTTCCTACAGGAATCTAACAGCTTAGAGGAGGGGCAATGTGTATTAGGTGGACTTTAAATGCTTTGTGACTAAAATTTAATTGTCTAATTTACTAAGCTTTGAACTTATAATTATTGCAATTTCGTGGCGACCAAGAATTTTTATTTTGTTCGTTCAGCTACAAATATCAATTTTATTTAAATCATAAATATAATTTCTTTTTTCAATTCTAAACAGTTTTTCTTAATTATTCAACATACCTTTTCTTGATTTATTTAGTTTATTTAAATTCTAATAAAAGAACGCACTCTGCCCCTTCCTGTCAGCCTCCACCACCATCAGTGAAGGAGTAGTACAGACGTAGTCAAATTTCTATTCCGCAATCGGGCTGAGATTTTTCTATAACAATAATAACTTTATTCATCCTTAGGATGGTTTACATACAAATAGTACATACATTATACATTAACTTAATTTTTACATATATGTACTTTTAACATAAACACTACCAAACTTCTTAACTAGACTAATGTTATTACCCGCCTACTAAGCCTTTTCTGGCATTTCGTTGTACAATTTCATTCTCTTATAAAACAAACAATTTTGTGAGAAAGACTTTCTATTTAACGGTAATCTAAAGTTATTTACATTTCTATTTTATATATATGAATGTCACTATATTATATACAATAAATCTACTGATGTATTCAGGAAGTTTAGTACACTCGGGAGCAAAAAAATCGACTCAGACCGCACTCTCGCAGTAAAATGTCCCTGGCACAAAAAAATATAACATAAATTCCAGTTTTGCTTTTCAAACCTTTAAGTTCAAGATCTTAACATAAAAATGAGTGCACATTCTTCTAAGTTGCATTTCTTTTTCTTTGAAAAAATAAAGTTATGTTTTAGAATGCTAAAACTTCAAAACAGACGCAGAAAAGAAAAAAGAATAGACTAGGTAATATTAAGTACAATTTTATTTTAATTTTCAAAAAACATTATCAATATTTAGTGTTACCGCCCCTAGCCCTAATTACCGCTTGTAAACGATTCTTCATGGAATGAATAAGTTTAATCGCGCTGTCTTGCGGGATAGCGTCCCACTTTTAGGTAAGTGCTGCTTGAAGTTCAGCTCTCGTAACTGGTGCAGGATTTCTAGCCCGAATTTTCCTTTTGAGTGCATCCCACAAGTGTTTATAGGATTCAAGTCCGGGTTGCGCGCCGGCCAGTCCATAACTCGTATTTCAAGTTCTTGCAAGGAATGCCTTACGGAAACTGCACTGTGTGGACGGGCATTATCTTGCATGAGAATGAAGGTTTCCCCAATAAAATCAACGTAAGGAACGACATGGTTCTCTAGAATTTTTTGGATGTATCGGTTCGCAATCAAGCCTCCTGCTCGGCCGCCGGTTTCAATAAAAACCAGCTCGGTTTTTGCGTCCATAGAAATGCCAGCCCACACCATACAGGAACCTCCTCCAAAAGCCACCTTTTCTGTTATGTAGCATTGTGCGAATCTTTCTCCCGGCCTTCTGTATACTTTTGCTCTACACTCTGCTTTCATCCGAGAACAGTACAGAGAGCCATTGCTCGTTTGTCCAATCAACATGCTCTCTTGCGAAACGGAGATGAGCTGCTCGATGAGCTGGGGTCAATTTTGGACCCGTAGCTGGCCTTTTTGGTCTATGGTTAGCTGTCTTGAGTCGTCTTCTGACTGTGAACCGACTAACAGCCACTCTCCGCGTTTCTCTGAGCTCCCGTTGAATTTGTACGTCAGTGAGAGCCCGATTTCTTAAAGAGCTCTGGATAATGAAACGGTCAGCTCTCACTACTGTGCACCGCTTTCTGCCGGAGTCTCTTGTTCGATGAAAGCTACCATTCTCCTGGTATCTTCGGTAAACTCTTGACACGGCAGACTGACTCATGTGCAGCACACGAGCGACTTCCCATTGATTATGGGCTTGTTGCAATAATGCAACCGCTTGAGCCGCTACTTCGGTTGTAGTATCCATTAGCAGCTAATATTCCTAAATGTAGCTGACGAAAATGTATGCCAGTTAACGTTTGACAGCCAACTAATACGGGTTGATAATGTAGAAAGCCTTTTACACGATCTACTGGCTTGCAAAGAACAATGATGTCAACTTATACAAAATGTTGTGATTATCGATCACAACAAATTGTAGGGTAGTCTAAGTGTATAAGAAACGTAAGGTAAAAGAATATGCACTCATTTTAAAGCTAAGATCCGGAACTTAAAGATTTTGAAAGCAAAAGTGGAATTTAAGTTTTAGTTTTTGTGCCAGATGTAATCTAGTGCGAGTGTGCAGGCTGAGTCGATTTTTTTGCTTCCGAGTGTATTTACTATTTTATAAATTAAAACTAAACTGTTAAGATAAACTCTTTGTCTTATACTAAGCCACTGCAACATATCTAACATAAGTGTAACTCTTGTATATCTACTACATCCTAAAATTATTCTCATTGCCATATTTTGTAATTTTTGTTATTTAGACATCTCACCTTCACCAATTAGTATTAAAATTGACGCACAGTATTCAAAGTGGGGGGCAATGATTGTCTTATACACTAATATACTTGTCCATGTACTCAACTTAGTACTAATCCTACCGCAAAAACCAATTTTCTTAGCTACATTCTTAACTATGAAATCTACATGACTCTTGAATGACCGACTATTATCTATTACTTCCCCAATACTCCCTGATATTGGAGTCTGCGCTCTTTGATCCTTGATAATTCAAATGTTACTTTTATGTCAAAGTCGCAATAGTATAGTTAATTTAGTATCATGGGTTCTGTGTTACCTCAACTGAAAGGTGGTTCAGGTAAGAAAGTTCCAGAAACAACGAGAATATGGGTCGAATTTTCGAGAAGATTTTACAGTTTCCTAAAAAAATCCGGAGCCCAATAGCGAAAGAGCTTAATTTATATAGATCATTTGTACAATGCTGTACAGAAGAATTAGGAGTATATTCCTACCACACACAAGACGTTAACAGGTTACGCCAAACAGACAAAAGAAAACGAGTAGAATTTTGCGTTAGAACGTTAGCTATGGAATACAAAAATCAAAACTTTATATCAAACACTTGGGTCGGCGATGAATCACATTTATTATTATCAGAAGTTATCAACAAGCAACCAACCCGATACCTTGAAAGCCGCAAGAATTTGTTGAAAGGTATCATTACCATCAAAACGTAACCGTGTGGTGTGCTGTTTCTAGGCATGAAATAATTGGTCTGTACTTTGTGGAGGATGAACATGATGAGCGTATAACAGTTAACCAGTAGAGCTAAAGGGAAACTATTGTGACTCCGTTTTACAAGGACCTAAGGCGGTTTTACCGAATAAGAAATTTACGTTTTGGATGTCAGATGTTTCGGAAAGGTGATGCTACTGCGCATACAGCTAGGAAAAATTTGCTCCTTCTGCAACGATATTTTCCTGGATGTCTCATCTTCAAAAGAATTGATTATCTGTTTCCTTCAAACTCGCCAGTTCCTACATCTCCTGATGCCTTGTTGTGGGGAATGCTCAAATATAAAATCTACAAGGATCCAGTGCCCCAGAATATTGAACAACGTTCGCCAAATGTTGGCGGAAGTACTACTTCTTGTTATCAGGGGAATCTTCTAAAACTTTCAGCATAGATATAAAAATGGTCTTGTACCTTCGCGATTGATTGAATTGATTTGTCGCTATCTTCGTGTCAGTCATTTTGATCACATTATAATCTGTACATTCTCACAAGGTGGATTACAAGACTATTAAAGGGCCATTCTCGACAAAATTAGGCTTTCAACGCAAGTCCAGTACTTGACCGATTTCAAAAACACGTTGAGATATATTGAGCACTTAGACTATGCTTTAACCTTGTGTTAGGTATAGTAGTATAGTATTTATGACATTTGTATCTCCGTGAACTAGGTTGCTGTCCTTAGACATGACCTTTAACGAATAATTAATGGATTAAATGAATAATCTCTACTTTGGCGAAGAACATGATGAATATTAGTTTGGATACAAATAATGTTTTGACAATCTCTGTGTGTAGTTTTAGAATAAGTGATACAGCAAGTGGTTAAAACAAACAGGACACGTGTTGCATAAATTACTACATGTCTAGGCTTAATTTTAACATTTTCAGTTATAAAGATTTCGTTGTCGTAAAAGGGCTACCAGAAGTTTTTATATGAAACCAGCAGTGATAGTACTGTTATCATCGTAAACTAGATAATATTTATGCATGTTTTCATAATAACAATCATTGATATACACCAATCCACTTTAAGAAAATACTCGTCACATTTATGATGTGCCAGTATTTCTGCAATTTTGTTGTTACAATGAACTATTGTTCCAAGCAAGTTTGCGTAATGTTTAATGTTATGTAAAGTCAGACCAAACAAAGGTAATATATTGTACGCGTCATATTTAATGCGGTATATTGCGTGTCTTTCAGAAGCACTTCGCGTGCAAATAAATTACTAAGAATAAATAAAAGAAAAACAAACGTAACTTGTAGCTAGCTTGAAATCATCGCAAATATTTTTTCAACACAATGTGGCAGTATATAACAGCAACAAATGAAAGCAAATGGTTCAGTGCAATTGAATATAATATTATGTTGCTTAAACTAATAAAAATGAGCATGCGTTGAACATAATATACGATTAGTTTTAATTTCAGAAAGTAATATTTCACGAAATCCATACTCTTACTAGCTAAAAGTCTGATGCGACATTTATTTTCTTCTTTGAGCAAATTCACTGGGACCGCCTAAAGTAATATCTATTCTTCTCCTTCTTCTTTTCCACTACATTAACCTCAATCTGTTTTAGGTTATGATTCCCATTCTGTCGTCTGTGGTTGCACCCATAACTTTCCGCATCACACAAAAGAGAACATGTCTGCGTAGTACACGCCTGATGAGAACTTGTTGAATACTGACACTAATATAAACTCTTTCCTGCTGTTGCTCTTTCCGCTGTTGTATTTCTACGTGTGTGTGACTCGGGCTCCTCCGACTATCGTTTCTCTCGTTATTAATCGCCTTTGTATGCAGGCAGGATTTTAATTAAATTCTCTATTGTATTTTCAGCTGATTCATGTTGGCATTTTTAATTTGTCGGAGATGTTGGTCGTAGACAGTACGATCAAATTTAATTAAAATTTAAATGCGAGATCATTTGAAATCGTAATAACTCAAATATAGAGCTAAATTTCAGTGAATAGCGAGAAAAGCTAGGGTCAATTTGTAATGAAATAAAATAAATATGTTATTTCAATTTCTACTAATGACAATACGTTTGTAATCATAATTCAACGTACGCTTTAAAAGTGGTACATATTCGTCGTTTCCGAAATATAAAGCTTTCATCTTATTTTAGTACAACTCTTATAATTATTTAACATATCTTATTGAAGGCCAGGCGTTTCTTGGTTGTCGATGCGGGCACAGAATAGCACTGCCTCTTGTCGATGGTTTATATGGCTTAAGTTGTTTAAATTTATCACCTGTTGCGCCTTTTTAGCGAGGAACGAAATGTAAGGTTCATTTAGGTATTCGTCACTATATAACTATTAGATTTACTATCCGTTTTCCTGTTTTACTATAGGTACTTTGCAATAAACGTAGAAAATATATTACATAATACAATAACCACGATGTACCAAACAATAATTTCACCAGCAGTTAGCAAAATACAGGAAACTAAACAAGGAAAAACATTTTTTTGACGGCTAGTGGAGTAAAATACTGAAAAGAATGTGTGAGAGGGTAAAGATTTTTTATGAAAAAGATAACTAGATAACGGATAGATCTGTAAAACCAGTAATTAGAACTATAGAATACAGGGCATATGTTTAAATTAACACTTGAAAACACTATGATGGTTGTATAAGGCATGCGAAGAAGAACAGGAACCAAGAATAAATTCAAAGACCAAGGAAAACTGGTCTGTTTAGCCGATTTGGATAATATGCGGACTCTTGATATCTTTGTACTTAATTTATTATTTTAACACAAAATACTTCAATATTACTTACGCTGTACTGTTATAACTAGTTATTGTTCTAAATTTATACGATTAAGATTATCGATGTCTTAGAATTTTGA
Source organism: Holotrichia oblita (assembly GCA_023690525.1). Classification (NCBI taxonomy): domain Eukaryota; kingdom Metazoa; phylum Arthropoda; class Insecta; order Coleoptera; family Scarabaeidae; genus Holotrichia; species Holotrichia oblita. Next base: position 99,924,021 of record CM043015.1, on the reverse strand, counting down.
AAAACTTTCTACAGCTAACAATTACATATTGCAGCTAATTAGACGTCCTTTAAGGTACCTCCGACTCTTTGAGTAATTGGAAGATTGTTCCTCTTTAAAACGAAACATTGCGGTCGTAGCACCAACCGCTAAACTAGAAAGCGAACATATTACACATGTCAAACAATCGATCGCTATATCACAATATTTTTATAGTTCAAACTAATATGAAATTATCATTTGTCATTACTGTTTTTAAAAGCTTTACTTTATACTGTTCAATACTCGCAAAGGTACAGCAGCGGTAAAAAGTACCCAACCGATGCGAGTAAGAGCGAAGATATCGATGGTCACCCCCCTTACTTCACCTTACCGTCGTGACCAATACATATTTTCTTATTAAGCAGCTCACGCTCGACGGGTGCACATCGTCGTTTACAGCAATATGTGTTTTTCGTATACTAGCGAAAGAAATGCAAAACTTGCAAATGTATTGTTTATTTGTGAGATTCATTCATTCATTTGCCCTCGTGCGTTGGAATGATTGTATTACCTATATTATATACACATTGTATTCGATGTATACATTTTAACTTTGAGTTTTCTAATGAATCAACATATTATCTTGACAACGTTAGGGATTTTGTTTACTAGCTTTCGTATGACTTTACTTAAAAGTGAACTAGTTATTTAGCGTTTAGAATTACTATTAATAATGTTAATTAGTGTCTTTAGTGATTTCTATTAATATATAGTCTTAAAAGAGATGCTTACATTTGATCTTACTTTTTCTTTAAAAATATAATATGGATATTATTCCGATTGCAATTATCTGTATATAATCGGCGCAATGCAGAATATTAAAAACAAGTAGGTATGTATGTGACAGCGATTATTTAAAAGACAAAAGTATGTGTTCGAGATACTGTTTATGAATATATAACATTTGGATTTATTATTGTAAAACGAGATAATACGATTTTCACAGTAATGCAAATAGCAGGAGACAATAGGGAAAATCAATGCGTATTTGATGATATACCAAATAAGATTGAAACAGTATCAATTTTCTAAGATTGAAATGTTAATATAGCTAGCATAATATAATACAGTGTAAATGAATACAAAATAAATGATTGAAAGGTGTTTGAATTTCCCGCTTTCAATTGTAATAGCCATAAAATGTCCCGACAAACATATTCGTGCACAGAGCTATAAGTTTTTAAAAATTAATGGCAACTAACTTTAGAGATCTGTTTTACTGATCGACTGGTAGCGATCGGAAACTTGAGTTGAGTGAGGGAGGGATGGAGAGCGGCACCTCACAGTGGTTCCACATTAAAAAAAAAATGTTCAAAACCGACTACACCCTATATTTCTTCACCGATTTCCAATTTTTTTTTCACGTACTCGAGAGATACTTTACAACAATCGCTCTTTGCCCGTTTTTCGATATCCTTCTCTAAAAATTAGCGACATTACCGCAAATGTTGAAAAATCATATTTTGTGCTTATAATACGATGATTGTTTGATTAAAAAAATTTTAAATAATAATAATAATGACTGGAAAAATTGTAAATGTCCCGACGGGGCCTTGGAGATTTCTGGCAATCCTTTGCCTAAGTGCATGCCAGCATCTCTGAGGGAGTAAATGTCGTATATCATTGGCGTAACATTAAGAAATTAGAATAGGAACATAGTAATAAATAATATTTTATCAAGAAGATAATTACAATGAAATTATGAATGTTTTCTAATGCTGGTATCTTAGATTGCACTATACATACTTTAATTTTAGACTTGAATACTCTATCAAAATTATTACAAAACTGTAACACTTATTCAAACTAAAATTATAACATTTGTTCCAACTGCCGTCCATGTAAATTTAAGCACAAATTCACCCTTCGCTTCATACTATTGAACACATTCTGTAATATTTCTGGCCTAATTGTGATTACTTCATGGCTTACCAATGACAAATATGCAACAGTAGAAAAGTAGCAATAATAAAAGCTTTTCTGGTAATAAAGGAGTGAAATAACAAACTAAATAGACGAAAACGAAAATGCAGAAAACCAAAATAAACAGAGAGACGCTACTGATTATTTGCGGCATAGCTCCTAGAAGCAACAACTTTCATACATTAAAAAAGCGCGGGCGATTCAAACACCTTTCAATTATTTATATACACACATATATTTTATTACGTAAATATTAGTAGCAGTTTCAAGTATTGTTATTGTTTGTTAAGAGGGTCCGTGGAAAACTATAGGTCGTCCACAAATACTCTGAAATTAAGATTTACAACATAGTAGGAGATTAAAAGTTGTTTTGATCATGTTAAAAAGTTAAACGTTAAATTGTTTTATGCTTACTTATAAGAAGTTAAAATAGCTATCCAGTAAGTAATCTGCGAGGCATTGATATGACAAGTATTTGGGAAAGCTTGAGAGGCACTGAAACCACGGTGCGAAATCTCCCTAAATAAGAGGTGGTACCATGATTTAGAGCCATCTATTGGATCGTGAGAAGTATTGGCGGCAAAATTCAAAATAGTAGGTAATTTATTTTCATATCATAACTAAAAATGAATTTTGTTTTTGTTTATTTTACAATTAATTATTACAATAGTATCATATCATAATGATAATGTAAATAATCAATTGTAAAATAAACTAAAACGATACATTAATATAACTTTAAATATGGCGACTTGTAAGAATGTGGTATGTCAAAAAGAAAACAAAACCTACATAGACAAGTCACTATCGTTAAAGTTTATCAACTAAACCAAGCGGTTATTTACTTAACACTACAGCTAATAATAATTATAAAAACAATATAAAAACGCATTAACATTCAAACGAGGAAAAATATAAATCAATCTAAGTACACCTAATTCCAACGACAACTGATTAATAACTGTCATATGCAATCATATGATTGTGGGCTTGTTTTGTTTATCTTTTAGCGCTAGAGCGCCCTCTTACGGAATGTGAGAATCTTGCGTCCATGACAGTTTCGTATCTTATATTAAAGATTACATGCTATGACTGAAACTTGCTCAAATCTTGTTACATCAATGCCCCGCAGATTACAAGAGGTCATTTATCACAATGGATACTGGAGTTTCTATTAATCTATGGCATATTTTTTCAGAATCATTATTGATTTTGTAAATATTTTTTACATTTTCAAACATATCATTTTATTTATTTTTATAACTTATTTCTTATGTGTGTTTTAATACATATATATGTAATATACATATATTATAATATGCTAGCTATATTAACATTTCAATCTAAGAAAATTAATGCTGTTTCAATCTTATTTGGTATATCATCAAATACGCATTGATTTTCCCTATTGTCTCCTGCTATTTGCATTACTGTGAAAATCGTATTATCTCGTTTTACAATAATAAATCCAAATGTTATATATTCATAAACAGTATCTCGAACACATACTTTTGTCTTTTAAATAATCGCTGTCACATACATACCTACTTGTTTTTAATATTCTGCATTGCGCCGATTATATTCAGATAATTGCAATCGGAATAATATCCATATTATATTTTTAAAGAAAAGTAAGATCAAATTTAAGCATCTCTTTTAAGACTATATATTAATAGAAATCACTAAAGACACTCATTAACATTATTAATAGTAATTCTAAACGCAAAAAAACTAGTTCACTTTTAAGTAAAGTCATACGAAAGCTAGTAAACAAAATCCCTAACGTTGTCAAAATAATATGTTGATTCATTAGAAAACTCAAAGTTAAAATGTATACATCGAATACAATGTGTATATAATATAGGTAATACAATCATTCCAACGCACGAGGGCAAATGAATGAATGAATCTCACAAATAAACAATACACTTGCAAGTTTTGCATTTCTTTCGCTAGTATACGAAAAACACATATTGCTGTAAACGACGATGTGCACCCGTCGAGCGTGAGCTGCTAAATAAGAATATATGTATTGGTCTCGACGGTAAGGTGAAGTAAGGGGGGTGTCCATCGATATCTTCGCTCTTACTCGCATCGGTTGGGTACTTTTTACCGCTGCTGTACGAGCGGTTGGCAGTAACTTACAGTACAGACTTCGAATCTTGCCGGTGACACTTGTGGAAGTGTTTCTTTAGATCGATACTGCGGTTAAGCTATCATACAACTGTGGAATATAGTTAAGAGCATAACAGTATTTACGGCATGGTAGTGGTGTAACAAAGCCATGAAAACACACACAATTTACACAGCAATAGCAACAACTTAGGCAGTCGCTGAAACCACTGAGCCACAGAAAGATTATGCTGTGCGAGTAAGTGGGTACGACTAGGTACTACAGTAACTCGTATTATAGCTCTAATAATTATTGTAGTTATCAGCTAGATTAACCTAGTATATATCTTCAGACAAACTCCACTATACGAGTCGAGCTTACTTTACTACTTTGGCTAGTTTTATTAGTGATAAGACGTACCCTGAGTTTGCTAGATTGTAGAAGCAGCACCACCTACATATACATTCATTTTCGCAAACATATAAATATATGTACATGCTAAATTTCAATGACTGTTACTCGTTGAACTTAGATGTCTCTCCTAACGTATTTCTTATGGAATTAATACGGAATGTACAAAGTCTAGAAAGAAAGAAGAATGATATCTAATCTTATATACCTTTTTTCAAGTATTGCTGTACTGTTTTCTATTTAGGATATGTATACTTTCACAAACACATAATTTTCCTAGATGCGTAAATATTTCCATCAAACGCAATACATTACCCAATCCTTCCGTGAGGGAACGAACGCGAAGCACATAACAAATGTGCAGCAAAATTTTGATTTATGACCGACGGAACATTGTGCTACTAGTGACAAAGGCACGAATCGTGACCGTTAAAAATGACTTCTCCTTGTCTCAAAGTCAACGCTGAATTATTAAGAAGAAATATACAACTATACGAAAGATATGACGTTGACATTAAAGTAGAAATATCATCAGTAAATAACTTTACGAACGCGAAAAAATAAAAGCCATATTCCTATTCATTATTCACTGGCCACAATTGTGATTTACTATAGGCGTAATTGCGTCCATTATTAAAGTATATAGTGATGCAAGTGATACTGACAATATTAGTTGCTAACAATCACTTGCTAAAAAATAGTAGTCGATAATTTTTATAGACTAATATTTATAACAAGATTTTTAACGACTAATCTTTCTAGCGAATGAGGTAAAATAAAATTAATAAAACCATTCGTTCACGTCTTCACGCTAATTGTAATACCAGTTTCCTACTTTATGCATATATTGACCCCTTTTTGTCTTATAAAAATGTTTAGCAATAGTTTTAACGGTATCTTAAATTAGATTAAATATGATTAGTGTAGGCAAGGCTGCCTCTCTTCTCTGCGACCTGTAAGATCTACTTAATCTTTTAGTCCCAATTAATCTCTAGACGTCTGAATAAGCCTAGGATTTTTTTTGGGGGTTCTAATACTAGCCAGTTTTACGTGCGCCTGTTCGTGGTAGTGTAGTCTCTGCTGGACCGCGGCCTCACAGTTGCACATAATGTGTTCCGTCGTCTCGCTGTATTCCAAACAGAATCGGCTGTTTTTCACAGTCCACCTTACCCTTTTTCTTCAGGTGGTACCTAAGAGAGCCGTGGCCAATGACTAAGGCCGTGATGGTACTGAGGTCTTTTCTGTTGAGCTCCAGCATAGATTTAGCCCTGATGACTAAGAAAGTAATAAACTTTTTTGATTGCCTTAGTTTTGGGGTGTTAGTCCAGTACGAGACTTTTTGTTCGCGTTCCCACTGTTGGAGACGAGCTCTAATATGGCGTTTGGTGAGACCACAAAACGACTCTGATCCAATAAAGGGGAATGCCGCGCCTTTCTTTGCAAGATCACCGACTGTTTGCCATAACACCTTCAATGACCTGATATCCATATCAATGTGTCTGTCTTTCTTAGGACCAGAGCATTGACGGTGAGCAGACAGTCCAAGATAACTTGGATTTAAAATTGTAGCCACTTAGAGCCTTTAGTGCTGTCGCTGTCTGAGAAGATATATCTACATGCACCTTGATAGCATCTTTTTAGACATTCCTGGGCACATTTAACGGCATCTTAGATGTAGTAATAAATAAATATGACCAGGTAATTATATTTTTATTTTTGCTAACAGTTTGTCATAAAACAACACAGAAACAGTTTCTTCATAAAAATAGATAGATTTGTATACATATGATCTTGCCGAAGTCAAATTGCTCAATATTACATTCCCGTGTCTTTGTTTATACTCCATTACTGATCACGATGATGAGAAGTTTGCTATCTCTGATGAAGTAAATATTAGGTAAATGCTCATCAAGACTGCATAAAACGATCAGTGCGTTTTGTCATAAAATAAAACGAATTCTAAAGAAAATAAATTTTGATTGAGAGATTCCATGTTATACAGTGTGTCCGTAAAGTATGGAATAAATTCATTTTTTCCGAAACGAACAATTTTAACGAAATTTCCCGAAACAGATCGATTTTTGATTTTAATTTGCTTGAATTTAGCGTTATAATTAAATATATATAGTGAACCATATGTGAGAAATGACATCATCGACAATTTTTTTAAATTGAACACCCTGTATATTGTTCGAGTTTTAGAATATACGGACCATCCTGAATCCAAAAAGGTATCATACATGTCGTTTAGCTTTATAATAGCGCTATTAAAATCAGAGGAACATCTATTTACAGTTTCAATAGACTGTTTCTTTGTTGTCACATTTTTGAGATTCCTTTTGCAGTTAATCGTTTAATGTTGTGTGCATTTATTTATAAAACAAGTAGACGATTAGTTTTTGTGAAATGTCACTATTTTTACTAATGTCAAAAAATAAAGTATGGAATAAATTTGATATTTTCTAAAGCAAAAAGGTAGATACTTGGGATCTAGCGGACAGAATTTGAAAGATACGTGCTAACAACTATTTCTTATTAATTGCAAAAAAGTAGGCGACTGATCTTATTTATCAATTTTATTGATAGCTAATCTTTTTCGTCCTGATTTATTTCCACTTGTAGGTCAATGAAATAATAAAGAATAAAATACCAATTTATTCCATAACATATAATTATAATAAAATGTTTTCGTTAAATAACTAATAATGATAGCTAATGATAACAGATACATGACTTTATGTTAAATGTTCGATCTGTAGCCCTTGCTATATTTGACAGTAACCTAATCGATGAATAAATTCTTGTTGAACCTTGTTTATGGTTTCCTGAGAAATATTATTTATTTCTGTTCCAATTCGCTCTTGTAATTCTTCAATATGCGCTGGTTTTGTTTTATAAACAACATTCTTCAGATGACCCCACATAAAAAAATCCAAAGGATTAAGGTCTGGCGACCTCGCTGGCCATTCAATATGTCCACGTCTACCAATCCACCTGTTCAGAAAAATTTCGTCTAGGTACCTTCGAACATCTACAGCATAATGCGGAGGCGCACCATCCTGTTGAAACCATAAAGTTTCATCAAAACTTCCAGGATTAATTCTACTGGGGAATAAATTAATTAAAGTAGGTACAGGAAAGCCCCTTAAAAACTCAAGATATGTTGGCCCGTCTAAATTACCTTCGAAAAAGTAGGGTCCAATGATTCTATTTCTTACAATACCAACCCATACATTTATCTTTTGCGGGTGTTGAGTATGATGCTCGCGCATCCATTTGGGATTTTCTTTTGCGCAGTACCTACAATTCTGACGATTGACTTCGCCATTTAATGTGAAAGTGGCTTCATCAGAGAAAATATTGTTTGATACCAAAAAAGGGTCTCGGTGGTAGTTATCCATCATTGCTTCACAAAATTCTATTCTTCTATCTGGATCATCGTCGTTTGATTCCTGTACAAGTTTTATTTTAAAGGGATGCCATTTTTCCAGTTTTAATAATTTGTGTACCATTGTTTTGCTAACATCAAAATCACGACTAATCTTGCGAACAGAAGTATGCGGATCTTCTTCAACGGCAAGTAGAACATCTAATTTTCTATCAAAATTTACAGAGGGGCGACCTGATTTGCGTGTACTTTCAACCGTACCAGTTTCCCGAAATTTCTTTTCAACCTTACTTACTGTTGATTGCGTTATAGGTCTTTCTGGATATTTGTCGTTAAATAAATCACGCACTTCCATCTGAGTTCGCGATCTGTCTCCATGCCCAATCATCATCAGTATTTCAATTTTTTGCTGTACACTTAATTTCATTTTCACTTTAAATTAATTCCAAACAATAAACATCATTCGCGAATTACTGCAATTCTTGTACTATTTAACTGTTATTTGACATTAGTAAAAATAGTGACATTTCACAAAAACTAATCGCCTACTTGTTTTATAAATAAAAGCACACAACATTAAACGGTTAAGTGCAAAAGGAATGTCAAAAAATGTGACAACAAAGAAACAGTCTATTGAAACTGTAAATAGATTTTTCTCTGATTTTAATAGCGCTATTATAAAGCTAAACGACATGTATGATGACCTTTTTGGATTCAGGATGGTCCGTATATTCTAAAAGTCGAACAATATACAGGGTGTTCCATTAAAAAAAATTGTCGAAGACGTCATTTCTCACATATGGTTCACTCTATATATTTAACTATAAAGCTAAATTAAAGCAAATTAAAATCAAAAATCGACCAGTTTCGGGAAATTTCGTTAAAATTGTTTGTTTCGGAAAAAAATGAATTTATTCCATACTTTACGGACACACTGTATATCTCCTGTAAGGAATTATTATTGATACCTCTCATTGGATAATGACTGTCAATATTGCAGGATAGAAAATTTAAGAACCGACGCTTCACTTTCTCCAGTGTTGAGCCGTATTCTTGGCAGCACCAAAGGTAAGGTATTATCTTCGTTTCACTGAAGAATTTTCTGTTCTGCATAATAAAACCAAGTTAGTTAGATGCCGATGGTGCAGTATGTTCCATATGTTAAATAAAACTATTCTCTAAACAATTCAGCGCCAGAGGGAATTTTTTCGCTGGTTGTGTATATAGATTTCATGGGCTTTGTTTTGTGAGTGAAGGTTAGACTTCTGCAATCGGCAATATTCAGCTTCAGTGTGTTGTTTTTCATACCAGATGGTGATTCAGTCAATATCCTTTTGAATTAAAGCAACATTTTTCAGCTACAATTTAGTCTGTGTGAAAGGAAGCCAAAGGTAGAAAGGGGAGGCTTAGAGTATCCTTCTGAGAGAATTTCCTGGTTTGAGACATTCCACGATATTCCTTGAAAACTACAGGAGGCATAGAGCAAAGACTTTGCTATAACTAAGCAGACTACGTATTCTCACAGGTGTACTCACAAAGCATTGTCACATTGGGGAACACATGACAAGGATAGGGCTGAAACAGAATAGCGACTTTTACCTGCATCGCTATTACGGAAATCTCAGCCAATTATATTGGCAAAGACGTAACAGACGAAGAAGAAATACCTACTTTGAAACCATCCCTCTGAACCATATTGCAGTTTATTAGAAGAATTATATTTCATGCAACTTATATATGCATAACAAATAGCCGGGTACAGTGGTGCACTCACGCAATAATATTTTACAGTGCAGAGAATCGAGGCGAGGATCGATGTTCATAATGCGCGTCAAATCCCAAAAATTAATTCATTAATGACTTTAGCAAAATATGATTTAACATAAATTATCACGTAATGCAACAAAACATCTATTTCAAGACGTGGCAAAATTTACTTTTCCGAGTGCGTAAACATTCCATTTAAAAGTAAATTCCAATAAAATACCTTTCCCTTTCGTGTTTTCTTTCACCAGTATAAATCAAGCCAACTTTGTTTCTAATCTCTCACAAAACAATAGACGTAGTTGGGAAAATAAAACAAGCCTAAAAGTATTCAAGCGAATTAAAGGACAAAGGCCGCCGTAAATGTTTACTACTATTCAATTTATAACATCGGAGTCAGCCTGATTTCTGGAAAGTTCGGTAAACTCGCAACCATGGCTTATAGTGTTATTGCAAAAAAAGGTACAAATAAGAGCTAAATCTAAGTCGGTAGATTTCGTGTATTGCTGTTTCTTATTAACAGTAGTTAACTACTAAACCACGCAAAGAATTAATCTGAAGCGAATGCAAAAACAGTAAAATTATGAAGCATATATTCTTTTGGGTCCCTACAATGGCAATATTGTTGGTCAACAAAATACTGATTTTTTTTCTTTCTATATGGCCGAGTGCAGCCCGAAGGGCACGTCGGCCAAAAGGCCTATCGTGTACAGATTATAACATTAACAAAATTACATGGTGCTTTTTATCATTTTTATGCATTCAACTGAAGAGTATTATTTCAAAAAGCATTTCTTATCATTCCTACGGTGTAGCGGTTATCTTTTACCTTTAACATAAAAGAGTAACTTTAATATTCTAAGAAGACATGGTTCGTTTAACTATTGCTTCTAAAATAGTTCCTAACTTCTATAAGTACTTCATTAGGTCCAACTTTATGCTTTCAAAAGTAACCCATCTATGACAGAAAATTACGTAGCTTCGTCGATTTACTCGATAGCTTTAGTTTTAGTTTAAAATTTGTTTAGCAGACTATGTTAAAAGTTGGGATAAGCAAGTTGACGAAAGAAGTAATCTATCCGACTAAAAACAAAGTTATACAGTATTACATGCATTTCGTTTGATTTAAAATATATTTCGTCGTGTTATATGTAGATACACAGTCAAAAATAACGTCGTGTAAGTTTCGTATGAATAGTATGAATAAGCTATTTAATGCAAAATAGACGAGAAATATATACATAAGTGCTCTAAAGTACTATATAGGTGATGATAACCAAATCAAGCTATTTTATAGTAAAAAACAGAGCATTTCCTAGTGTCAAAAGCATATAGTTTATTTCGGCACATAATTTTCATCGATATTTTGAATATTTAAAAGTACTCCCAAAACCTGTTTACCATACAGGTGGCTATTTTGAGAACAAAGTGTTTTCAGTATCGTTATTGTTTCCCGGTTTTAAATCTACACCTAAAAGAAATCAATTGAAATTTGAAATGCCTGTAACTATTAAATTTTGCAGTTAAAACTGTAAACTTATATCAAGCAAACTTCCATGTAAATGAGCTACATTGCTGGGTAGACTGTCCACTACAACTCTCGTTATAAAAGTAGTGTGTTTAAATATGTTTCTATAATTTTATTACAACATTACTTTGCTGAAAATGATGCTGCACTGTTAATTATATTCCAGCAACCAATGGTAGCTCTACCGGAATACCGATCCAATGATACGTTGCCACAAGCGTTACAAACAACATTGGAACCCAGTAGCATCAGTATCTTACTGCGTTAAATATTTAGTTATTAAATTAATGATAGAATTATGATCTGAGAAACTAGCCAGTTAGAATTTGAAACACAAATAATTTATACAGGATTACTAATTGTATTAACATTCTTAATCACTATAAATAACGGGACTACTGTGAGTGTGTGATACAAAAACAAAACAATATTTTGTTGCCCTGATGTCTAGAAAAAATAATGAAGATAAGATCAATTCAAAAAACAATGGGTGACCGTTCTGATATAAAAAATTATAGGCCCATAACTTTGATTTTCCACAAAATTCTTTGAGAAATTAATAAATAAAACTAGACTAGTTCTCTATCTGCAAAGTAAAAGTTTGATTTTCATTTCGCAATTTGTGGGGAGTGGAGTGCTTTTCAATCTATATCGATATGGGAATATCAATCAAAATTCCAACATCGATGAGCTACATTAAACATGTGATATTACCTAGCCCTAGCTATTACTAAAACTGGGACTTTTCTACGTTGCTTGAAGTAGATGTTAGCGGTCAAAATAAATATTTTGTGAGATCACATATCACAGTAGGAGGTAAAAATAGACATGCAACATAGTGTTTAAAGCCGAGAATAGATCTAACAAACGTTGTCATTTGTTCGCGTTGTTGAAGATTTATTTATGTTGGTCCAATATAGATAATGACGAAGAACTTATAAATAAATCTTCAGCAATGTCAACGAAAGATAACGATTGTCACTATTATTTGACATAAATACTTTATTTAATATATTGCAATTATTTGCCCTCATTGTACGTTAAGTAAACGTAAGTTACCCACTTGTGCTCTTCAAATTCTTATATGTTTTGCCCGCATAGGAATTGCTCTGCCTTAAAATTTAAAATATATTTGCACGTAATTAAAAGGGTGATATTTTATAAAATAATAAATAGTAGCTTTCAACTTTTTATAACTCAAAATGTTATACCCATAAATTAAATAAAACTCATAGTTACACCTAATTTACTGAATAAGTTTAATATCCATAAATTCAACCCCAACTTCCATTTATATATGTACATAGGTGCAGACGACAGTATTATTAAAGAAAAACAAAACTATATATTTTTATTTCTGCTGTAATTCACTTTCAACTAAATATGATGGGAAGATCGCAGAAGCTGACGGGGTCAACTATGTTCAGGTCTTAATGCCCGTACCTTTTGAAGTTTTCAAGACAGCCACAGATGAACGAGAAACGGATCACTTCGATTTCCGCATGTAAGGTGAAGTTTTGCTTCAAAGCCAATAATAACCTCTATCGCCACAGTTGATGTTGATATTATGCTTCTGAGATTCGTAAACAGGTAGTTTTCTATATCTTGTTAAAAGTTTACCGTATATCGTAGGTTAGCTTTACGCCACCAAACTAGCATGGCATAAGTTCTAATGGGAGCTATTTATATATAACTTTCGTGTATAACCAATGCCAACGTTTTAAATTCCTGACGTCTAATGAGTTATAATAAATCGACGAGTTCCACCTAAACATATGACCAAATAATTATTTTGGATGTATTCGCTACAATGGCATACATGTATTTGCCATTTAGCTGCGTCTATTCAATTCTTTCAAACAATGTACGTGAAAGATTTAGCTTGTGAAATTTTTAAAATCTTTTATTCGCAGCTCAAAGTGTAAAGTTTGTGTTATTTCCAAAGTAGTAGTTATCGAGTAGCTATCTATCTATTAGAAAATACGAAAGAGAATGAAATGATTTTAATTCGAAAAAGATATCTCGCAATTTGCAATAAAGTTTAAACTAATCAATTAATTACCAACCCAGACTACGATTAGAGTATTAATCATAGTTCACGCGGCAAAAAGTTTTAAGCCTCTCATTTAATTTGCAGTAAGTTCTATAACTCAATTATATTACCCGTCGTAATTGTTCTGACAATGAAAAACCGATAATTATAATCTACGTAACGTTCAGAGCCAAGAAATATTTGTCGATAAAAACTTAATACTAATTATTAGTTATAATGATATGCTCTTCTTTTGTTAACGTAATACGTCAATGTCAAAAGGTATGTAGATACATACGGCGAAATTATGTAAGGATTTAATTGTAAGGCACGATGGATTTTAGCAGTTACAAATAATATCACTTATTGTTTGCCACGAGTACCTTTGAAGGTTTTGCATTATGCTATCATTTATTGATTTATTTAAGTTTAGAAGGATTAATAGAAACTGTTTTCTAAATATTCATGAAACATGACGGGTTTTTAGTTCTTGCTTCCAGATAACTATTTATCCTTCTTAATTTGTTATATTTGATCAACTGGTTCTGTTTCTAGTTTGTCATTAGTATCAATATCGGCCTTTCATGAACGATGAAGTTTCTAGAGCAGACGACTACCCACAAACCTGCTTTCTATTATTAAGTGATTCAACTTTCCACCTTTTAAACATCGTAATGAGTGTTGTCGATTATCAAAAGTCATACATTGTGGAATTTGTGGTTTTAAAAACTCTTTTGTCGACTTACTGATAACATAATATCGAAGCGTAACTTTTCTAGCCAAAATTTCACACGGCAATATCCGCCAGTATACGCATTTATTTATTCTGTTAATTGTAATACTTTTATTCTATTTGGAAGCGAAAAAAGTTTGTTTACATCTGTTGCTCTATTGCATGAATTATTTACATGTATCATTTCCTGGACATATTGTGAAAGAAATACTAAACTTGGACAGAAAAACGGAGAACAGCTCTTTAGTTTGAACAAAAGTTTAGCAAGAAATTGAGAAAAGAAAAAAGAAACCTTGACTTCACTATGATAAACAAAGTGATTAAGTTAATACGTATAGTAGTGAACTTGATAGTTTCTCTAGATAGGAACTTACTGCAACACTTATGACTAAAGTTGCATTTAATCGCAGGCTAAAGTTTTTAGTTCAAACACGAATTGGAAATTTTAATATTCGTCAAGAAACGTTACTTGACTGAATGATATTAATTCTGTTCGCTGAGTTTGTTTGCTTTCAGAATAAGTATTATACCGTTCTACAAAGAATATCTTTGATTCCGTAGATCTACATATTATATTTATGAAGGCATTCAAGACTAAGAAAAAGTATCCAATAATTCTGGTATTATAAGAAATGATACGTTAAAATTGAAAGCGAGAAAAGCTCTCGAGGAATACAATAACCAGCGAAAATCCTTTCCAAGTTAGGTGTCGGATAAATTTTCCTCAAAGGGAAGTTATGAGTGTATCACATCTACCCGCTCAGCGTGAGTGCATTCTACAGAAAGGATAATTCCCCGTTTATTGTGACAGTAACGCAACCAGCTTTTAGTAGGACACGATGATGGTAGCATCGAACAAAAATAATATTCACGTTGGCGGAAGTATGACCCTACACACTAGACGATAATGTAAAGACTGCAAATTTGACCTTTTGAAGAGGTGTGGCCGATGTTCCCTCCACATGATATCTCTTCTATACATGCTAAATAATAACGGTAATTTATTTCTGACTGTCCGCTTTGTTATTCATATAACACGCGGAGCCTTTTTGGCTCGTGTAAATTACACGCATTAAAATACAATTAATTTTCCACTTACCAGATTGTAACTACTTTTTTACTCCTTTTTGAGTTTTACCTAATAATAGAAATAAAAGATCGAATAGCTTACGGTTGTGCACTAGTATGCTATATAGTTTAT
Organism: Holotrichia oblita; assembly: GCA_023690525.1. Classification (NCBI taxonomy): domain Eukaryota; kingdom Metazoa; phylum Arthropoda; class Insecta; order Coleoptera; family Scarabaeidae; genus Holotrichia; species Holotrichia oblita. The sequence goes on along the minus strand of CM043015.1, from coordinate 99,908,907 downwards.
AGCGGTGTGCTTCGTGCATTAGCTACAACAATTAGATGTATTACATCGTCGTCGACTCTAGAACCGAACTGCGACAAATAGTTATTTTTGAAACTGTATTCTCTATTTTACGCTACACTGTTTGCTATGTCAAATACACCCTGTATAACTGAAATGCCTGAACATAGTTCAATGAAATTTATTATAAGAGCTGTAGCTTATACTGAGAAGAACGATGCAGCACTGCTAAGTGGGGATACATTAACAGCTGAAATATCCTCTGCGAAGTGTCCGTATCGCAGCAAATAAACATGACATGGAGTCCACCATGTATTGTATGGTACGTGGACAAACGGTCAACTATTCCAAACCATAATATACCAGATATGTTCATTCAAATTCAGATCCGTAGAATGAGCTGAACAGGAAATTATGTGTCTTCTTCTTTAATGAATACGGCTACAATGACTTCCTGAGCTATTCTGCAATTTGGAATATGGATATTGTGATTCGAATTTTGAAGCTCGCAAATTCATCAGAGAAACGTTTCCTTGCTGGACCGTCACAACTTCTACCAGTTCTTGATAGTGTTCTTGAAACTTACTGAGTTTTTGTTATGTTAGATTAATTTCACCACTCTCATACTTGTGTTTTCTCTTTACGTTTCAATAATTAACTTAGAACGTAAGTATTCGTTATTTCACAATACATACTTGCCTATTCGTTTTATCTTTATTTTTATCTCTGATCGTGCCATAGCGTGGTAAGGCTCGCTGTTAATGGCCCACATTTCTTGCCTATTTCCTCCCTAACTACGTATGTATGTTGAATGAGGACGTACGTTTCTAGCGCTTCAACTTTATTTTAACCTATCTGAACTTAATTTATTATTATGAAAAAGCATTATTATAATTAATAACGAAATGTACTATGACTATACTTCGACACCTATAACTTGCTATTCAATATCAAATATTAGAATTATTTTAGAAGAATTTTCTTCAAATTGAAAATTTATTTATGCTAAACCGCAACGCTGACGCTTCTAAATAACACACAGAAACTTTACCAATCCACAGAAATTCAAACGTTCGTAATAAATTATAAATTAAGTGTTAATCACTTCAACGTCGCTACGTCTAGAATTGACTTAGGTTATAATCATTTAGGAATACTTAATGTGCGTGTATTTAGAAAGTAATTAATTTGAAGCATTTGTGGAAACTAGGTGACGCATCATGTATAAAATAACAGCACATTATATCTCAAAATAAATATAGTCCATGTATCCATTAGGAAAGATCGTGACAAAATATATCCCAAGTTAAGTAATAGAAAATTCAGTACTTTAAGGAAGGACTAAACGATGCACTACATCTTTCGGTGTTACATAAACTTTTTAAACTACTAGGTTTGCTTAGAACTTGCCATGTCCTTATAATCACATTATGGAGCCTTGATATGTTTCGATTAATTTATTGCGTTTTCAAAACATGGCAAATTAGTACACTCTAAAATTTATGGCCATATATAAAAAATTGTTCCACCTAGAATCAATTGTACCAACGTACGTATCTTCCAATACTTTATCAATCACATGAAATCCTGTATTGTCAACAGCCCGTTTGTTTTCAACATTTTTTAGATTCTTCATGTTTGAGAATGCTATTTATAATGTTCCTAATAAATCTTCTACGCACAAAAATCGCATCATAAAACAACATTCCTCTTTGTGTGAGTTTATAATTTTTCTAGCCTTCTGCACCTGAAGGTTGTCATATTAAATTTCAAACTTGCACAACTTGTTTAGCTAATTATATACTGTATGACATTTTCAAGCACTTACATATATGTATGTATAACATTCTAGCCCACAGCATCCCACAAAAACATAAAGACGCGATCACGTTTCGAACGTCTATTGTGTACGTATGGTTGATTCGCACTTTAAAAAACAATATTGGTATGGGGCATATGAAGACCATACATATATATGTACTTTTTAGTTATATAGTTATCTCATTAACATACCTCACCTTTACATAGCCATGCAGCGTCGCATTATACAAAACCCTTTTATATAATCGTATACCTAATTTGTGATCCATATTTATAATAGGCCTAGAACTGATTGACTGACGCCAGATTTTGTACAAAAATCCGTGTTTTTAATGATAGCTCATTTGCCTATCATAAGCAATAATGCCAGAATAAGTGCGAAGAACTTAACAAAAGTTGAGCAGTCTCTTGAATTAATATTTGTTTGATACATACGTGTATATGTAGACGTGGCAAAATAGAGAATAAGTAATCTATATTAGTAAATACCAACTTAAAAACCTGGGATTAAGTGCACTTGATAGACACTGTAAATAATCAAAGTATTTACAGTATTATACATATTTAGACAAGGGTCAACTTAATAAATAAAATGTGATCAAAATGGCATCTGTTTATTGCTATGGACACAAAGTTGCGTTCCGTTACCTAACACCCAATTTATTACAACCAGCTGAAATCTAACTTCCCATGAAAACATATTTAATTTCTTATACATATACAGGGTTTCCACGGCCAAGTGGGACATAGGAAGAGTACATATAAAATCGGTTTTCGGTGAATATTATCTCCCTAATACTACTTCATCCAAATTTAAGTGCCGGATATTATAACTGGGTTAACAACGAACATTTCCACAATCATAGTACAAAGAAAGTCATTTTAATAAAGCCAAAAAAATTATTATTTTTAAACCTATTGAACGTGAATTCCTAATAAGGCTTTTAATACGTCAGTTAGTGCAAGCGGTCGTGGCGCAGACGTTCACGCGACGCCTTAATAACGTAAGACACAGATTGTTTGGGGTTCGAATCCGAGAAATGAATTTTATTTTTTATTTTTTAAAATCTTATTAAGTTTTGTTGTTTATTTTGACAAATGATTCGTCGTTAGTAACAGTTAAAAATCGAATAATATAGTACGTGATCTTTTTTTTATTGTAAAAATTATTCATTATTTACCTTAATCCTCAAAATATCGATTTTATAGTCTTCAAAATCTCTGATTTTTGTAGTGTTATTGAATTTGTAGCATTATTGTTGGAGATAAAAATTAAAAAATAAAACTAATCTGCCGGGATTCGAACCCTAAACAATCCTTGCATTTGCGTTATTAAGCCGTCGCGCGAACCATTACGCCACGGACGCTTGCACTAACTCACGTATTAAAAGCTTTATTAGGAATTCACGAACAACAGATATAAAAATAATAATTTTTTGGCTTTATTAAAATGACTTTCTTTGTACTATGATTGTGGAGATGTTCATTGTTAACCCAGTTATAATATGCGGCCCTTAATTTTGAATGAAATAGTATTAGGGAGATAATATTCACCGAAAACCGATTTTATATGTATTCTCCCTATGACCCACTTGGCCGTGGAAACCCTGTATATGTATATAATTTAGTTGTCTAAGTTTTCCAAATAGGTATTTATAATGAATTTTGAATTATTTGCAAAATGAAAGAATTATTAATATTAATTTGTAATTTTAGATTTAGCCATGCTTCATTGCTGAGACATATTATATATTGTAGAAAAATTTCTACTTAATTTGAAAGAGATGATACGTCACCGTTAGCTAATTAATACAGTATTTGCAACGAGTGCCTATTCAGAGTTTGTAAGTATAACGTTCCCCACTGTTACTGACCAGTACGTTAAACATCAAATTAAGTACATTATTATTGCATGTATTTGCGCCGATATAATGCTTTGAAGTAAATATGGAACTCACTGTAACAGTTCGTTGTTGCTTGTCGATTTATTCTATTGTTCATCAAACTGGCGCACAACTAGATAGCAAATCAATTTTACTTATTAGTAGCCTCACATTTGTGGAAATGTATGGTAGTATAGACATAATATTCTGCATTTTGGATGTTATGTGATACAAATTACTGACGGCCGTCAGAATTAATATAATGAAGCGGAAAATATAAATTTGTATCTGTTGCAAAGAGCACAATGCACGTATGTAAGTTTCAAATGGTATACAAAGCTTATATTTTGCAGACGTAATAGTTATGAATGTCGTAACTAATAGGATGCAGTTACAAAAACCAACTGAATCGTAAATTATTTTATTTTCACTAAAGTTGTAAATTTTAGAGGTACAGTTATATTTGTTGGAAAGTTCCCTTGTTTTTTAATAAGAGGGACAAAATTTAAAATCGCCCGCCAAAATATAGGCTTATGATTGGTTAGTTGCCAATCATTTTTACACTGCTCAAATTTGCCCATTTTAGTGCCGCCATATTGTGTCCCTACGGTATTCAAGCAATAAAATTAGTTTTTTAAGAAACTATTTGTTTGTGATATTGGATTCACAGGTAGCTATAGCAAACTATATTAAACAAACATAATGTTACAACATTAACATCAAGCATTTATAGATGGTGTAACAACGGGTCTGAAAAATCCTGTTGGTAAAGGTAGACGCTTAATTATTTTACATTTTGGTTCGAAAAAAGGTTTTGTTGACGATGGCTTGTTGGTATTTGAGGGAAGCAAAAGAGCTGATTATCACGATAAAATGGATGCAGATGTTTTTGAAAGATGATTCAATAATATTTTATAAAAATTCCCTGAGAATAGTGTCATTGTAATGCATAATGCATCCTACCATAGCAGGAAAATAGAAGCAATACTATAAACATATTGTCTATACTATTATTGTATTTCATTATTTAAATATTAGTAAACATATCATAAAGACATAAACTACTACCATTACTTTTTTATAAATGTGATCTGTTCATGAAGTTAAGTACTAAATATATATTTAAATAGTAAGTTTATATACAGGGTGGTCCATTTAAAGCGTAACACTGTAATATCTTCGAAACAATTAGTGTTATGAAGAAAAGTGTTAGACAAAAGTTTAACTATATGAAGGGGCTAGTATAGAAGAAATAGTATGACCTCAAATTAATATTAATCGAGATATTTCGAAAAAATGAGGACATAATAAAAGTTTTTTTCCATCGTTTTTTTAATGTAAGAGTAGTAAATGTTAATAGTAGCTACAAATTGTTTACATAAGGCAAACAGGTGAAGAAAGCAGACGCCTATCGAATTAAATGTTCAAAAATCTCTATGCACACGCAGTAACATGTCTTCAGAAATGTCTGCACATGCAAGTCTTATTTTCTGCATGTTTTCTGGTGTTGTTGGTTTCGTGTCATATACAACAAGTTGATATTATACTATCTTATATATTTATACTATCTTACTACTACTTATAATACTTCGGTTATAATACTTCGGTGGCAAAAAAGTCGATACTGTACACTTAAAATAAATATAGCGATTCTTCTGCGCGAATACAAAATTGCATTGGGGCTGGTGGCCGCCAATTTGAACATCTAATTCGATAGCCGTCTGCGTTCTTCCCCTATTTACCTTATGTCAACAATTTATAGCTACTATTAACATTTATTGTTTACTTTTACATTTAAAAAACGAAGGAAAAACATTGCTGCACTGGCTTTTATTGTCCTCATTTTTTCGAAATATCTCGATTAATATTAATTTGAGGTCATATGTGGTTTACCATTTTTCTATTCAAGACTTATAGCTCTTTTAGAATTTGATTAAAAAAATACAATATGCTATTTGAAAAAAGAATGTTGACTTGCTGCTATGACCTTTGTGTCTATAAAGAGTGACAACAGTAGCGCTATTGGATGCACCCCTTCATATAGTTAAACTTTTGTCTAACACTTTTCTTCATAACACTAATTGTTTTGAAGATATTACAGTCTTACACTTTAAATGGACCAGCCTGTATACTCGCATTTCATTTCATTATTTCTATCATTTAAATTTACCGCCAAAACTTTCAGTTATTAAATTTATCTAATGTGATGTGGGCTGAAGCGTTTTGTCCCTCTTATTAAAAATCAGAGTACAAATAATCAAAATTTCTTAGTGGCCATTTTAATTTCCAAAAAACCACAAACATACTTTTCGCATCTTCAACACAGTAATTATCCTTTTCTCTTGATCATTAATTTCCTAAAGAGGTTTCTTAAAATCAGCCTTAACTGTAATGTACCCGCATATTATATCCATTTATCTACGCTGGAAGAGGGTAAAAGTACATGTTAAACATATATTTATCTATATTTTACAATTAACGTTAAGCTTGGTAGTATTTAACATACGTACGAGATACAAGTTACTATTGTAGAACATAATAGTTGGTATCGTTCAAGGGTATCTTTTACAGTAATCGCTACTAATTTAGGGTTATCTAACGCTTATTACACTTGACATTTCGCTTAAAGTTGATGTTCACTTGTTTTGAGACAAAAATGGTATTGGCAGCTACCTTGTTATGGTGTAATGTGCAAATTTTCTGTGTGCACTGGATTTGTATAATTGCAAAACGCTATGAGGATGATTCTGACATTGTAGTGTCATTTTTGTATTTTATCTTGTGTCACAAATATGTTTGTAAATGCATCATAATATTTTGCATACCGTTCTGAGGGAGGACATAATATAAGTTTAAAAATAACGTATGACCTACCGCGATCTGGGTACTGTTTAAGCATTAAGTTATTGTTTCTAATAAATTCACAGGACCTGACATAAAACAACTTTGACATAAACCATTTTTTTGCATTTATTATAAAATATATTGTATACAAATTGAGGCATAATAATTTTTTTGTGTCTTTAAGAAGACAATAGCAGACGATGGATGATGTTATTGTTAAAATACCAAGACAACCCCGAGTTTATCATCATAATTAACTGCAAATAGCTTAGACAGAATGATGTTTAAATATAGGATATCATATATATTTAAAATATGCAATATGGTAGACTGGAGCTGATATTTATTAAAAAATATGTTTAGATGATGTTTCAACCATGTTAACCACAAATTTTTCTTTTAAAATTCCGCTCCGTTTGTATAGTACGCTATACATTCAAATTAAAACATTCGTACATTGACCAAGACTTTAGGGAAAGCGTTAGAAAATGTCATTTTATTTCATCATATCAATGACAAAAATTATGTAAACAGTTAGGAGGAAATAACAACGTTACCAGTTCGGATTTCTGAGTGCAACACTAAGAAATAAAATACTGAATTTTTTTTTAATTTCTAAGCTTTTTCAGAGATTAAAAATGTATTCTTAAAAAAACTATTATTATTTTCATAACTATCTCTGAAGAAGCTATTAAATATGGGGAAGCTTAGAAGTTTCTAAAAGAAAACCTCAGTATTTCATTTCCCAATGTTGTGCCTTTCCTACCTTACCATTTATAAAACTGGTTTCTCGATTAGCTCGATATTACGACAAAAACAGATTATAAGTTCCCTTCCTCTTATTTTAATATTTTCCAAGACAATTTTAAATTCGTTTGTCTCTTTAGTCATAAATATGCAATAACAAGAAATAGTTTCCTACACTTCGCTTACTACTTGTCGCAACATACAAATTATTCTAGCCAACAGTATAATAAATTCGCTCCATATATTGCTTACTTGAAATTGAAGCGCCATCACATAACCACGTTTCCTCGCGAGAACATGAAATATAATTTGAAGTACAACACACATCACCCCTAGACACGTTGAAATATGCACGTCATTCCGTGAAGTAGGAAAGATAAGTCACCGTATAATATATGTTGTTTAACTTTTTTATCAAGTCTCTACTACCGTCAGAAGACGATGGCCTGAAGCCAGGATCCGATGAATCTTACCATAGAGTCCTAGCCCAGGAGAATGATTATGTATACAACTGGAAAGTAGACAACGGCATAAGTGCACTTAAGCGTTATGACAGTCTGGTGGTTCTACAATTCCGACTTTCTTTATTCCGTTGGAGAGTTTAGTTTTAGTATGATGATAACGTAGGTATACGATGTAATATGAAAATGTTTAGAATTCGCTGTAATAATATAACATACTCTCAAATGTATGTATTGCGTTATATCGTCTAATTGTTTAATGATTAAACAAAGCTTATGTTTGCTGCATAAGAAATAAAAAGTAAGGAAGTGAGAAAACAAAAATTAAATGAACATACAAGACATAAAAGAAGTAAACCGGGAGTACTACTAAAGAATTCTATATAATCTATGGAATATTTTATTAATCATCATTGTGCTATGCATAAATAGTTAGTTATAACACTAGATTGCTGCATTATAGTACTCATCCAGCATCATAGTCCAACAAAAGAAATTACGATAACATTTCGTCATGCACGTAAATTAATAAATTGAAAAAGTAATATAGACACGTAGGTACATCCCGATAAATTTACCGTTCTATTAATCTGGAAACATTGAAATTAAACAGCATATTTGCTATACTCTTCGCATGCAAATGCTTTTATTACTTTTTATAAGCTCAAATCAAACGTAGTTTGAATACACATGGAAAAAAGGAAAATTATCTTGACACCGAACGTATATTTAATTATTGCAGATATGTAATATTAGTTTGGAAACAATACACACTGTGAAAACAAATTAAAACAATCATCATTTTTCTGATACAATACGGATTTTCTGTGTCTTACAATTCGTAGATAATAATAATAATATTGTGGGATTGATGTCTTCGTCGTAGTGGGCCATGATATATTAAAATTACTACTAAAATTACTGAAAACTAAACTGTTTATTTTTTTTTCTAAGAAGTATATAATAGATCTCTATGACAAGAAGTCTATCCCATAACATTTGAAAATATTACAGCCAAGAAGAGACATTTTTAATTACAACAATATGTAATAATGAAGTTTATTTCACATAGCATATAGTCTACATAAAAACGTCCAAATATCACAATGCTAGGAATAACTTGTGCCCAACTGCTATAACAAAAATATACATTTTTTTGATAAATTAACACATTAATTTATTTTTATAGCATTAATGAGTACCTAAAGTTAGTTTTTGGAAATTTGTTCAAACATGTAGTCGTAAGTGTACATTTCTGCAGTAAGAGGCTATGGTTTGATTAATATCGGCAATGTTAACAAATTTCTTAAAACATCTAAGTTTTTTTACAGCTAGGGTAAAACGACTGCCATTTCGTTATACACAAAATATTTAAAGATCTTTCTCCTTCTCGTAACTTCCCAGCAGACAATCAGAGATGTCTAAGTTGCTTCACCTTCAAGCTTCATTTGATTAAATATACACTACCGTCCTTAAGTTTAATCGCACTAGATAAAACTGTGAATTTTCAATGAATATAAATAGATAAGCGCATTATACAAGAATGTAATATTAAAACCAATAATTTGGGACATAAATACGTAATTTTGAATAAGTACGAAAACTAGTTGCAGATTAGTTTAGAAAGAATTCAGTTTCTTAGAAATACGGCAATTTAGGTCATAAACAGTTGGGGTCCGTAATCCCTTAATCTGAAGTAGATATTGGTTTATTTATAGTACGGGTTAAATGAGGATTATTACCTGTATAATTAGAAAATACCCCCTCCATTTACATTTAAATATTTGGTTCTGTACTTATTTATTTCGGTTGATTAGTTTGACGAACGTGATACTGTAAAGAAGTGTTGATATTAAATTGTGATTTGAGTTATTTGTTGCCAAATGGCGAAGCGGAAGCAGTTAACCCTTTTGGCAAGATCACGGATCATAACTTTATATGAAATGAATCTTTCCAAACGAGAAATTGCACGACGATTGAAAGTTTCCGAATATTGCGTGCGACAAACAATTAAAAGAACGGAAGAAACTGACCAACTTAATGATCGTAGACGCAGTGGATGGCCAAGGGCAACTTCAAACAATGAAGACAAGTATACTAGAGTGATGTGTTTGCGAAATCCACGACTTACGGCTCCTAAAATCACCGCAGATTTTAATGTTCATCATCGGAAAACAATTGGCGCAACAACCGTTAAACGACGTTTAGCAGAAGCTGGGTTGAAAGGTCGCGTAGCCGCAAAGAAACCACGTCTTTCAGCCCCACATAAGCGAAAAAGACTTTCTTGGGCACACACCCATAAAAACTGGACAGTTGAACAGTGGAAAAAAGGTTTATGGACTGATGAGTCCAAATTCGAAATTTTTAGTAATAAACGTCGCACATTTGTTCGCTATCGTGCGGGAAAAAGGCTGTTGGACGAGTGTGTTGTGAAGACAGTAAAACACGGTGGGGGTAATGTTATGGTCTGGGGGTGTTTTGGGGCCTGTTCTGTTGGAAAGTTAGTCCAAATTAGTGAAAAAATGACAAAAGATGTGTATCTGGATATACTGCAGGAACACGGAATACCAGCAGGACTTGATATAATAGGCAGAGGGTTCGTTTACCAACAGGACAGCGACCCCAAACACATCGCCAAGATAGTAAAGAACTATTTAGAACGACAATCAGAAGAAGCAATCCTGACATTAATGACCTGGCCACCCCAAAGTCCAGACTGTAACCCTATTGAGTTGTTATGGGATTATTTGGACCGTGATGTACGTAAAACTTTACCTACGAGCAAGGAGACTCTTTGAACTGCCTTACAAAATGCATGGAACAACGCCGAAAAAGACTACATTCAAAAATTAATCCACCGCACGCCTCGCATTTGTAACGCCATCATTAAGCTGAAAGGAAGCTATTTTGACGAAAGCAAAATATAATTTGTATAAGCAAGTAAATATTTAGAAATTTTATGGTTATTTTTTATATAGTTTTAGGTATTCGAATATGTAGTTTTTATTTAGTAAATATTTTTTCTATAAAACTCAAGAATTTTATTTGTAGTAGTTTTATTTCATAGCAACACTATATTTTTATATGGTGCGATTAAACTTAAGGACGGTAGTGTACCTATGTATATCTTACAGAATACTCACTTGCTTTTTTGTCATTTATATTTCATTACTAATACTAATAGAGTCAATAACAACCGGTTACTCCGTTCCGGGATGCAGAATTTACTTCATTATGCACACCCGATTCCGACTAAAATCTGAATATTCGTGGCGACCAGATTTGAGTATCACGCGCTTCGAATTCAATTCTATTACTTAACGTTTCATTCATATGAATTTACGAGGGAGCGTTTTTATATTCGCGGAATGAGCGGGTTGTAGGGGGTGATTAGTCGCATTGGGGGCGTGGCCTGTGCAGCGACTCATAATTAGTATAAATACGAAGTTTCATTGTTATTAGGCAGTTAGTCTTTGAGTTATCGTCAACCAAGTAACAACAGCGCGTAGAGTGTTCACGTGCATTTTTGGACCTCTGTAATGAAGACAAGGATGGTGTATTGAGTCGAATTGTTACTGGAGACGAAACTTGGGTTCATCATTATGAACCTGAGTCCAAACAAGACTCCATGCAGTGGCATAAAAAGGGCACAGCACCTCCCAAGAAATTTAAAGTTTCACAATCAGCTGGGAAACTCATGGCAACGGTATTTTGGGACTCGGAAGGAATATTGATGATTGATTATAAAGATAAAGGTGTTTCTATAACCGGAGAATATTACGCTTCAATATTAGAGCGACTAAAAGAAGCCATTAAAGAGAAAAGACCGGGAAAATTGACGAAAGGTGTGCTGCTTTTGCACGACAACGTGCCCGTCCACAAGAGCCGCGTTGCGTTAGCTGCCCTGCATAAGGTGGTCTTCGAAATTGTGAATAACCCCCCCTACAGCCCAGCCCTGGCCCCGAGTGATTATTACCTGTTTCCGAAAATGAAAAAAGAGCTGTGGGGTAAAAAATTTACTGCCGATGATGAAGTCAAGGAGGCAGTTTCGGTGTATTTTGCAGATAAAGAGAAATCATTTTTTTATGAGGGTATAAATAAATTAATTGAAAGATGTGAAAAATGTATCTGTCTTGCAGGTGAATATATTGAAAAAGAAAAATAATTTGGTTTGTTTATTTCCACCCTTACCCCCATTCCGCGAATATAAAAACGCTCCCTCGTACATACAAGATCTGTCTAAAAATTGCAGAAATAATCTAAAACGCCACAGAAATTTAGAATCGAAAATAATTGGAAATGAGACACACGGTTTCTACGAACCGCTGTTGCTGACACCACTAGTAAGAACACCATATAGAATATTTTCCTTCTTTAAGTAAAATTAAAAAATTAATTATATAATTAGCATTTACAGAAAAATAAATGACAGCCAGAAATATAAGTATTAAACTATTACATATTATTTTAAACAAATACCAAATATGTGCTCATAATGAAAATTTTTAGCATTTAATACGGTACAGAAAACTACTGTAATTAGCACTAGCATATTTTTCTGCAAAAGCATGTACTTAGAGGGAAGCGTTCATAAAAATATCAATAAACAACTTTGATTTATTCACTGATTGACAGGTTATTCAACTTACAAAAAAAAATTGCTTATGGAAATATGAATATCAGTAATAATTGCAGAGCACCACTAAAGTGAATAATATAATATAGAGCTAAAAATGAGCACTCTATCTGGTACTGCTTAGTAATTTTCAATAACAATTTCGTCGACTGATATGGTTATGTGCGTCACACACGTCAGAATTAAAAAGTGACATAAGTTAGAAGGTGCAAAAATTGTTTTCTCTAGTAGTAAGTCAAATTTAATCTTTTTGTAACTTACGAAAATCACGGTTCAAAATTACTATGAAATAATATTGTAATAAATTAAATTGCATTCAGACAAATGTATACCTTATCCACAACAGGAAAATTTAGGAGAGAAATGTATACCGTCACCACTTTCTTTACTATTTGGTGGAGATACTTTATTTCGAAATTTGCCTTATTTGACGATCTAATCAGTATTTAAGCCTTCAGCATTTCCACTGTTTCTTACTTAATTATCTTTAGTTGGTATGTTGTAATATTACGCCATGATGCGTTCATTGACCAAGCTGGCAAAATATTCATTTTAAAATTCTTTAGTTTCTTTATAAGTATCATATTTGCAGAGAATCATGGACCATATTCTCAAAGGCAATAGCAAAACGTAAGAGATCATTTAGTTGGATACTAGTTAGAATACTGTTATTAGAAGACGCTCCCTCCACTTTAGTTTTCAAAATGCAACCCACCCCTCATACTTTGTGTAACAATAAAAATGTAAAAAATGCTTTAGTTTTGCATTTCAACGTGGAAATAGATCAACATGTCTACGTATTCAAGTGTAAATCAATTCGTTGGAAACTAATAAAAACAGTAGCAGAATAGCAAAGATGCGAATACCAGTAGCTTAAAACAGAAAAATAACAATAATTGGTGAATTTACGGTAATTTTAAAATTTTAACAGAATATTAATGCCTAAAAAAGTTACAAATATAGTAACGAAATATTGGAAGATTTAGTGTTGTTCATTTTGAATCAATTACACAAGATTTGTCAATTAATAAAGTAATTATCGAAAAATTATTTATAATTCAAATCAACACTCGCCGCTAATAGGGCCTAATGATAAGGTTAGGTAAATTTAAAATCAATTCTAATTCTTTTGAAATTCTTCAAAATGATGCAAGTAACAGTTACCTGCGCCCGGCATGCCAATGAGTGTAGGACCATTAATTTGAGTAAGTATAAAAAATTCCTAATATCGTAACTATCAAACTAGGTTAAATTGCAAAGTTTCAAAACACACACATGTCACATAACAATACTACATCGATACTTATCATACTCAGTAATAATAATAATTGGTTATTCAACACCCAGAAGAGTACCATCAGACGAAGACTAACTAATAATCGTGATCTTAGTATTCTAATTTACTTCCGTAGCACATCAACGATATAAACTCTCAATTCTTTCAAATTATTTCCAATTTTCTAACGATTGTAAAGATAGCCCAAATTAAACCAGTATTCAATAGAATTTTGCGAGCTTTTAAAAATGTAGACCGGCTCTGTTTTAAAAAGGTGTATTACAAAATACACCAGCACGTATGCGGTTCCGAAGGTTTATTACAATGGCAACAATTCTGCATAATCACTAAACATAAACTCAGAAGGAAGAAAGCGAAAGCAGTGACGCACACTTCATGCAAAAGTGCCTATTAGGTATAATGACGGTAGTAATTAGCAAACCAGAAGTAAAAAGACGACAAATAGGGACTTACACGACACGTGCAAATGACGCAGGAAATGGTAACGAGCAACAACAAAAAATCACAGGTTTGCAGTGTTAACATATAAATAAAAGAAAAGCAAATATAGAAGTACCAGTATCCAATTGCATCAGAAAAGTTATTACCTAAAACAAAACACAAAAATCAGTATAAGGATATGTCATAGTCTAAACAGTGTGTTGCGTTAGGCAATCGGTATTAAAGCGGATAGTCCAACATTAAAAAATAATTATTTTAGTGTCTAATTATTGAAATAGCTAAAGTTCACTGTAAATTTCTAATTATTATCGTAAGTTTGCACAAAAGTCAATAGTTGAAACGAACATTCAATGCAATAAATACTTGCTCATGAGTTGCTTCAAAACTGCAATACGAGGTGCAATTGTACGTACTCAAGTAAATTAGTTTCTCGGGAAGAACTACAAAAAGAGAAGCGTTACTTGCGTTACGAAAACGAAATGAATTTCAAAGTACATCATCTACGTACGTCATTAAAAGTGCTATTGCATTTTCACCTTTAGACTAATACCTTGGGACATACATACATATACCGGGCGTCAACGATATCATGAATCAGCCCGCCATTTATTTATTAATTAAAATACATCTTTGAAATTCGGACCGTATTTAAGAGTGATTGGTGGGTTTCTTTAGGTGCACTCGGTTTTTCTATAGCACTTCCGGTCAAACCGTAAGTGGCGTTAATTTTGAATTTTTAAATACAACATATATTATTTCTGTTCATATTCTGTTTCTTCTAAAAATTTGCCATCTAGTGCAGGTCAACTTTTGACATTTCTGTCAAAGATGGCGGTATCTGTTAAATTTATCCATTATAGTGAAACTGCTTCGCAACAATTGTCGAAAACCATCAAAGTTAGCTTTGAAAACAATTAAGAAACGTATTTTTCACATTTAATACGGAATGCGGTCCGAATTTCAAAGTTTTAGTTTAACTAATAAATAAATGGCGGCTGATACATGATCTCGTTGACACGCAAGACAATTTCTGCAGGATTTAATAAATAGTCATATCTTAGTTTGCCTAATGTATTTATTAGTTGTCCGTAATATTATTTAATGATAAGGGATTGGTGTTACAAATAAACAGCAAACTTTCCAATTAATGTTTATACAATAGTAATTTACATATAAATTACCAAGGAAGGATAAAGACATCTCCACTGTAATATCAATCTGTGTGGAGGTGTTAAATCAAGCGCTCCTACAGTAGTTTTGATTTTACTAGACAGTTACAAAGTAGAACCTATATGCTAAAGGCTTTAATGGGGCTGTGTTATTTACACATAACCTAATTAGGAGAGCCATTTCATAGATAACACGATACGGTTTACGTTATAAAGCATATTAAGCATAGATGGCAACATTATAGAATATGTTCTGCAGGTATATACGACTGTAATTTATGTATAGTTATACTACAGGCATGTTAATTAATTATCACACATAGAATAATTACACTGAATTTGGGGAAGTATAGGAACGACAACTTCGTGTTTATTTAGGTTGAGGTATTATTGAAAAGCACATTGCATTTCATGTTCATTCGTTGGATCCTACATATCTCACGCCCATGAAACAATCGCTGCTTGGCAATACGCACGTAATTGCTTTCTGTAAACTTATTCTGCGTTGGTGTTTATCGGGTATTGTCATAATATCAGAAAAAGAGATATGCATCGGTTGAATTACAAAGAAATGTTTCTAAGGTAGTTTATCGAATGTTCTGCAGCAACTACTATATGCATCATTGCTTCCGTTGTTATTACATTATTGAAGCACTCCAACTTTTCTATTTTGAATGCATATCACCATACCTGTGCACGAGCATACCTTCTATCTCTGTATTATGAATATAGCTGTTTTCAGCTCTTATATGAACTCGAGCATGCAGTAAAAATCGAATGCACACAGTTGAAAAATGTATGTAAAATTTTACCCAAAGCGCATTTCAATTTTGATATGTACATACATACACAACATTTCGTATGAATATTAACAAACCAGGTTTGGGTAAATATTTATCATTATATTTGTGACAATTTTCAGAGACACTCTATATAATTTTAACAAACGTAACTTGCGTTGTTACAACAAAACTGACGTGCTAAAATGTGACAACATACGCAATCATGCAATCATAAATATGCCACGATCGGTGAGTTTATTTAACCGTCCAATAGTGAATACATTGTGTAAATTATTTCTTATAACATAAATTAAATGCAAAATTGCATGCGTAAGCCGCTGGCACATGTAGCGAATTTGCCAAGTTTAGTGACAGGTAATGTTAACCATGACAGCGCTATGAAACAAGAACGAATATGCATATTATCGAAGCCACCAACTATCAACAAGAATATCAGCAGTACAAGAAAAAATAAATGCATGTTTGGGTAGTTTACTCTTTTCACCACGTTGAATGTGGAAGTGAGATAAGGACAAGTTAGAGACATATAATTCGATTTAGGTTATAGGTGCAGGTGTGCATGATGTTAGGCTGTAAAATAAACATTATGTGTCAAAATAAATGTCAACTAAAATTTGTATTTTTCCAAAATGTTATGTGTAACAAATCTTTACACTTCCTTGGTTGTGTGACATTGTGTAAATTATACAAAACGTAATACTAATTTTGACACGCTTATTTTTAACCCGTCACACAATTTTGTATAAATGTTAGAGATTTTCAACAATACTGTCTCATATATGGCATAAGTGTTTAAATGGTTAATGTTGACAAGCATAACAATGATATATAGTATAACCTAATATACAAGAAAACAACTGACACTTTGATTTTGTTGTAAGAGCTTTAAACTACGCAGTGGTAGAAATCACTGTCACCTGTAATAAATGTATGTACATATGTGTTGATCAAGCGATATTATCAAAAAAATTAAAACTACTCTCTCTATCATACCCGTATTTACTACTACCCGTACTATCTACCCGTATACAAAAAGGGCAAAATAAGTAATAGACGAATACCTTTGTTGCTCAGAATGTCAAAAGTGTTTGAGAATGTCATGCAGACAAGATTACTGTAATTTCTCGAGGAGTACAAACTTCCTACAGATGCTCAACGCTCCTACAAGTTTAAGATTCTACTTTAATATCAGCAATCGGCCTCCTTTAAAACATTTTAAATACTAGAGATGCTAACCAGGGCGTCAAATTAGTACTTCATGACTTTAGTAATGCTTTTCGGACTATATCTCATCAAATATAGTTGGCTAAGTGGCTTATTTGCAGAAAAAAATGATAGAAATTCGGCAACATATTATGTGACTCAAGGCACACTAGAAACATCTATATACTGGATCATATTATGTTCAACATATACTTAGATGGTTTAGCAGATAATGTAGGCATTAATAACATCTTCCTGTCTACTGAAGATATATAAGTTTTAGTAACAGATAATGAGAGTGAAATACAGAAAAAGGAATAAAAACGTTAAATACATTAAAGAACTGGTTCAGAGCGAACAAGTGGAAACTAAACAAAGACGAAACACAAATGGTTACATTTTCGAAAGCAAGTACGAGTCAGACGGCCTGTTTGCTTAACCTCTTCTGGCGGGGCAAACTTAACTGAAATCATCACATAACTACATTAGATAACAGCTTTAGCCCAGCGCTCTATACCATAAGAATAATATAATCGTTTTTTAACATTGGGGCAACCAAATTTTGCGCAGCAATTTTCGCAGCATAGCTAGGTATGGTGTCTTATATTGGAGTATATCTGTAGGTGCGGAAAATATACTGCATGTACCTACACTACTATATATTTTTGGACGAACCATGTAAAATTAATTAATACATTTTTCTTATGTGTATAGTTCTCTCCATGATATAGCGACCTGATAACTATACATAAAGTCCATTATAAAGTGTAAATGTGGAAAAATATATAAATGAACTGTAATTTATCTACTTTTAGCATAATATAGATTGGTGTTGTTATATCTACAATAAACATAATTTGTGTAAATGTATAATTTCGTCTATTTAGTCCCATTTGATAAAAATGTGTAAATTAAAACCGCACAGCAGACACTCTTTAATTTCTGGGAATGTGGAAGATAAGCCTAATATGTAATAAAACGTCGGGTCGCTATATCGCGAAAACAAACCTTATGTGTATTGATGTACTGCGTAACTGTACTTACTTACTATTGAAGCATACATAGGTACTTCAACAATATCTAACACCTACCCTACACAATAAGATCGTAAGGCGCAGAATGATATAAAAGTTAAAACAGTTTTGTAATTGACTTAATTGTTCTTTTATGATCTTCTGTACATTGGTACCGCACACTCGATACCTTATAGCCGCTTTAACCTCTCAAAAATTAGTGCAAGGTGAGTACAACGTTATTCATTGTGTTTCCAAATCATGCGGGAGTCGACTGTAGTAGGGAATTTTTCAATCTGTTAGATGACCATGCAAGAAGGGTTTGCAACACGAGGAATTAGACTCCTCGAATTATCCGAAAAAATCGCTGGCAAAACTTTTGGTAATTGCAAAGGCTCAGACAAATATGCAACAACAAGTGAAAAACTGACCAAAAAGTTTTGGTCCATCATTCCAATGCACTGGTTCCTAATAGTGGTGGAACAATAGCATCGAGGAAATTAACAGCACAAACCTAGCGTCCAGTTACTACTTTTTATTTCTTTTTCATTTCTAAATTTAGAAGACTTATGTATAAAGCATCCTTTCGACGACGACAAGTTTAAATCCGCACTAAGTGAGCATTTTTACGCAAAAGCAAAGAATACTTTAAAATTAGAATGGAAAAATCTTATTTATCAGCCTAACAAAATGTAGTTTTCTTCTTAGATAGTGTAACTTTATAATGTGGGTTACTTAAAATTGTCAACATATATGTACTACTCAACGGTGTAAGCACGGTGTATTAATATATATGTACATATATGTATATCAAGGAATATTCAGAAGGATGAGTACGAACTACATCAAGAGAACTTACTCCTGTCTAACTGAATTATAATACTAGGGGTTCATTCAAATTAGGAAAATGAAAGCTTGTAACCCTTTATAATTGTATGACATTAAGAGAATGTGTTGAACAATAACGTGTGATTAGCACTGTCTTATCCATTATAGTAAAATTTCAGAATAGCTCGTTGTTTACTTAACAAAGGACAGACCAATCCTTTACCTTATCGTCTTACAAAAATGATTTCTTGCGTTTATTTTACTTAATATACGTAAAGTAATAAATAAATCCATCGGCAATAGTGAATAACTCCTAATGTACAAAGAAACATGAATTTTAATTCGTTTACTATACTGATATATTTGTAACACACGACACTAATTTAATCACCTAGAACAATACTTCAACACAATTAAACTCATTGCGCTACAATTCACGGTTTGCTTTTAAATTAGTACACATTCATAATTTGCCGATGCTAAGAGCTTGTGGAAGTGCAGTACCGCATTCTCAAATAGAAATCTTTATAAATGGGGAAACCAGGAGATGGCTACATTATTATACTGTGTTTGATTATTACTACAAATTAGACTTCGTCTTCGCCTTACATGAAAAGCCCATTATTTTTATACTACATCAATTCCAACAGGATAAAATGGTTTAAACACTGTTATGCTAGATATTCCAAGGTAAGTATAACTAAATAAGATATAGTAATAAGAAGAATATGCTGAACTGAACTTGTAACGAAAAACTAGTTAATTATATACATATATAAGAAATTTCTTTTGCTTTATAAAAGATATCTTTAACAAACGAAATAATTAACTTACAAATGCTATTTAGCTATACCTTAAAGTGGCTATCATGCATATCTGTAGGATCCTTTCCGCATGATAAGAGCATACTTTTTATGTAGGGTTTGAAAGTCTGTTCTACTAAACGTTATTTACTACAACACTGCCAGCAGTACTACAGCAACACATGATGGTATATCTAACTTTCTCGCCTCATATTTTGTAAACGTTAAATTTTTGTGAAAGAGGTGCTTGAACGACTTTAGTCCCATCGAATAACCGGGAAAAGAAATGTATGAAGTTACCGTTCCAACCAAAGGATTGGACCGCGTTTTTCAACAATACAACTTAAATGTTTGTTATAAGACCAATAGTACTTTAAAAAACTTTTAGGCAACGCGAAAGACCAACCGGATATGAAATAGGTGTCTCGAATTTATAACGTTGCATGCAAAGACAGGTTGTAATTTGCAGAAATTATAATGAATGAATGAAATTATAATGAATTATGTTGAAACATTGTTTTTTTCAGAGGAAGCTACATTTGTGTTAAATGGTTCTGTAAACTGGCATAACTGTAGACCCTGGCACACTGCTAATCATCATGTCGAGAATGAGTGGCATTGGTGTGAAATATCATACGAAAAGATAACCAACCCGCTCTTTAAATATGGTACAGTAACATGAGTATTTAGTATGAGTTACTTAAAACCACTACAAAATCAAATTTTCCAAAAAAGAGATTAACCCAAGTTCAATAAATTCGCAAGTCTCATACTAGGATTTCTGGTATCAATACCAACAACAAGTGTCCAGGGCAATGGATTAAACGAAGGGGTCCGATTGAATGACTGTCTAGGTCTCCAGACATAACATCCATAGACTTTTTCTTCTGAGGATATTTGAAAAGTACAGTATATCGTAATAAGTAAACATTGTATATACGTACTGCATGCATGGCAGGAGATATTTCAAGCGTTTTCGGGTGTGCGCGATCGGCTAGCGTACGGCTGAAGAATAACAACCTTAAATTGAAAATTACTATGCAGTCATGTCATATATAAATATGCCATGATCGGTTAGCTCACTTAACTATACCGTGGTGAATGCAGTGCATAAAGTTTTTCTTATAATTTAAATTAAATGCAATATTGCATGCGTAATCCGGTGGCATTTGTAGCGAATTTCTCAATTAAAATTGTGATCACAAACATTTCTCCAGCATATCTGCAGAATACACTGAACACATTTGCTAATAGATTTAGATATTGTCAAAAAGTGAATCGACAACAATTTTAACACTTATTGTGACTTTCAAGTAATCAAATTTCAATTATTTGCTTTATTCACTTGGGGTATATTCTATCTGCTTGAAGCATTTGTTTTGTTTTTAATTATTTTTTTCATTAGTTTGGAATAAACTAGTTTATGATATCGTATTTTATTTAAAAATCAAGTAGCTGCCGTAGGTTGCATTCAAACAAATTCAAGATGGCTAACTCTGCCCAACGTAAGTTGCAGAAAACAAATAAAACTCATATCAAAATTTGGGTATCTACATACAGTCGAATTTTTTGATCTTGTCCGTTTCGTCATGAGTAATGTCTGTATGAATCGACTCATATGTCATGTTGACATTTCTCTCTAATGTACGTTAAATGTCGGTGATGAATATTTTACGTATTTAATTTTACGTGTTTAATTGCGCTGTTAATGACGTAACGGACAAGATCCAAAAATTCGACTGTATATGCAATTTAATCTTACCAAACGTCAAATCTAAATGCCAAACCGTTCCTACATAATTCCGTCTGGAGTAATACTATTTACGCACCCTGTATAATAATATAACTACTCGTAGTATTTAGTGCAGGAAACTAAATAGCGGAATACTAACTGAACATTACGAAATGATATATAATTATTCACAAACTTAGAAAACCACATTTTAAGTCACCAATTTCCATTCCAAATACCT
Source organism: Holotrichia oblita (assembly GCA_023690525.1). Lineage (NCBI taxonomy): Eukaryota > Metazoa > Arthropoda > Insecta > Coleoptera > Scarabaeidae > Holotrichia > Holotrichia oblita. The sequence continues at coordinate 99,886,988 of CM043015.1, read as the reverse complement.
AACAAATTTGCGACGTATTTTTAAGTTGTTGTCATTACACACAAACTTCTCAGGCCGCAAAAGATATTTCAACCTACGTTAATGGTATAAATGTCAAGTCAAGAAAATTGCAATCTGCAGCACTAATTTCCTACAGCGCTTCACTTCTTGTGCATACGTACTTCGTTCGATGTGGTTGTTAAAACAAAGTTCAACGCGCATAGTAGAGCTTCTTCTTACATTATTTCGAACCAGATTTTCCAACTTCCGATTCAATTTTCCGCCGCAAACAAAGATTTTCCGGCATCTTCCTTAGTTGTCTTTGACGTAAACGTAAAATCTCCATCTAAGGCCACGTCATCTAGTAAACTAAAAAATGTGCATTACGTAGAAGACAAGATATACACAAAGAAAGAAGGTACGCAACATTCAGAACAACGACGAAAATATGAGTAATGGACCCGCTGCTTCGTCGCATCCTTATATTTAAATCCGGCGTATAACCTGTCTTCTGACTGTGACACTTGGGATGTGGTTGAGTTTTTCGGCGGTTTCGTAATAATATTAGAACATTATATCCGATACATATTACACACACATATACCTTCCGAAAAATACCTTGCACTTTACAATGCAGTACCCAATCTTTCTTTGATAGAAGTCATACAACGTCGTTGCTATACACAGGCGATACAAAATTAATAACCCCATGTGTTAAATATTTTAATTAAAAGCGCTCGGATACGATGATTTCTGTTTTTTCACGGACAACTTGTGTAGTAGTTCACTTATATACCGAGTTGCTGAAAAAAAAAATAGAGCTAATATTTTTAAATAGAATACCTCTATAGACATTATTGTATTTTTGATACCACAGAACATACTAACATGCTGTACCTATTATAATGTATTTTTCTACAACTCTCAATTAATATACGCAATAGTTTTATTATGTTAGGAACCGAACCATGTTTTGCAAACGAAGTTTCATGGTTCGATTCCTGACATAGACGCTATAAATAAAAATATTGTTTATTTTAATTAGTAATTGTAGAAAAATACATTATATTATGTTTACCCTCACAAACGCTTCGTTGTTAAATTCCTGTACTTATGTTCTACTTTTTTTTTAATATTTCAAGACATATACGAGAGTAAGTTAAATGTATCATCATAACCGAAGAAGTCAACATTACAAGACTATTTCCTTCCAGTGAGATGTACTATTTTCATGGTCTCCGAATTATGCTACTTCATAATTATTTTTGTTTTTGTTTTTTTAGTAACTCCTTAAGAGGGCGACTGTGACTCCTAACAAAACTGTATTACAACTGGGTACATTATTACGGTAACGCGGACACGTGCGCGTATCGCTGCATTTGCTCCGTCTTTATTTCGTCTTTTTGTCAGTTTTTCATTAGTATTTAATAATAATTATTATATACTCACTTATAGTTAAGTGTTTAGTGTTGTGTGAACTTTACTGAAGGTCGCTATCTTCATCAGCAAGGTTGTAACTTTTGATTAAGATATTCACCTATCTCTATAGTTTATCATGTCTGCTACGTGCAAAAAGTGTACATGTTCCATAAACAAAAAATCTCCGGGCTTGTTTTGCGCTGGAGATTGCCGTGCGTTTTATCACGCTAGGTGCGTCCAACTGCCGGCCAGCGCTCTTCCATCGCTTACCGCTCCCGGCGCTTATTGGAAGTGTCCTGATTGCAGAGTCGTTGAGGATTCTTCGTTTGTTGTTGACGATGGTTCGGACGTGGTGGATGAAGGAGTGGGTGCAATGTTTAAAACCATTCGACGTGAACTAGCGTCCCTTAATAGCAAGTATGTTGCTTTTCTGGATTCGCTGAACGCGTGCACCTCAAAGGTGGCCGAGTTCGAGCAGTTGCTGAACGAAAAATGCAGGAAAATAGAGTCAATTCAATCGGAAAATGAGTTACTAAGAGCTGATGTTAACAGACTTATTAATACCGTTGATGATTTGGAGCAGAGGGGTAGGCTCCAAAATTTAGAAATTCAAGGTGTTCCCCACAAACAAAATGAAAATTTATTTGAAGTGTTGAGTGTCATAGGCCAAACAATTCAATGTCCAATCGAAAAAGCAGATGTAGACGTCGTCCACAGAGTAGCGCATATGAATAAATCGTCATTCCCGCGGAACATAATTGTACGCTTGGTGTCTCGTACTAAACGGGAAGATATTATCGCGGCGGCGAAGTTAGCCAGACGATCGCATCCTTCGCAGGCAGGCATCTTCGTTCCGGGTTTCGACAAAAATATTTTTATCAATGAACATCTAACATTGCGAAATAAAATACTCTACAAAAAAGTGCGAGAAGTAGCCACCGCGAACAATTTTAAATATCATTGGGTCAAGCACGGCGTGATACACGTCCGTCGCGACGATAATTCAAAAATCCTTACCATTAGTAAGGAGGATGATTTAAATTCAATTAAGTAATGGAGTTATTTGTCTATTATCAGAATGTTCGCGGGCTACGTACTAAAGTTAATCATTTGTTCCTGCAGTCTGTGGATTTAGCTTATGACATAATTTGTTTGACAGAAACTTTTCTTAATTCAAATATTCAGGACAGCGAGTTGTTTTGCAGTAATTATTCGGTGTATAGAAGAGATAGGTCTACTAGTGCCTCCGAGAAACTTGACGGCGGTGGCGTACTTTTGGCGGTTCGTAACAATTTTGCGGTCAGGCACATGATTCATCTTCAGAGTGTCGCTGAAGATGTTTGGTTATCAGTGGAGTGTCTTAGTGGTCATGTGCTTATTTGTGGTGTTTATTTACCACCAGGTGATGAGTTGGCGCACCAGGCGTTTCTCTCTAATCTGCAGACGGTGATCCTGGACCATCCCGACGAGAGGATACTAATATTAGGTGACTTTAATCTACCATCTATTGTATGGTCTCCGTCACGGGGTGACCATTTACAGCCTTCTGTGTATGATAACAAAGCTATCGATTTCGTTAATACTGTGTTTTACTGTAATTTGTTGCAATTTAATTCTGTTGTTAACAGCTGCGCTCGTATTTTGGATCTAGTTTTGGCTAATGACAGTTTCGTCGACTCAGTTACTTCTTGTGCTTCTCCCTTAATTAAAATCGATACTTATCATCCCGCTTTGGATATTGTTTTGAAATCGATTCGCACTAAACGCTTAAATTATTCTAAACCTTCTTTTTCTTACAATAAAGCAAATTATGATGCGATTAGACGGGAGTTGTCGTGTGTTGACTGGGTCGGCGTACTTGAACCTTTGATTGATATCGATATCGTAACTAATAAGTTTTACTCAGTCTTAAATAATATTATTAGTAAATATGTTCCTCTTAAAAGAAATTATGGTCGACGCTTCCCAACATGGTTTTCTCAAGCAACTGTAAAGGTGATAAAAGAGAAAAACAAATATCATAATAAATGGAAAAAATATAGCAATACAGTTGATTATTTAACTTTTAGCTTATTGCGTGGTCGTTCCAAATTTTTAATCTCAATGGATTACAAAAAATATTTGAATAGTATTCAAAACAATATGGTTGAAAATCCCAAATTTCTTTGGGAATTCGCTAGATCTAGGGGGCGTTCGGTCTGTTTACCCAACATTATGAATTACGGCAACGAGGAAGCTACCGACACTGCTTCAATTTGCAACTTGTTTAACAGATATTTCAGCTCTGTTTTTGTTGACGGTCAAATTTCAGGTAGCCCTGGCAGGGCATCGACGACGGCGTCGTTTTCAGTCTCCTGCACCCATATTTCTGATCTTCTACGTGCTCTTGATGTCCGTAAGGGCGCGGGCCCTGATGGTATTCCTGCGGTTTTCCTTCGAAACTGTGCCAACGAGCTTGCACCACCTCTCCAAATTATTTACAATCTTTCCTTGAGTACTGGTTCATTTCCTTCTATTTGGAAAAAATCTCACATTATCCCAATTTTTAAATCAGGTAAGAAACAGTTGGTGAATAACTATCGCCCTATTTCCATGCTGTCGATTTTGTCTAAGGTCCTTGAGTCAATTGTATATGAATATTTACACAACACAGTTAAATCTCTTATAATACCTCAACAACACGGTTTCTGCCGCGGCAGATCTGTCGAATCTAATTTAGTGGTGTACACTAACTACATTTTAGATGGACTGGACCGAAGGACGCAGATAGACTCAGTGTACACTGACTTTAGCAAGGCCTTCGACAAGATCGACCACAATATTTTAATCAGTAAACTGGAATCACTTGGAGTCCACGGCGATCTATTGCGATGGATTTCTTCCTACGTTAGCAATAGAACTCAAGCAGTTAGATTGGCTAATTACATTTCGGACACGAGTAATGTTACATCGGGTGTACCGCAGGGCTCGCATCTTGGACCGCTGCTTTTTCTTGTATATATCAACGACATCGCCTCGTGTTTTCATTTTTCCGAGTTTCTGCTTTACGCAGATGACATTAAGATATTTTCCGAAATTCACTCCATTACAGACCAATATAATTTGCAGCTAGATTTGGATCGATTTCATGAATATTGTGTGTTAAATGGACTTTTCTTGAACTATGAAAAATGTAAAGTAATAAGATTCACGAGAAATAGAACTGTGTGCAGTTACCCATATCACTTGGATGGACACACTCTTTCCTCGTGCAGCGAGATACGCGATTTGGGAGTTTTATTTGACGCTAAGCTTTTATTCGACAGACATGTCGAGTTCATTGTCGGCAAAGCATTGAGAAAGCTTGGATTTATGTTGCGCATTACGAAATCGTTTTTAAATTATCAGCATTTATTACGCTTTATTACGCACATGTCCATAGCGCACTCTCTTTCGCCAGTGTCGTGTGGAATCCTCAATATAGTCTTTATATTGATAAAATAGAATATGTTCAGAGGAAGTTTATCAAATTCGTGACTGCGAGATTTAATATGCCTACATACAGTTATAATCACTCCCTACTAGAATTTAATATGCTCTCAGTCGAGACATGCCGTGTTCGAACTGATATTATGTTTTTATTTAAGATTTGTAATAATTTCATTGACTGTCCAAATTTGCTTGCATTAATAAATTTCAATATTCCCTCTTATGCCGTCCGTTCAGTCCTGCCATTCAGACTACCTGCCTTTAGAACCAACTCATTTAAAAATTCACCATTACTTAGAAGCATGTACTCTTTTAATAATAGCTGTCCGCTTGTGGATATTTTTAACACTTCGTTGTTCTCCTTCAAAAGGTCGCTGAAGCTTACTCTGATTGCTACTTCTCATTAATCTATTTAACATTAAAAAAAAAAAAAAAAAAAAACTTGCGCCTATTTTCAAAGCAAACATTTTACTTTGTTTTTTTCTTTTATCTCTTAGTTAGTTTTCTATGTTTCACACTATGCTGCATGCTATTCGTTTTTTTAACTTGTTAAGTCATATGTTTATTTAGGTATTCATTCTTTTTGTATTTGTTTTAATTACTAAATTTAATTTAAATTACTGACGTTGTAATTTGTGGATAACGCTCCTGGGTGCGTCCTGTTGTTATCCCAATAAATAAATAAATAAAAAATAAATAAATAAATTACCAAACCTTTTCCACACAGCCGCTATCATTGGAAGGAAAACTTAATCACTATCTGTTCGGAAGTTATGCACGTGTCATTATGAGGTGTTCTGCTAATATTCAACTACACCTGCGTTGGCGCATTCTTCTGCTTGATGAGAAAGTAGACATTTTAACGTTTTTCAAAGTATATACATTGTAATGATAATTTTCATTGTCCGGTCCTCAATAGGGAATCCGTATTTCTTGACATATGTGTTAGAAAGCACACTTAAACTTTATTTCAGATTCACACAACTAAATAAACTCCAACCCCGGAGATAACTGTCCAATTAGGGGGACTTTAAGAAGAAAAAGTGTGGCCGACAACTTTTGAACATCGCCGTATGTAGCAAATTTTCGCCGGACCTATAGAAATTAATGAAATGGTGGTTATTAATAGTCGACAATCACCTACGTATTGTAAGTGATTACAGGACAATTGACAATCGTCAGATATATGAACCGCCGAGATAGCAACAGAACCCTTGTTGCTATTTAAACATTTGTTCAGAGCGTAGAAAATAGCGTTAAGGTCTTAACGGTGCACTGTTAAGCAACAAATGACAAATAACTTCGCAGAAATGCCTACTAACCACATATTATTTGAACCAAAAAATCCTGGGAAGACGACGTCCGCCAGAACCGGATTCTAGCGCGCGAATATCAAAGAGAAAGCTTTCGAAACACACAAACGCACACAAATTTATTTTTTTTATGAGTTTGAGAATTTCAGAAAAAAAATGTAATGTTAAAATTAAAATATTATTGATTATTAAATTGAGGAAATATTATTTAAATTCAATTTTTTAACATTAGACTTTTGGCGCCATCTCTAAATAAATATCTCGAGTTAGATGATTAGTACAGTACTGCAAAATTTTTATCCTAAAAAGTTTCTTACTAAACCAAATATATTTTCTGCAAAAGGTTATTTTCGTGCTACATTAAGTTTTGTAATTTCACTTTGTAATGGCACGGCCTAGATTTGCGCTATATTGTGGTAGGACGGTTTCTTTCCCGGTATGATTTTGTGCGAATATGTTTTGAATATTGGGCGCCACGGTATATAAGCAAATTCCCCTCGTGGATCCACGACAACGGATGTTACTGATACCGAAATAGAGAAATTGCCTCAGACTAGCAAAATGTCGTTTGCAACAACTCTTAACGTAATAAAGAAAAATATGTATGTACTTACCTTACAAATCCTTATAAACTTCTTTCTTTATACGCTTCCATGACGTGCGGTAAATGCAGGATTTAAATATTTTAAACAGAAATAATAATTTACGGGACATAGACTTATACACCAATAAATAAATGAAAAATACAAGAAATGAATGAATAACAAATATATTAAATAAAGCGAATAAATATGTCTGTACAATATTAGAGAATACAGGACAAATCCTTAATGCTAAATGCACCTTTATTAAACTAAAGCAAACACGCGATTAAATAAATAAAGAAACAACAGCGCTAAATGTATAAAAATCTAAAAAAACAGGCAAACTGTATATAACAAACAGTATACCTAATATCTTTATTCTTTACGAGCTCGGTTTTATCAAATATACTCCTAATATTTTTATGGCCAAATACCTTCAACACGTCTTTCTTCGCGTACCCTCGTTCTTTGTCTTGGGATTCGGACGTGACCTTTCTTGTAATTTCTTGTTATCAGTATTTCAATTTATTGGCTACGTGCTGGCCCTTCACCAGTAAACACGGCCTTGCTTTTTTACTGATTATTTAACTAATTATATAAACCACAAGATCACAACTTGGCCCTAACTTGACAAATGTTAACACTGATTACAACGCGGACTAGACTCTTCGGCGTTCTCACGGGAAGTGTTCTATTCGTTCGGAATCGGGCTCATCTAGGCAGCGCGGTGCTTCCATATCAGGCGATGTTCTCATATTGGCGCGAAGAATACAGTACAGTTCTAATAAAAGCCACCTGTTCACTCGCTGTCGGTTAAAACTGTTACATTTTTAACTATTAAGAATACATGAAATTTTAACATAGGGAAATTATATACAGTTACAGAACATATACAGATAGGTGCATTACATTATTTAAAATAAAATAACATTTCTATAATATATCTAATAAGTACTCATCTTTCTTATTACGTTAATATATTTAATAAAATAAAATAATTGAGAATTCGCGTCCCGTTACATCTTCGATATTTCTGTGTGAATAAACATTCGTATGTTGTTTTTTGCACGCGCTGCAGACTAAGAATTCACGAACCCTGAGAAAATATTTTTTAACTCCAACTTCAATTAAAAGTAAATATTTTTCATTACAACATATTTATTAATTATGGTTTGTTATAGCTTTATAGATGTTGCATTGTAACAGTAGGAAATGAAAAACTACTATAATTCCCGAGTGTATTATGTGTTAATAAATCTGTTATGGATTATCTGCAAATTAGGAATTATTACCAGAGTAAGAGATTTTTGCGCCACTTCAACACTGTAAATTAAACTTTTCAATACTTATTACATTAATTCCATATCATGCTAACATTTTTACAGTGACTTTTTAGTATAGCTACTAAATACGAATATTTTTATAGAATATTGACTTTCATTAATCCTACTTCTACTTAATAATTTCAGAAACAGATGTCCTAACGCTTTCCGTAATAACAAAGAGAGAAATTTTACAAATGTTAGTGATATATATGCGGTTTGTAACGGTTATACCGTTACTTTTGAACCGTGCTGTATTTCATCGCAATAATTTTTGCACTTGCGCGATAAATATCCGAGTTGACTTGGTAAGTTAAGTCAAATGAATTCCTGCTTCTCTCTCTTGGCGCTGCAAGCTCCACTGTCTCTTCCGGACGAGTACATCAGTCTTCGATTCGGTTAGTATCTTTTATAATTTCCTTTTCTTAATTATCTTTGTTAACTTTAACTAAGAGTATATTGTTGCATCCCTCATTAGCCCTTAAACTATACATATATATATCTGATGTCTTAGTCAGCATAATTAAACCTATATAATAAGGTTGTCCGCTAAGCGCAGGCAGTAGCAATAATTGTCGGCAACCGTACTGTAAGTCGTTACTCTGCCCGATCTTGTATCGAGCTTTCAGTTATAATTCTTCTTGTAAACCCCAATTTCGTTTTTCATAATTATTAATTAATTAATTGTAAGTGTTACGGAGCTTCACCAAAAGCTGCCCTGGTGTCAGAATAAACAATTTTTAAAAACCCATATTGTGTTTGTTGGAATACAACACAAAAACTGGTGTCAGAAGTGGGATATTGAAGTAAACCGTTACCAAAATAATCATATTAAAGTTTCGGGAGTGATTCGATATTCTAGAGATCGATACCTATGTGCTACCCTCATATCCTGGAAAGAAAAGGTCCGGTAAAGCTTGTATTAGCTTCATCACCAAGTGACCGTAACTTCAAGACGTTTGGAGTATCCCTTCGTCAGAGCCATTGGGTGCCAAAACTAAGCCATCGCCACGTCTACCTATCGTCGTCAGCGAGCTGGTGAAACCTTCGCCGACGCAACGAATAATAAATCAACTGGAGCATCACTTCGTCAGAGCAATCAAAGTGCCAGAGCCAAGCTGCTTCTTCATCATCGACGGATTACAATAAATCAAATCACAAACAGTGAGTTGCATGTTATTTTATAACTAATATTTAAGCGTTCCTAATAAAATTGTTTGACTGTAAAATATTGTAAAGAAAAGTATTATCATGAGTATTAATAACGATAATCATACTGATATCAAAGAGGATGAAGACGAAACGTCCTCGATTCCTGAAGAATTACCGCTGACAATTCTTTTTAAATTTATTAAACCTTTTAGTGGAGATCGTACAGAAATATTAACATTCATTCAAAATACAAACTCCGCGTTTTCCCTTGCTACTCCTAGTCAAACACCTTCATTATTATTATATGTCGTTTCACAATTAGCGACCAATGTTGTTAATGAATTAGAATTAACAGATATCAATTCTTGGACAGAATTAAAAAATCGCTTAAAATTATATTACGCTCATACAAAGCATCTAGTTCAAGCTCATGAAGAGTTAGAAACTATTAAACAAAACTCAAATGAAAATATAACTGAATTTTTTAAACGTGTAGAAAAGACTAAACATGAATGTATTCAAGCTGAAATTACCAATTGTCAAAATAAAGATGATCTTTGTGGTTTGAAAAAATCTATACAAGATACCGCTTTAAGAAGATTCATTGTACATTGTAAACCTGAAATATCGCAAATGTTACGTGCACGTGAAATTAAAACTTTAAATGAAGCATTACAAGAGGAAAAACTTGTAAATTACACCAAACCAAGGTCTTCAAATAGCTATTGTAGTTTTTGTAAAAATAATTCTCATAATACAATAAATTGTAGGAAAAAGAAATCAAACTATTCGAGAAACAATCATAATTATAATCATTCTTCAAACAATTCTGCAAATAATCATTCTTTAAATAATCATTCTTCTAATAGTAAATTTTGTAATTACTGTAAAAAGAATGGCCATAATATCAATGAGTGTTTTAAAAGGAATAAGAATCAGGCACAAACATCCGAATCTAGAAATCCTCGTGTGAATTCTTTAAACTTCCAAGGTCTTGCTATGACAGACGTCCCATTGCAAGCTTCCCACGAAGAGACGTTCGTTCAACTTTTCTAAAAACCAACGATTGCCTTTCCCCTGTAGCCAAAACACCTCATATTGATAACATTGTAAATGTCGAGACGCAATTTTATCAAAAATTAAAGTCACACCATGTAAGTTATAATAACCCTTCACAAAGACATAATAAAAACCTTATCAGTATAACTTTCCATTTAGGTAACACAAGTAGGGTCAACCATAATATAACATTTCTTGTGGACTCCGGTGCGTCTATCTCGTTAATTAAACATGATTTAATTAAGAATGTCCCCATTAATAAAGAAGAAAAAGTAAGTGTTAATGGAATAAATCCAAATAGTTCGATAACTACATTAGGCACAGCAGAATTGATATTAGAATTAGATGTACTTAAAATAAATCATCAGGTACATGTGGTTCATTCTCATAAAATACAATCTGAATTCGATGGAATCTTAGGTAATGATTTCTTTGTAAAACATCCAGTCTTAATAGATTATCCAAATAGGAAAATCAAAATTAATAATCATTCTATTGATTTCAATAATAAAATCCAAGAGAAAATAATTCTCCTCCTAGAAGCGAATCATTTATTGAAGTAGATATTTCTAATAATATAAAAACAGGGTTTATAGAAAATCAAGAAATTGCAGAAAAATATTTATACCTAATGTATTAGTAAATAACATTAGTCATAAAGCAGTGATACCTATATTAAATGTACATTGCGTGGAACAGGTGATTCCAAAACCAATTTTAAAGTTGAATCCAATTGAGGATCAAATTATTGATGAACGGCCACATCAAGTAAATAATACTGCAATATCTCATACAAAAAATAATCAAGTCAATAATTATCGAAATAATTCATATCGAAATAAACAATTCAATAAAAATCGTATTGAACTTCTAAACGAAAATATTCGTACAAATCACTTAAACTCTGAAGAAAAACAATCACTTTTAAATATTTGTAAAGAATGTAATGATATTTTTCATTTACCAGGTGATAAATTAACAAGTACTAAAACTTTAAAACATAGTATTCATACAAAAAATGATATTCCAATATCTACAAAATTATATAGATATCCTAAAGTGCATGAACAAGAAGTTAATAAACAAATATCTCAAATGCTTAATGATAAAATTATTCAACATTCAAAATCACCCTACTCCAGTCCTGTCTGGGTAGTTCCCAAAAAATTAGATTCATCCAACCAAAAGAAATGGAGAATCGTAATAGACTACAGAAAATTCAATGAAATTACTGTAGGAGATGTATTTCCTTTACCGAATATAGATGGTATTTTAAATCAATTAGGAAATTCCATATATTTTTCTACTCTAGACCTAGCGTCAGGTTTCCACCAAATTCAAATGGAAGACAAAGACAAACATAAAACTGCTTTCACAACCCCATCTGGACATTACGAATTTAATCGTATGCCCTTTGGTTTAAAGAACAGTCCATCAACGTTCGCACGTCTGATGAACATAGTTTTGTCTGGTTTACAAGGTAGTAAATGTTTTTGTTATCTTGATGATATTGTTATTTATGGATCTTCATTACAAGACCATAATTCCAAACTAATATCTGTTCTAAAAGAATTAAGAAATCACAATTTAAAATTACAACCTGATAAATGTGAATTTTTACATCACGAAATTGCATACTTAGGTCATATTATTTCAGACAAAGGTGTTCAACCTTGTCCAAAGAAAGTAGAAGTTATAAATAAAATCAAGTATTCCATAAACCAAAAAGAAATTAAATCATTTTTAGGTCTTACTGGTTATTACCGTAAATTTATAAATAATTATTCTAAAATTGCGAAACCTCTAACAAATTTACTTAAGAAAAATATACCTTTCGTATTTGATGCAAATTGTAAACAGGCATTTGATACATTGAAGGAAATGTTAATAAAAGAACCTATTTTACAATACCCTAATTTTGAACAACCTTTCGTGTTAACCACAGATGCTAGCAATGAAGCAATAGGTGCAGTACTTTCACAAGGTGAGATAGGCAAAGATCTTCCGATCGCTTATTTTTCTTGTACCTTGAGAAAACATCAGAAAGGATATTCAACAACCGAAAAAGAACTTCTCGCGATTGTAGAGTCATGTAAATATTTTAGACCATATTTGTACGGTCAAAAGTTTATTATAATAACAGATCACAAACCTCTATTATGTCTTCAAAATTGTAAGGATCCTTCAAGTAGGCTATTAAGATGGCGTTTAAAACTAATGGATTATGAATACGAAATAAAATATAAAAAAGGTACACAAAACTGTAATGCAGACGGGTTGTCGCGCATACAAGTTAATCAAATAAACGAAGAAGAATTAACCTTCGATTTATTTAAAAATTTCCATCAAAGGGAATTACGAATTCCGAAACCTAAAGAAACAAATCAAGCACTGACAAATATAAAAATCTTATAATTCCAATGTCATGTGATATATCAGCGTCAAATGAACATTTTAAATTTCTACAGAATAATCTTAGAGAGTTTCCTACAAGACCTCAATTACATGAAACAAACTTAAATAAAACTTATAAAAAACAAGACATATATTTAGTATTTATAAAAAGATTCCACAGAGACTCAGCACTCTATGAAGATGTATTTAAAGCCTTATATAATTTAAGGTTAATGTTAAAACATAATAATGTTAAACACTTCGCTATCACAGATATTTCAAAAAGAAATAATGTTATAAAGCAAGATACTTATTTTAGTCTCTTATATTTTCTTTTTAAAGACTTCAATTATGAAATTTTAGATAATGGAAGAATCACAATAGATGACCCAAATTTAATTAAAGAAATTTTACATGAAAATCACGATGCCCCCACTAGTGGACATCAAGGTTTTGAAAGAACGTACGAACGTATTAAACGAACATATTTTTGGAATAATATGAAAGATGATATAAAAAATTATATTAAAAAGTGTGTCACATGTCAAAAATCGAAAACTGATTTTCGTAATAATAAATCGCCAATGCAAATTACAACAACGTCAACAGAATTTTGTGAACGGATTGCATTAGACATAGTTGGTCCACTTCCCCAAACCAGGAACGGTAACAGATTCATATTAACGATTCAAGACGATCTAACAAAATTTGTTCAAGCGTACGCGATTCCAAATCATGAAGCGCAAACAGTTGCCATATACTTCTTAAAATTTTGTACTCAGTTCGGGTTTCCACAGAGTATTTTATCTGACCAAGGAACTGAATTCAATTCTAAAACATTTAAAGAAATTAATAAATTAATGAGTATAAAACAAAAGTTCACATCCCCATATCATCCGCAAAGCAACGGTTCACTAGAAAGAACACATTTAACGTTAAAAGACTATTTCAAATGTTACATTAATAAAAATGGTGATGATTGGGACGAATTCTTAAATTTTGCACTGTATAGTTATAATACAGGAATTCATAAATCTACTCAAATTAGTCCATATGAACTTGTGTTTGGTCAAAAACCAAAAATACCTAATTACTTAAATAAACCGAAATCAAATAATACTTATTCTAATTTAGCTAATGATATTTCTCAAAAATTACGTATTATAAGAGAAACAGCATGTGAAAATCAAATTAGATCTAAAGAAAAAGCAAAAATCAATACGATAAAACTCATAATAGAACATATAATTTCAACGTTAACGATTTCATATTACTTTACGACCAACAAGCAAAAGCAAAAAATAAAAAGCTTTCGCCAAACTATAAAGGTCCATACAAAATAATACAAATTCACAATAATGATACAGCTACTATTGAAATCGAAAATAATAAACTAAAAACTTATCATTTTAATATGCTGAAACCTTACATTGTTCCAGACAACGAGAACAATGACGAGAACGACAACTGTTCGATCGATTCTCAAAATAATAGCAACATACCTACTCCTAGTAGAGAACCTACACCTAGCACAAGCTACCAGTAACTATAAAATCACGAGTTTAAACTCATCTTCAGGTATATTATTTGAAAATTTAGGAAAGGTAAGACTATCTAATCAAGATTTTAATCTATTGAATTTTTATAATTTAACGTTTATTAATAAACAAATAAATATTATAGGAAAATATTACTATGCATCTCTCAATATTTGCAATTTAGCTTTAACTGATCATTTCTCATACAATTGTAGAAATCAATTAAAATTTATAGCATCAAAACTAAATACAATGCAACAACTTTATCGAATAGTATCTCATCAACTTATTCTTGAAAGTAACCGAAAGAAAAGAGGTTTATTCAACGGAATAGGTGATGGATTAAAATGGCTTTTCGGTGTCCCCGATGCCGATGATGCTCAATTCTTTACAGATAGCATTAACTCGTTAATGACAGATCAAAAACAAACAAAATCTTTAATGAAACAACAAGTCGCAGTAGTTTCAGAAACAATAACTAATTTTAATGACTCTTTATTGAGAATGAATGATAATATTCTTGTATTGAATAGAAATTTAAAACAATTTAATAAATATTCGCAAAAATTAACGAATATAACAAAACAAATAGAAATTGAAATTGATCTATCAAATCATTTGATATTACTCATTGAAATGACTGACGAAACACTGTCAGCTCTCGATCACTACGTTAATGATATTTCATTAATCCAAAATGGTATTATCAATTATCACATATTACCTCCTGAAGATTTGCATAAAGAACTCAAACGAATAGCATTAAAATATACACTACCAATTCCTATTGACAAGGAAAACATTTTCACGTATTATAAGTTAATTAAGTTAAGCTCATTTATTAAAGATAACTTATTAGTAATCTTATTTAGCATACCTATTGTTAATATGTACAATTATGATTTATATGAAATGTTTCCACTTCCAATACCAAATGCTCGTGATAGTAACTTATTCTCTTATATAGAACCTAGTAAACATTATATTCTTGTATCATCGCAAAAAAATTATTACTATATGCTTAATGATTTAGACAAATGTATTAAATATTCAACAAATCAATATTTATGTAAAAATATCAATACTATTAAAAGAACAGAATCACTAGAATGTGAGTTTCAACTATTGTCAAATAATAATGACAAAATTCCACAAAGCTGTTTAATAAAAAATATTGTAGCCAATTTAGAAATATGGCATCCTACTATAAATAATCAATGGATATTTTCCACTTCAAACCCTATTCACTTAACTATTATTTGCTATAACGAAGAGACAGAAGATATAATTTTAAATAAACTTGGTATTATTCAATTGCAAAATCAATGTAAAGCCTATACAAAAAATATTATTCTAGAACCTCATGCAATTGTAAACTCTTTAAACATCTCAAATCAAATTCCTAATACTAACATTTATGATGATGATTGTTGTAAGGAATTAAAGGAAAATATGACTATAAATGGAATTCATTTAGAACCTATAAAGCTCACTAATCTAGATTTAAACGAATTAAAATTTGCACAGAAAAAGTTAAATAAAATTCATGAACAATTAAAGGAACAATTAGATAAACCATTTATTGTAAAGCATTCATCATGGTTCACCACTATTTTATCTTTTGTACTTTCAATAATTTTACTCATAGTATTGTATAATTTATTAAAATGCTTTGGATGTATTCAATTATGTAAAAAGTTATGTTGTCTTAAAACTAATGATCGTTCTTCTAACTCTTGTAACCCTTGTGTTCAAATATATAATCAATGTTGTTCTAAAGCTGTAAAAGAACCAGCTGTACGTTACGATTGTGAACTAGAAGAATTAAAAACAGAATCATTCAGTGAACATGAAACAGGATCATTAAGAAGATCTAAAAGACTTCAAAAGAAATATGTTACTCAAACTTAAAATTAACAGCATCCATACTATCACATCTATTTTACTATTATATTTTATTATTTAATTATGTGTAATATATTTTATGACATTATGAAAGTATTATTATATTATTCTATTTTATATGCATATTCATTATTTTATAATACATAAGTATTGTATGTTTCAGAACAATTGTAAATGATGACTAAGATTTTCTCAGTTATTAAAAATTATTTCAAAAATCTTAATTTGCTGGGAGGTGTTGCATCCCTCATTAGCCCTTAAACTATACATATATATATCTGATGTCTTAGTCAGCATAATTAAACCTATATAATAAGGTTGACCGCTAAGCGCAGGCAGTAGCAATAATTGTCGGCAACCGTACTGTAAGTCGTTACTCTGCCCGATCTTGTATCGAGCTTTCAGTTATAATTCTTCTTGTAAACCCCAATTTCGTTTTTCATAATTATTAATTAATTAATTGTAAGTGTTACGGAGCTTCACCAAAAGCTGCCCTGGTGTCAGAATAAACAATTTTTAAAAACCCATATTGTGTTTGTTGGAATACAACAATATACACATTTTACATGTTTTGAAATAGGATATTATCTGGTAGATCATTTCTTGGAGGTTTTGGTAGAAATAAATTTAACCGTTTTTTCTCGTACGAAACATTTTCTGGTTTTCGTTTGTCGTGTTTGTAGGTTAAATTTTCCACGAGGTCGGTCAATGAGTGTTCCATACCTTCTAAAGAGTCCAGAACATTATAACATTTCCCGGGAGAAAGACAGTGTGGGAGAAAGAACTAGAGAGAGAGGCTAAGCACGTATCCTGCGTCGCAGGGTTTTTTGGTTAAGGAGTAACACAAGGTTAGGCTTTTTAAATTGGTTTTTTATTTTATTATTTCGATTAAAGTATATGTAAAATCAAATCTTGCATAAATCAGGCTAATTGGGTTTTCTTTTAAAAAGCGTAAAGATAAAATAATTGTATAAATACCAGCTGGTTTAGAATCACGTCAACTTAAAAATTTTAGGTTTTTCTCATGTTTTTTTTTTGTGTCTTTTGCACTGTACTCACAAATATAATTTTTTTTATTTATAAGTATAAGTTTATCTGCTATTGATTTAATAATATATACATATATTCAGAATGTTTCATCATTGTATTTTATTTAATTAGTTTAAATTATTCTTGTAATTTGTTTAAACAAGCTTTCCTTAAATGTTTAAAATTTAAACTGTTTATTGATTGTAAAATTTCAGTTTTTTAAAATTATAATAAATTGTTAATGTTCTAATTTTCTTTTAAATAGTTTGTAATAAACATTGTTATTAGTTAGTTAGTGTTTCCTTTATTTATTCTCACTACACGCACCTAGCTTGAGAGCTCATGTTTCTATCGGGGAATATGCACCCCTATTTAAAAATTTGCATATTGGCGCCCTGTTTTTTTTTAAGCCTCGTAACCCGCTGAGGTTTGGGTGATTTAATTTTCATTTTTACATTTTTAAAAGCTGTTCAAGTTGTTATACTAAAGTGGCGAACCCAACGTTTGGGGCCTCTAGTTACCTTGGGATGCTAGTGTGTGCAGGGTGAAATAAATAAAGGAAAGTACAGTGCAAGCAGCTTCACTGATTTTTTTCTATAATTGTTTGATTTTTGTGAATTCAAAGTTTTTTGACCATGGACGTGAATTGTTTGAAATCCACAGAGGTGGAATATGAAATTAAGATTCGTGGGGTAGAACCAATAGGTGTTCTCGATCTTAAACGTAAAATTTTAAGGGGTCTATTAAATCAAGAACGCGAAAACCGTAGTTTTTTCACGATTTCAAATCCATTTATTTTTACCGAAGATGAGAAACAGGTTAGGGAAAATTTAGCTGATGTTAAACAAGCAATTACCGAGGTCGTTGTTCCGGTTGTGATTAGCGCCCGTCAACGAATTTCTTCACAGTTAACTCATTTAGCTGGGCGTATTCATCGCATGAATGCGGAAAATGTCGATCAGCGAGGTATCGTTACCGCTCTTCTCGGTGAACTTCTCATTTTGGAAGCCGATTTCGCGGAGAAAGTCAAACCACCATCTTCTACTCTTCGCGACGCAGAAGCTTTTCAGTTTGGCATGGGAGGTCCTCAACTTTCCCCCATTTTGCCACATCAATCTACCTCTTCTGTCAAGCCCGTCTTACCATACAAGTGGGGTCTTTCTTTTAAGGGTTTAAGTTCCCAAGAATCGGTGATTTCTTTCTTGGAAAAAATTGAGTCTTTAAGGGTATCTCGGGGAGTCTCGAAACATGATCTTTTTATTTCGGCTGGAGATCTCTTTAAAGCCCAAGCTTGGACTTGGTACAATACCAATAGAAGTAGGTTTTCGGATTGGGACGATTTGGTTCAGAAACTTCGTCAAGATTTTCTACCATACAATTACGACGACGACCTATTGGAGGAAATTAATCATAGAACTCAGGGTCAAGACGAAAAGTCTACATTGTTCATTTGCGCGATGGAAGGTCTTTACAATCGCTTGTCAAGAAAACCAGACGAACAAACCATAGTAAATAGGATTCGGCGAAATCTATTGCCGCAGTGCGTCTCGCAGTTAGCTTTGCATGAAATTACCACCATTTCTCAACTAACTGAGTTAACAAAAAAACTAGAAGAGTCAAACTCTTGGTCAACACGCTATAAACCTCCTTCATCTCGTAAAAGTCAATTACTAGAACCTGATCTTAGCTTTTATCCAAATACTTCGTCCAAGCCAGTCTCCAGAAATATTAGTACTATCACCACAAGTTGTTGGAATTGTCATAAATCCGGCCATAATTATCTAAGTTGTCGTTTTCCTCGGCAGACGTTCTGTTACGGTTGTGGAGCTCAAAACACTATTGAGTCTAAATGTCAAAAGTGTTCAAAAAAACTCCTCTTCAGGCGGCAAGTCGCTGGACCCTGCCGCTTCAACTTCAAAAGATCCAGCCCCATTCCAGTTCAAAAAAGCCACAAACGCTTCCCAAATCAAGGGCAAGTCCAAAGGAAGCCAATAAACTGGGAAAACTGGCTTCAGTCCGTCGAACGATTTTATAAAACCGGCTTTATCGACCACTATAGTTCCAAACCGATTTCGACTCCACCTACCTTATCTAAACCTCGAACAAATTTCTTTCCGCGCTTTACCCCGTTATTTAGACGATCAAATGATTCGTTGGTACCTTCGTCTTGTCCGATGTTTACCCAAAAACCAAACGATAATCGTCCATATCTTAGTGTGAGTATCTTGGGTCAAAATTTCCTTGCTTTAATAGATAGTGGAAATTGTTCCAGTATCTTAGGCTCAGCTGGGTTACGGTTTTTAGATAATTGGAATGTACCTTTGAAAACTGATAGCAATTTGCAAGTAAGTACAGCAGATGGCTCAGTGCAGACATGTATAGGGTATTTGAATTTACCAATTAAGGTAAATAATGTTGTAAAAGAGATAAAAATTTTAGCTATTCCTTCCGTTGCACACCAATTAATATTGGGTGTAGATTTTTTAGAGTCTTTTGGGTTTACTGTTAACTTTTCAAATTTATCTTATTTCCCTCCGTTGTGTGCAGTAAACACTATTTGTTCCTATCAGGAACTTTCCGACACAGAAAAGGCAGACTTGGAGATAGTAGCACGTTCATTTAAAGAGATAGGCCCGGAAAATTCTTTAGGTAAAACTGATTTAATTTCCCATCACATTGATACGGGTAACGCAGCTCCGATCAAACAGCGTCAATATCCCCTATCACCAGCTATGAGGGAACATTTAAATAAAGAAATCGATGACATGTTGCGTTTGGGAATTATTCAACCTTCAAAATCTCCGTGGTGTAGTCCCCTTTGGTTAGTGAAAAAACCAAATGGAAAATACCGTGTTTGCTTTGATGGTCGTAAGTTGAATTCTGTCACCGTTTCCGATGCCTACCCAATGCCATTAATAGACTCTATTATTACCAAGATCCGTGATGCACGCTACTTATCTTCCATAGACCTACAACAAGCTTTTTCCAAATTCCCCTCGATCAAGAATCTCGACCGAAAACTGCTTTTGCTATTCAAGGAAGAGGTCTCTTTGAATTTTGCCGAATGCCGTTTGGGTTGTCATGTAGTCCACAAACAATGTGTCGTTTAATGGACAAGGTAATAGGTCCCTCATTGGAGCCTTATGTGTTTTATTATCTTGACGATATAATTATCTGTACACCGGATTTCGAGACACATTTAATTGTTTTGAAAAAGGTTTTCGAGCGGTTACAATATGCTAAGTTAACTGTAAATTATGAAAAGTGTCATTTTTGTCGCCCGTCACTAAAATTCTTAGGTTTCATTGTCGATCAGGAAGGTCTACGGACTGATCCTGAAAAAGTTTCTGCCATTGTCGACTATCCGATACCAAAAACAACAACTCAGATTAAAAGACTCATAGGTCTTGTAGGTTACTGTAGACGGTTTCTAAAGAATTTCTCTGCACTTTCTAGCCCTATTACCGACTTGCTACGTGGTAGAAAGAAAGGTCAGCCCGTAATTTGGACTCCTGAAGCTGACAAAGCTTTTCACGAGAT
Source organism: Holotrichia oblita (assembly GCA_023690525.1). Taxonomy (NCBI): domain Eukaryota; kingdom Metazoa; phylum Arthropoda; class Insecta; order Coleoptera; family Scarabaeidae; genus Holotrichia; species Holotrichia oblita. The sequence continues at coordinate 99,866,286 of CM043015.1, read as the reverse complement.
TAAAACGGCACTTACAACTGCCCCTGTTTTGGCTAGCCCCGATTTTTTCTCAACCATTCATTATTAACTGCGATGCTTCCGACACTGGTGTGGGTGCGGTTCTTTATCAAGCTGCAGATGGTATTGAACATCCCGTTGCTTACGCTAGTAAGAATCTAAACGCCGCTCAGCGTAAATATTCTACAACTGAAAAGGAACTTTTAGCAGTGATATTTGCTGTGGAGAAATTTCGTAGCTATGTGGAAGGTACACGGTTTACTGTGATAACAGATCATGCATCTCTTGTTTGGCTTCATAATCTTTCTAACCCCACCGGTAGATTAGCTCGTTGGGCTATTCGTCTCTCCCAATTCGACTTTGCCATTCAACATCGAAAAGGTTCTCTGAATGTAGTCGCGGACGCTTTGTCACGAACAAATAACGAAGTAGCGGTCCTTGATTTCTCAAAGTTGAAAACTGATCAATGGTATAGAGACATGATAGCTAAGGTGCGGGAAAATCCTGAGAAATTTCCTTCGTTTCGGGTTGAAAACGACTACCTTTATAAACATATTTTAAGTCGAAACCCTGTAAGTAGTAACCTTTCTGACTGGAAAATTGTTGTGCCGACTCCTCATCGTCAAGAGATTCTTCGTATGTATCACGATGCAGAGACAGCTGCTCATTTGGGTGTATCTAAAACATTCTATAGGATTTTCGAGTTGTATTATTGGCCACGTATGCGGCATGACGTTTGTAACTATATTAAAAAGTGTAAAATTTGTGCTTCCTGTAAGTCATCGAATTTACCAAAAGCAGGTTTGATGGGTTCTTATAAAAATATCAACTTCCCATTCCAATTAATATCAGCCGATTTACTTGGACCTTATCCACGTTCGCAAAATGGAAATCAATATCTTTTAGTACTGGTAGATTGGTTTACGAAATATTGCGTAGTTCATCCTCTGGCAAAGGCCACTTCAAAAGCTATCATTAAATTTTTAGAAAATCAAGTTTTCCTGGTCTATGGTGTCCCTCAGATCTTCGTGTGTGATAATGGATCCCAATTTCGCAGTTCGGAGTTTCAAAATCTTATGAAAGAATATAAGGTGCAGAAAATTTGGTATAATGCGCGCTATCATCCCCAAATTAATGCAACAGAAAGACAAAACCGTGTTATTGTAACAGCTATTCGATCATATGTTGGACAGAATCACCGAACTTGGGACAAATCAATCCACAAAGTTGCACAAGCCCTTAGACTTGCGAAACATGATGTTACTCATTATTCTCCAGCTTTCTTAACTTTCGCTAGGAATATCCCTGTTAGTGGTGATTACTATGGTAGTATTTCGGACAATGCTCACAATATAATTTCCATTTCCGATAAGAATTCAAGAATTGATGACATACAAAATTTACCTGAACTTTTTAATGATGTTAGAAATAAAATACACGATGCCTATGTTAAGAATGCTAAGTCTTATAATCTCAGAAGACGTGAGTCTCGTTTCAAGGTGGGAGACAAAGTTTGGAAAGCAAATTATGTGTTGTCAAGTGCGGCGGATTCCTTCGCTTCAAAACTCGCTCCCAAATATATTCCGGCTACTGTTCATAAAGTAATATCTCCCTTGGTTTACAGTTTGTTAGATGAGGATGGCCACGCTATTGGAAGTTGGCATGTAAAAGATCTAAAAGAAAGAATAGAGTAGGGTAGCTATCGTGCCTAAGTTTTCCTCCCCTATTGTGTTTCCTTTTTGTCCGAGGCTCAGTGTTGTGTGTAAGTCGTTGCGATGAGCCCCGCAACGTGAAATTTGTCTAACCTTTTTTCCTTCCCTTGTTTCATCCAGGTTGCTAGGGTTAGTTACGTATATTGTTGTCTCTTATATATCTTATTCATGTTTTTTAGGCCTGTAGGCGGGGGCAGATAGAATTCCCCTAACGTAAGAACGCGCGTGCTGTAAGATGCAGCTAAGTTGTTCAAATGTTTCCCTGGAAACGCATGTTTCCTTTATCTTTTTAAATATCTTTTAGAAATTCATGTTTTTTAGCCCTGTAGGCGGGGGCAGTTAGAATACCCCTAACGTAAGAACCGCGTGCTGTACGAGCCAGCTAAGATGTTCACATGTTTCCTCAGAAATTCATGTTTTTAGCCCTGTAGGTGGGGGCAGTTAGAATACTCCTAACGTAAGAACCGCGTGCTGTACGAGCCAGCTAAGATGTTCACATGTTTCCTCAGAAATTCATGTTTTTAGCTCTGTAGGTGGGGGCAGTTAGAATACTCCTAACGTAAGAACGCGCGTGCTGTAAGAGCCAGCTAAGTTGTTCAAATGTTTTCCTGGAAACGCATGTTTCCTTTATCTTTTTAAATATCTTTTAGAAATTCATGTTTTTTAGCCCTGTAGGTGGGGGCAGTTAGAATACTCCTAACGTAAGAACGCGCGTGCTGTAAGAGCCAGCTAAGTTGTTCAAATGTTTCCCTACAAACTCATGTTTTTAGCCCTTCCATTTTTTCTGTAGATCTCTGAAATATCTCTCATGTTAAATCCATCAAAAATGGTTATCTTTGTTAATGTCAACATTTTAACAAATAAATTGTGAGTCTCCGTGTAGTAATTTTCCTTACCTTCATTATTCCTTATAACCCTGTCATTTTTCGTGTTAGAAATGTAAATATGGTTGTCTATGGTAAGTACATAGTCCTCTCATATGCCCATTTTCCCTCCGTGTAAAAAGACCTTTAGAAAAAATATACTCATCTGGGTAGGTTCATTCCCTGATGAGTGAGTTTTGAAGCGAGGGTTTCCATTGCCTTGATTGTGTTTTAATTTCGTCGACCAATATGAAAAAAGAGTTTATTTTCGTAAAAAACTGAGGAATTTACGTATACTGAATATTTTTGGGTATTTTTAATGAATTGACATCTGTATTGGTTAATGAAGTATTTTTAATGTCTGTTATTTTCTAACACAAACGCTACCGTGTCACTACACGTCTCTATACCTAAGATCACGATCTTACATATTTATAACGTCTGGTATATTTCTTTCTGGTGACATCAATACAACAATTTAAATTAATTTATATAATATTGCAAAATTACTGAATACGAAAAACAATATCTCTGTTCTGTCACTGAAGCTGGATCCGTGGTATATCGTTCAAAATGACATCTACATATCTTTTAAAATACCGATTATGACTTTATCGATTATGACTTGTTTAGATTTTTAAATCCAAAGTTAGGATTAGCAATTAATTAGTGCGGTTATATTTACCTGCTGTTTTTCTTTGGGTTGTTATATCCCTGACTGTCTAATTTCTTAGAATGTATAATCAAGCTCTTATATTTATATGAGCATATGTTTCAATTTCACATTCGAAATTAGTGGATTTTACCTTTCGTGAATTTTTATCTGTGATTCTATTAATGAATAGAATGTATCTTGGCGTGTGTCGTTTCTTGCCTCGACAGTTCGAGGTGTTTGCTTTTTGAAGCAGTGTTGTATCTGGTTTCGGAAAGAGTTCGAACCGATTTATCTTTTCTTATCGTTTCCGCATGAGGTTACGAGTCTGTGCTCATGTGAAGCATTTGTTTTCCAAGTTTGGAGTTTTGACTGATCAGAGTCAAGTTTTTTTTCGAGTATAGCTCAAATATGTATCTATCGATTTTAACATATATCTGCCGTTTTTTACGAATTTCTACCGATTTTGACATACCCGATTTTGACAAAGTTTGAAAAATATTTTTATTTTTAATTTTTACAACCTATGCCACCCGTTCATCAATGAACAAGTGTTTGCCAGGCATTAGGTTCGAGTTTTATGATTCTATATTTGACCGCCTGTATGATGCCAAAGGTGTATATGGACCAACATTCACCTTCGTGTTGTGTTCCATGCTCTGTTGGTAGGATGCGTTTGTCCGAGCGTCGTGGAAGGCGAACGTTCAATTCCTTTTTGTTTCTTTGTTTCGGACTAGGGATTTGTCTCTGTTTGTTTACTTTTTTTTGTTTTCGAATTTTAGTTAGATTTGGTACAACTATTCGTTTCTTCTTGTGTGTTGTTCTATGATCTAATATACCGAGGGCATTGTTATTGTAAGACCGCAGTTATTAGTATCAACTTTTCCCTGCTTCGTACCTATCTAATTAAATTCTTTTAGTACGTAATTTGTTACGCTACGACTCCCTTTATACTTTTATTAACTTAAATATTTGCAACCCCTTGCATTAGCAAGTTTCAGATTTTTAGAATTCTCTCAACCCTGTTAGTTTGTGTAAATTTGTTTTGGTAGAAACATTTTAGTTTGGTTATGAATAAGTTTATGAGTTTGAGTTTGAAAAGTTTTCTTTCTTTATGGAATCTTTGAGTTTTCCTGATTATAGGGATTATTTTATGATTTTTGAGAATCACTGATAAACATTATTTTCCTGGAGCAAGGTTCCAATTTAGTTCTTTTCGAAAAACGTTATTGTTTAGTTTAGTTATTTGATCACACCAAGTTCCTTCCTTGTATATACTGGGTGATGCGTACTGAGGGTTGAATTGAGATAGCTTTTAGTTTCAAGACTAGCCTTGTTTTTTGTTTATTTTCCAACAAGAAAAAAATTTTCCTGCGAAAATTTTTTCTACCGGGGAGAGGTAGAGTATAAGGGTTATACCGTTACTTTTGAACCGTGCTGTATTTCATCGCAATAATTTTTGCACTTGCGCGATAAATATCCGAGTTGACTTGGTAAGTTAAGTCAAATGAATTCCTGCTTCTCTCTCTTGGCGCTGCAAGCTCCACTGTCTCTTCCGGACGAGTACATCAGTCTTCGATTCGGTTAGTATCTTTTATAATTTCCTTTTCTTAATTATCTTTGTTAACTTTAACTAAGAGTATATACACATTTTACATGTTTTGAAATAGGATATTATCTGGTAGATCATTTCTTGGAGGTTTTGGTAGAAATAAATTTAACCGTTTTTTCTCGTACGAAACATTTTCTGGTTTTCGTTTGTCGTGTTTGTAGGTTAAATTTTCCACGAGGTCGGTCAATGAGTGTTCCATACCTTCTAAAGAGTCCAGAACATTATAACATTTCCCGGGAGAAAGACAGTGTGGGAGAAAGAACTAGAGAGAGAGGCTAAGCACGTATCCTGCGTCGCAGGGTTTTTTGGTTAAGGAGTAACACAAGGTTAGGCTTTTTAAATTGGTTTTTTATTTTATTATTTCGATTAAAGTATATGTAAAATCAAATCTTGCATAAATCAGGCTAATTGGGTTTTCTTTTAAAAAGCGTAAAGATAAAATAATTGTATAAATACCAGCTGGTTTAGAATCACGTCAACTTAAAAATTTTAGGTTTTTCTCATGTTTTTTTTTTTTGTGTCTTTTGCACTGTACTCACAAATATAATTTTTTTATTTATAAGTATAAGTTTATCTGCTATTGATTTAATAATATATACATATATTCAGAATGTTTCATCATTGTATTTTATTTAATTAGTTTAAATTATTCTTGTAATTTGTTTAAACAAGCTTTCCTTAAATGTTTAAAATTTAAACTGTTTATTGATTGTAAAATTTCAGTTTTTTAAAATTATAATAAATTGTTAATGTTCTAATTTTCTTTTAAATAGTTTGTAATAAACATTGTTATTAGTTAGTTAGTGTTTCCTTTATTTATTCTCACTACACGCACCTAGCTTGAGAGCTCATGTTTCTATCGGGGAATATGCACCCCTATTTAAAAATTTGCATATTGGCGCCCTGTTTTTTTTAAGCCTCGTAACCCGCTGAGGTTTGGGTGATTTAATTTTCATTTTTACATTTTTAAAAGCTGTTCAAGTTGTTATAGGTTATATGTTCGAATATGTCAAGTGGAGTTTAACAGTGAAAGAGTACTTGATACACAATCACAACGCTCTTTATGTTACCCTTTTCCTTGCCTATTCACATCAGACACAACGGTTCTCAAGGGGTTCTCTTCCGATCGGTACATTTGCGTCATCAAGTCCGCTGCGAGTCCAACCCACATTATGCCATCCATGTCAATTTCTATGGCCTGACAGAAATCCCTGCTTTGCGAATGCCAAAAGTGCCATGACGCGCGTTGCGGCCCGCAACAATCCCCGGAGTTCATTTCCCAACTGCGTCGGGAACCGTACGAGATATGTGTGGAGAAAATAGTGATTTTCTTTCCTGTTTTATATCATGTGTTTGAGTATAGAACTGCGGGTGCTTACACCGTTGGGGCCGGTATTTCGCTAGCCTAAAAGCGAAGATACTCTATCACCATGTACTGCGATCGTTGCCGTCCTTGTCACCTTCGGGACCCCAGAAATTTGAAATGCTCTGTTTATATACATTTTAATTCCGTTCCTGACGTCTTCCATTTCCCAACGCAAATTCGCCGTGTCTGACAACGCCACTTCTAACAAATTATGACATGTAGATTTTACAGCAGCACGAGACGTGGAACGCCGTCTTCCGCGATACACACATTACGATTTCATACAAAGAATTTGTGTAGGCATACAATTTTTGGGGATCCATCACTACAATAAACCAAAAATACTTAAATATAGATAAATATGTATAGTATGTATGTAATTCAGATATTCAGTGAACAAAATAGCAACGGAAATCACGAAAACCTGTCTTCATCTACTTGGGAAAAAGGCGACCACTTCCCAGCCTTTTTGTTAGATATTTATTTTTTTACCTATACAAATATGACTGATAACATGTGTACGGTTCGCTGATAATAAATGAATTAATCAAAAAGTACAGCACAGTAACTGTTTTTTTTTATAGACGGATAATTGAATTATTATTCTAGCAATCTCGGATAAATCGGAAATTTTCCGAAGGGTATTCTAAATGAAGAGTTCAGATTAATTTTAAAAAGAACACAGTACCTAGTAATCGGAACAGAGAGAGAACATTTAGAAATCCAAAAAAAATGAGGCGAATAGAGGAGGGTGCAATTAATCGATGTATTAGAAAACCGGATGTATGTATTTGGCAGAAGAAGATCAACAAAGGTATGTGGATCTGGAGATATAAAACTGGCAAATAAAAACGTCAATAATTTATAGAAGTCAAAGGCAAATAAGATTTTCAATTTCAGTATGTAAAATGGCACATCGCGGTTTTCATATCTTAACCAAGTTTTCAAGTGTTTAGACGTTATAATTTCGAAGCCTGAAGAAGGTGTTTTTCACCGAAACCGGTCGATGTTATAGAATAAATTATACAAATTTAATTAGGAAGTACTTTTGAATTCTAATCTATACAAATAAGATTTCGTATCATATCAGTAAACCAAGAGGGTTGCAAGAAAGACAACGATAACCGACCCAAACGTAATGTAAAACCAATTACTGGATTAACTGTATGAGATGTATGAACATTATCTTAAGTGGGGGAAAGTGTGCCTCATCTATTGATATTAGTAAATTATATTTATTAATCGAAACAGACAAGGAGTCTTTCCCGTTAGAAGTCAATACCAAAATAAAGGAATATCGGGGAATCCAACAAATAAAACCAATTCTTCAAATCGAGTTTTCTATTTTTTAGCCAATATTTTGCACTGTATTCAGTGCTTCATCAGGGCATACTAAAGGACAAACCATGGTCAATACATTAAAATATTAGTTTAACATTGTTACTTACAATACTTAAACTCAGTGAGAGAAAAATATGTGACGTAAACTACATTAAACTCCAGGATGACCGTGTATTATTATTTCTTTACATGTTGAAGTTGTAAAATTTGTAAAATTTAAAACATATGGACACCACGCATACACGTTAAAATTGCAAATGATAACCTATTAGACTGACTGACATGTGAACAGCTTGTCGCAGTGAGCAGTTTGTCGCACTTATTTACTAACACCCTGTTCTCGGTTCTTACACAGGTTTAGTTGAAGTCTAGTTGACATCTAAATACACATTAAGATTTTATAATTAATTTTCACTAGATGCAGCACTACATCTTATAGCGTAAACAACTTCCTCATCTATCATGGTGCAAGCAATCTAACGTTTCCCTATTATTCAAAAAGCTTGATAACATGCATCTCTAAGGCAACGTTGTATTACATAACAAGAGCAAATGAATATCACTTTGTAAAAGGTAGGTAGGTACTACAAGTCCTCTTGTATTTTGTCGGAAAGTAAAACGAGAATGTATCATAGTAAACTCAGGCATAGAAAATTGGTAGCCATTTATATTAGTTACATAACATGATTCAAGTGTTGCAAATAATTTTTTTTTATTTGTAGCAATTTACCGTTATTTGTTAACAAATCTAACACATGCTTGCAATGATTCCAGAAATTTGTAATCAGAACTGTTTTCTATCGTAGTAGCTACGTTAATACATCACCTAATCCGTTGCACCTCGTATCGACAATAAACGAAAAAATAATTTATCGCTTGTAAACATGAACTAATTGCGTGTTGCTGGATGCATTTAGATACTGTATTGTTGTTGGTATTACAATGTTAGATAAATGTTTATGTTACGAAACGTAAATCACATCACCTATAGAGAATATGTGAACTAGTGCTGTTTCTGCACAATTAGTAATACAACCGAACGCCATACAACTAATCAAAACTGCTATTAATAGCAAAGATGTATGTATACAGTACTAACGATATACATACAGTGAGGTTTTTATAACACTGTACATAGCCCCTATGTTCGATTTTATGTCCCATGTCAATGCATGGGTAGTGATGCAACCAACATTACTCCTGTTGCAAACATGCGTTTCTACGTTGTTGAATACTTGACTAAGAGAGAACGTCTACATATAGAGTTGATACTACGTCTGTCGTGATATTTTGTAGCAAACTGATATCGTATATTCTATTACTGTTTCCGGCTTGATACCAATTTATAATTTGAATTTTTTCATCTTTAAAATACATTTTTTAGTATGCATGCATCATAAACCAATTAAAACACACTCATAAGCGTGCATAATCGGGCCTTTATCGCACGGCGTGCGTATAAAGGTTGCTTGGTAACAGCCAATCCCAAGCGTTTAATAGTCCAGTGAAATGCCAGGAAATGTCAAATGACATTTAGGTACATGTCATGTATTGAAATTATTGATTTGATTTCTTCTAATTAAAATTATTGTTGCATTTATACTAAAAAATATCGTATGACACTCGTGCATAATTAGCTTTTAAAGCACTCGTAACGTTAAAGCCACTCCGCTTCGCGTCGTGGCTTTAAACTCGTTACTCGTGCTTTAAAAGCTTGATTATGCACTAGTGTCATAATATACTATTATGGATTATTTTATCTTGTCATGACTTTGACAGTTATCGACAAGATGTTTATGTAGAAACCAATAATATATAGGAGTAATGTTGGTTGCATAACTGCCCATGAGTTGAGATGGGACAAATAAAATCGAACATAGGGCTATGTACGGTGTTATAAAAACCTCACTGTATAATAAAAATTTGTATTACTTCTGATTAGAAACTTAAGCTATTCCTGTAGAACAACGTAGAAGTTTCAAATTGAGTATGTATATGTATAAAAATACACGAAAAATTCTTTTAAAACTATTCGTATTAATATGCTATGCTGTATTCTCTTACACTTTTAAAGTCCGAAATACTCCGTTTTGCAGAAAAGTTTCGTTATTCTTCCATCACGGGGACCTAAATTACTCTATTATAAACTAATCAGGAATAATAGAGGTGGGGTCCTACATCATATCTTGAATGAATGAACAACAAGTAGATCACAAAAATCCAGTTACTTTACTATAATTAAGAAGGGGTATGATGTAACTGGTTACTACTACTGGCCACCTAATAAAACCAGAAGACTGCTTGACCTCCACTACTGCAGCTTTTGCTTTGTTAAAGTCTTTGTTCGCAATATTTCCTCAATGACTTGTATCAAGTTCCAGGGCATTTTCTTTATAACATGGAAAATGTCTTGGCGACAATATTATTTGGTACTTATAACATAAGATTCATAATTAAATCCAAAAATGTTGCTTCAAAGCATTACCACACGAATGAATAAAATTAATCGTGATGTTAAGCAAAGGAAGCAGACTTACCATCACTAAAGTAGCCAAATTAATGTCAGTAATACAAAATTGCAGTGTGAATATTAGCCAACAGTTTACTGAATCTCGATTAAATAAACAATTTCCTCGGTCCTTCTGTGAGAACACCATTGGATCACGCCGTAAAATGTATTAAATGTATATTAAAGACCAATGTTGCTGGAGTTGTAACACTGTCAGTAAAAACTCAAATTTGTTTGAAAATGTGCGCTAGTTTCCTCTATATTCCACTATTCTATTTTTTCCTATATCCTCTGTATACCATACATGTTTTGCCTGGACGAACGTAAGCGTCCAGGCAAAAGCTCCACGTAACAAATTGCGTATCATTATTATTGTCAAACACAGTAGTTATTATGACGATTTCAAAAAAAAAACTACACTTAGTTAAAGCTACATATTATATAAATTCAACATTCGGAAAAGGCATCTATAAAATCTATAATGCGTGCTGTGTATGTACAAACAGTTCCGCAGCTTTAAATTAACAAATATTTTACTTCGCCAATTGCATGGAAATAATGATTTAGATATATTTTGTATGTTTCCGCTTCATACACATAAATGAATGAAATAATCCAAATATCCGAATGTACCGGAAATTGTGTTGCATCAGCAAATTTATTTACTTACGAAAACATCAATAATTTTGTCAGGAAAATCGGCAGTATGGTAAATGTAGAGGTATGCTAATACAAAATTTAATACAATCCGTATCATCTCACTTCTAATACTGTGAAACATCGTATATATGTGCACACGTTGAAGTTCTGTGTATACACCACATCCTTTTCATGTAAAATTAGATGGATAGTGAATAAGAAAATCCCATTACGTGGCTGCATTATCTAACAACACCTTTGTGTAATAAAACAAAGAGGAGTAATTGTCTTAAGAACGTGACCGTCCTAGATAAAAGGTATTACCGTCGTGCAGACAGTGCTAAGTTTGAGAGGACTTTCGTTCGCTACTATTAAGTTACTTAGAATGCTTACAGTGTAAGTTTTCATGGAATCTATTAAAATAATTGCTGAATCAGAGCATAGGAATTTTATATTAACTTTCTGTGAGACTTTAAAGTGCTCACTTTGAAAAAAGCACAGCGAATCTACTGTTTACTTGCATATTTAAATAGTTTATATAGGAGTAATTTCCACTTTTTTTATTTGTTTGTGTGTATAAATATGACGTTGAAGCGATACATTATGGTGTTGCAACAATTCCGTCGCTATTATAAATTAGCAAGTTTATCATATTGGACTATATTCTCGTCTTCATATGTACAAATTAAGGGCAGCAGATTTCCAAATACAGCGTGACACAGTAAGAGCCGTAGTGAGAGTATTAACAAGCAATACAGCCTATACAGTTGCCGGAGCTAAACGAACTACAGAAATGGTACAATTTTTCAGTGGCACACCAGAAGTGCTACATTAAGGTACACTAAACGATTCCCATTCCCCATTACTAATTTCTAAAAAAAATGGCGTCGTATAGATTTTATATAATGTGTGGACTTTTCTACCAAACTGTAGAGAAATAAAAGCACTTCTCAGTGTATAATGTAATGTAAATTTCGCAGTGTCAAGCACATGGTTTATTTTGTTATAATGGCTTCCAGGTTTTGACCGCACATAGCAAATATACACAATACAAAATTAAAGAAAAATAAAAAAGACTACAAATATAGATACTTATACAAAACCTACTAAACTCAACGTTTTCGTATTAATGTAAGTTTCTTAGTTCTTCAGGAGCAAAAGTTTACCTTCCAGGGAAAATATTACCAACAAACACTATCTGTCACTGTCCACACGCTAGCTACTTTCTTCGATTTCCACACAGTTCCCGACCGTTTCTTGACGTAATGGTTACTCACTTATCAAGTGGTCATTTAGATCACTTTGTATGCGGTAAACTCACACATACCGACCGACATGTTCACCCCAACTCACATCATCACCTAGCACAAAAGCAAGCAGCTGCTTTTGTACACAAAGCGATATCAATTTCCCAACCCGATAATAAACTACTATTGCTCTACCCTACATTCATGGCGCTACAGATCACATTGATAGAGTTCTCCGTAACCAAAATATTCAAACCAATTTTAAGTTTCTAAACAAAATTTCCCTCTTCGCCCAAGGACATGCTCTCTCCCATAAAATTTCTTATGATTGTGGTTCAGTATACAGAGAGAAAACCGGTCGATGAATTCAAACAAGAATCAACGAATACCAATACAGGTTCTTCAGCACACTCAGCCTTAGCTTAAAATTTTCTCAATACTAGCCACAAAATTTGTTTTGATCAGGTATCTGTTGTAAACAAGTCACATCACTATTTTCAGGGAAAGGTAGGGGAAGTTATCAAGATCCATAGACATACCCAGAATCTCAATCGTGATGATGGTTACCCACTCTCTAGTATTTGGAAACCTGTTCTTTCCGCTTTATTAAGCCGTTCTCACTGATCCGCTTCACTGCACAGTTGTAGATAGAAATATTAGAACATAAATTTAATTAAATTAATTTACCTTAACTTACTGTGTTTGAGTGTGTGCGTGTGTGATTTTCGAAAGTTCTCAGTTTATCGGAGGCTCGAACCTGGTGGTCGGTAGCTGTGGACGTCTTTTTCGTAGGGGTTATCGAAATTCGTTGGAATCTAGGTGTTCTAATGGACCTTTATTCGATGATGACCGGCTATTTTTGCTTAACGGTGCACCGTTAAGTGCCAACGATGTTAAATAGAATTTACGTGAAAATACCTAAACACTCTGGACGACGTTCTATTAGAAAAAAGAGCGTTTGTTGCTAGCTCACGGGTATATGTTGCCGTTGATTTGCAATTATTGTCTTCCAATCTTCTAGAAACACGTAGCGATATGCAATTGTCAATAGAGGTCAATGCGAGATTAATTTCCTACAGATCCGGTCAAAAATCGTGGTATACAAAGTCACCGTAAAATTGTTGATTTTATTACCCCTACTTTTTCTTCTCTAAAATCCTCCTAACTGGCTTGTGTGTTGAATTAATGGTGTAATTTTGCTACAATGTTTGAGTGAGATGTCTGTGCAAATTAAATGACATAAAATTAACTAATTACCCTAAAACATATGATGAAATTTTAGTTGTGAATTTAACATCCTTGATGCCCCCAGCGAAATACCCTTGTCGCTGGCTGGACTTATAATCAGATCTCTGCTGATCAACACCCCCCTTTCTACGTCTATGGCTCCTGAATCAAAATATGACATCGACCGTCCATATGCGAAGAAAATCCGGGTCGGCGTTTACCCTATAGCGTCGACCCTTAAAACTCTGCGGCTGCACTACCCAATCCCTGATTTCATAGTTTCAGGGCAACGGGCGTGGCGGGAGTAGACTTCGTATATAGGGGAGGATGCTTGGGCGTAGGCATGGGTATACGCTCCGGTGTCCGGCCGCTAACCGTCGGAATATACGGTGGGTAAGTGAGGCATCCTACGGCACTTACCTAAAGAACTCTGCAGTTGCACTACCCCATCCTTGGTGGCCACACTCAGGGAAACGGGCGTGGCGAGAGGATTTGGCGAAGATAGTACGGGAGGACAAAAGTCGGTTCGCCGAGGAGTAGTCCGGCCGCTGGTTGTCTGGTTGGGGAAACCTTTGGTTTCATCCTAAAACAACTCGGTGACTCTGGGACCCTACGGTTTCACTGTAGCTGCCGCGGATACTTGATCGCCGGAGGGGCGAAAGAGTTGGCGCGGTTGGCATTTTGGGGTAGGGCTTGGGCCCGGCATTCCCCGTAGTTCAGGCTTAATTCACAGGCGGACTAGTTGTACCTCACGGCCAGATTCCGTTTCCCACGCTTGGCCGATAGTTGCCATCCGCAAAGAGGCCTAGGCCCCGTGGAGTTAGATGTGAGGTAGGAGCTTGCTAAAGCTTCTCCAGCGGTGACCCGTCCAACGTTGACAAGGAAACTTGTCTAACATGGGTAGCACGGGGGAGAGGAGCCCTCCGGCTCGCCGGTCCTCTCCGCGAGGTGTCGGTCTCGTGCGGGTGGTGAGATAGTGGGTGACAGTTTCAAGGCTCATAACTTGTTATGTGCAGTGTGGTACATGAAAATGGCAGGATATGGGCTAACGCCTAGGCGCCTGCGGCTAAACATCTCATTCCAAATCGTATATGCGAAGAAAATATGAATGATGCCAACTTGAAAAGTTTATCGTACTCTATCATTGAAAGAGTATTGTATTAAGAAAAATTGACTGAATTAACACATTATTCGCATGTGTGCGATCGTATTAATGCTATTCAGTTTAATTTGAACTAATTATTTTAATTTAGAAGACACAGATCAGATAGCTAGCCACGGTTTCTTTATTATTTTTTTTTTTAGTTACCTACACCTGTCAGCGAAGATGGCGTTATGAATGGTGCTTGGCAGAATAACATTACAATATACTCCCTGGTGCCAACTTTCTTCTGGTCAAAAGATTTTCAGCTTCCTCGCTCTCTACTCACTTTTACTTCTGAAGAAGCCACTTTATTACACATTAGTGGTTCTTTTTTGCATTGAATATATTTACTTTACTATGACGCAGTTAAAAGTTGAAAGCCCTCATAACAAACACTCGAACCGTGGAAGCCTTCAATATCATTTTTAACATGGTTTATTTAGCACGTAACTTCCGTTGATATTTAAAAAGTATTCAAAAGTACTTTTTAATAACCTGTTTGCGATATTCATTACGCGAATATTAGAAAAACATAGGTTTTAAATAAGTATGCATGCATTATTTCCTCTCGAATTTCAGAAAGTGAGATGAAAATTTACATACAACAACCAAGTTCTTGTAAACAAGTCACGATAAAATATGTTCCTACGTGCTTTTACTAACAAGTAAAAGTGTAAGTAAATATTTGTAAGTGAATATACAGTACTAATCTTGCACCTATGGTTGGGGCTCGGCTTAATCACGAACAGAATTAGGAGATTTCATGCTCTACAAAAAAAAATCTTAGAAGTTTTTTTGATATCTTCTGTCGTTAAGCCTACGCCTGCAAAGAAATTGACAAATAGGGTTATTTTTGCGATATTTTCCTTTCTTTCTGCGAATCTAGCTTTAACAGTATAAGATATCAAGGAAGCTTGTAACATATTTTTTGTACAGCATAAAATTTTCTACAAAATGTCGAGGAGAACACTATTCTAGTTGTTATGGTTGTCAAGTTTTTGAGCTAATTTTGTTTGTGAGTAAGCCAAGCATCCACCATAGGTGCATGATTTGTACGGTATATCAAGATACAGAATACATAAGGGAAAACATTTAGCTTTGAAAGAATAAGAAAAATAAAAGTCTTTCGATGCGGATGAAAGAATTTGAAACAACGATTATAGTATAAGATTTATCTCGTTTAATTATTCATTGGATGTAGTTTTATGGTTCAATGTTAGTAATATTGTACAGATTGATTGATTGCTATCAAGGCAGGGCAGTCTCTAATTATTCCTAACACTGTGATCCACTGGGCCTATTGTGTTATTCCTGCCTTGATTTCATTTTACTCTAACAGTTTATAATATTGTACAGAGCTTGAACAATTGGTAATACAGATATGTAATATCGTACTTACTTCCAAATATTGTTGAAAATATAGCAGAGTTTTGAAAATTATTGATGTTTCTACTGTAAATATCAGTTTTAGTATTATCAGTAATATGATTCTGATTAATATTCAAGCACTTTCCAGCCACCATTTTTGCAACTAGACGAAATTATGTCAGCGTAAAATTTACTAACTAAATTACAATTCTACCAACTATTTATTATGAAATCTTCCCTTTAAATTAGTTACCGCCAAATTCCAACAAAATAATAATGAAAGTGATAATAATTAGACATCAATAGTTTAAATTTCATTTTTGATGCAAGTTTTTAATTGGGATCCCAAACATACTAACACAAGTTTCGAGAGTACCGATGGACATTTTCATGAGAGAATAGGATACAAGGATTTAAATTTGGGCACATAAAGGACTATGGGCGTAAGAATGTCTGAAAAATATCTTCTCAACCACTAAAGGCTCTAGGAGATTACACTTTTAAATCCAAGTTAAGCTGGGACTATCTGCTCACCCTCAATGCTCTGGCCCTAAGAAATACACTGATGTGAGTACCAGGTTATTGGAGGTATGATGGCAACGAAACTGCCGATGGCCTTGGCTTTTGAGCCATTTTGTGGCCTCGCCAAAAGCCATATAAGAGCTCATTGCCAACAGTGGGAAAGCAAACAATAAGTCTCGTACTGGGCTAACACCCCAAAACTAAGACAATCAAAAAAGTTTATTACTTTTTCAGCCATCAGGGCAAAATCTCTGCGGTAGTTCAACAAAAGAGACCTCATCACGGCTTTACACAATGGCCACGACCCTCTTAGGTATTACCTGAAGAAGATGGGCAAGGTGGACTGTGATAAATGCCGATTCTGTTCAGAACACAGCGAGACGACTGAACACTTTATGTGCAACTGCGAGGCGGTGCTCCGGAAAAGACTACATTATCTCGAACAGGCGCACGTAAAACCGGCTAGTATTAGAACTACAACTCCTAAAACAATCCTAGACTTTTTCAAGTCTGGAGATTAATTGGGACTAAAAGATTAACGGTACTCATAATAAATTTTAATGGTCGCAGTGAAGGGAGGCAGCACTGCCTACGCAACCCACATCTAATGTAATCTATTCTACATATTTTTTTTAGTTACCGGGAAGAAGAAGAATATAACGTTCTCGTACTTTGCGGCTCATGTGCGATTTAATGGGCTAAGCACTTTTTCGGAAATCCGCAGTTTCCAATCGCTCTCTTCTACGGCGACAAGCACGTGTTTGCGCGTGAATTGTTTCCAATTAAGGCTTGTACAGTTTCTTTGTATTTCATTGCTTTCATGGCTTGAATTGCTAAATGGGTAATAATTAGGCGGGATTTTTTTATGCTGAAGGTAAATGCTATTTCAAGCTTGTTGAAATTTAATTTCGCTCTTTTCCCATTCGGCATATCTTTTTGTGTAGATTAGCACGTAGTATCCAAGCATTTGTTTCGCTTTAATGAATTGCTTTTAAATATTTAAATTATTTTCTCTGCATTCGTTTGTGTTGGTTTTTGTGTTTACGAAAATTTTCCTCCTGTTGAAGAAATTTTGCGAACCAGTTTTTGGTTGATTCACTGAAGGGAAGTATGCGAAGTGTTAAACGCCGATTTCAATGATACTGCGTAAGTTTGAAAACCCTACCGAGTGTTACTCAACGGGTCCCGCTCAAATTTTGTTTTTCGTAAATAATGTTTAAACAGTTAAAAATAGAAAAAACTTTAAATTGCAGACTAACACCATCTACAGAGCTCTTTGGATTGGTATGCGTATTCATATACAGAGCGTTACAATAAAGACGCAACAGCGTATGTTATGTTTATTTGTTCGTATTGCAGAAAATCATTGTCACGACTGTTTTTGTTGATACAGAAGTGGTTCTGATGATTGTACAGGGTATTCACAAAATGATGAAATTTTTAATACTTACTTGCTTATTTTAACGAGATACGCTGGATATCGTTGCGGGGTTGCATTGTATGTTAAAAGCTAGTGTGAATTCATATGAAGCCCAAAATAATTACTGGTAACAGTTCTCGAAAAATACATTTTTGAACGCGCAAACATCACTACTTATACAGATTAAATAGGTAAAAAAAGTGTCCAGATATAATTTTATTATTATTAATCTTGGACGAAACCGCAAGCACAGTAAAATAGTTACTAGAAACTATGTAGAAAAGGATGGAATCAACAGGGACAAATGGCTGGAAATTGTTGAGTACGTATTATGCAAATTTTCGGCATCGATGGATCAAAACGGCATAGTGCATGATGTGGACCTGCGAATCTGGGTGCTAGAAGCAAACGCAATCATCAGGAACACTTTAAAGCATTCAAATACTGGATAACACGGTTTAAAAGACATAATAGAATAACCTCTCGAAAGATAACTAAGTTTGTTGGCCGAACATATGGGCAGAAACAAGAGCATCTGTGATCGGTAGCCACAAATTTTGTCAATTCTGTAAAACCGTACATTGAAACTTGTGGGGCAGAAAACGTCTATAATGCAGACGAGAGTGGGTTTAATTTGGAATTGCACTCTGGTCGTACATTAAGTTACAAAGGCGGAAAAGCTGTTGCATGCACTGTGCAGTCTATGTGTATATGTCCACTACTCATAGTTACACCATATTGCCTGTTATATCCGCAGCAGAAAAACTGATATCACTTTTCCTGATAGTGTTTAAGGAAGCAGGCGGTAAATTTGGCCCGAAAATCCGCGACAACTTATTCCAGGTTTGTATGTCTGTATAATAAAATTAACATTGTGTTCAATACCTGTAGTATACATTACATTTTGTTTCGTATAGGGACCAAATACTAAAGTCAAACCATCATCAAGTGTGTATCTATCCCGAGTCCCTGGTGAAACTCGTACCTGCTCGTTACTGCTAGATTCTTGGAGTGGGCACTGCCCTGCGACTTTGCAGACGTCTGTACTAGTTGACAAACCAACAACACTTCTTACAATTCCGAACAAAGCGACTGGGCTGGCTCAACCTTTCGACGTGTACGGCTTTCGTGTGTGGAAAGGATTCGTCAAACGCTTTCCCAATCAAGTTTTGCTTGCCAATATTGATATTAATTTGAATCATCGAAATACAATAATATCATTACAGTCTTTGGTCCATAACCAACTATCCTTCGCGAGATATCGGGACCTATTTTTATATTCCTGGTACAAAAGCGGGTAGGTATATAGAATCTACACTAGACAAATTTGATCATCTTGTCACATACGCGTTTTCATTCGATGATCACAGAATTCTACCCTCAATATGTTTGTATACTTTTATAAGATGCGCACGCTGTACTCAATATTTTTTGTTTCCGGCACTTCTTTCAAGATTTTCACTATCACGATGAATAATAATACGTGACTGCATATAATTTCTGTACTGTCTTTTATTTTATTAATTAGCAATAGCATGTAGCCTGCTTGTGACTTAGCGCATCTCGTTAAAATAAGCAAGTATTAAAAATTTCATAACTCTGTGAACAGCCTGCACAATTATCAAAACCACTTCTGTATACAGTCATTGACAACAAATACGGTCGTTACAGTCATTTCCTGCAATTCGAACAAATAAGTATAAGCTGTTGCGTCTTTATTGTAACGCCCTGTATATGAATACTCATACCAATCGAAAGAGCTCCGTGAATGGTGTCAGTCTGCTATTGACACTTTTTTCTATCTCTAACGGTTTAAACATTATTTACGAAAAACGAAATTTGGGGTGATTTTCAAGGGTAGGTTACGCCTCCTAGATAAGCGTCTCTGCAGCAACGGAGGACCCTGTTGAGAAACACTCGGTGGGGTCAACAAACTGACGCAGTCTCATTGAAATCGTCGTTTAACACTTGTGAGTAGCTGGATGACTGGAAATTCTAAAATTGGATCCAAGAGAAAGAGAGAGCCTTCATCTCATCAAAATTTAGAACTAGGACCTGGCACTTAATAATACATATGAAAAGTATTTCTGCCATTATTTTCAAAATATCACCTGAAATTGTTTATTGCTTTTTATTTTTTTGGTAAATTTGATAAATTTATTTATTGTTTTCCTTTGTTTCTCTGACTCTATATTTTGCATGAGAACTGTGCACCTCAACAATTTGTACAGCGGTGCTCCAAAAAATTTGATCCGCCCAACCTACTGGGAATCGGACAGTTGTTTTTTATATTTTAATTTTTATTAGTTTCAAATTGCATAAGAAATTGTTAACCCGAGTGGTTATAAAACTTTGAACTAATCTACAACTGCATGGCGATCACATTTATGGTTTAGTTTAAAAATGGCGCCATGGCGTGCTCTACGAATATGACTGGAGATCATGAGAATTGGGTAGACAAAGATCAAAGAAGCAGCCTTTCCTGTCCGTTCTGATCTAGATAAATAAATGAAACCTATCATTAAACGACGGTAACCGATTTATTCCCTTGCAAAAGTAGTTAGCCAAGAACCAACGATGCCTCGATAGAAAACAATTAAAAACAATTCTAATTAATGATCCTCATTATTTAATGGCTTGCGTACTATATCAGTAATTGTGAAAGGAAGTCCGGAAGTATTTGCTCTAGTTAGTAAGAGTTTTAGAAAATTGGTCTCATAGTGGAGAAACCATAAAAGTCCCATGTCGATTAATTTAAGAAACACAGCTAGGAATAAACCAAAACTTAGTAGTAAGCATTTTGTATTATATTTATTTCTAAATTAAGAAAATAGACACTCATTTACGAAGAAAACATATTTTTAAAGTATATCTAACAATTTCTGCTTAAAATTAATATCTTCGTATCTATTGCCTTTTCTCAAGAATCACCCGAGTTAATAGTAGAAACTGCTTCGTAAACACAATTCTACAAAAAAAACAAGGTTATACGTATGTTTTGTCTTCACCTGTAAGTTTTAATACGTCTAAGGAAAATTTTTATGTAATTTATGCTTGAATATTTTACGGGAAACTTGAAATATCGTTTCCGTTTTGTTCAAATTTTATCAAAGGTCACTACGTGGACACATTACCTTACAACACTTTACCCTAATAAACAAAGAGGAGTGATTTCTCGAAGACTGTGGCAACGCCAGATAAAATACTCTCTGTTTACACTGCGAAGCATTTTAAACTTGGAGAACCATTAACCTACACTCCATATAACCGCTTTCCGTCCCCTATTTTGTTCAGTTTTCCGTATGGAGTGAGCAGTTGCCAATTGTATATCGATACGTGAGTAGGAAAATCAGTATTTTCGTTCTCGTCGGATATCGACTAGCAGCGGCAGGCAGTGCACCCGTTCCTGTTCATCTTTTTTGTGCTCGCTGTATATTGTTCAGGAGAGGAGAGACTTAAATAAACCGAAATCGAGTGAGAAACGTGTTAGAAGTTTGGGTATCACGGCGAACGTGTTGAATGGACGAATGAAATGCCCGAACGATCGAGCGCCAGTCTATTTGTTCCAAACGGTGATTGAATTAATGTAGTTTGAAATTTATTTTAAATAGAGGGACGTTAGATGCGATCGTATATTTATTTTACACGTATAGAAACCTCTTTCGTATTTAAATAAGATGCCAAATGTTTTTGTGACTGATAATTTAATCTAGTCTGTAAAAATATAACCGTAATTTCCAATCTAGGTTCTGTGAAATGGACTATCGATGACTTTTGGTCCATCATGTTCAACCCTTCTACCAGCAAATTAATTATGCAAGTCGCTGTTATTTTCTTAGTGTATGAGAGCACGGATGAATCGCATAGTTGCTTGTATACTTAACAGTAAATTATGTAACAAATCATTGTAGCGTTGTCAATTCAATATTATTTCGAAGAAAAGACGTCCAATCACGTGGTTATCAATTCCCAACCTATAGCAACTTTTTTACAACATTTATGATATTGTAAATACATCAAATTTAATTCCGTATTTTAGAATCTGTTTACAGGAAAATTATTATTAACTCTTAATATGTGAATTTTCATGAGCTACAAGACAAGATATTTAAATCATTTGTCTTGTTATAATTAATGAATGTTACACACTTGAATATTCGTTACCAATATTAAACAGGAAGAGTTAATTTAATCGACGATCCTTACTTTTTCCATCAAACAATTACCTGCGCCTAAGATCTATTAGAGAAACTGTACCTTCTTTGTATACTAATTATATCGATAACTCTTCATAGCATAAAGGTGACTCGAAAAATCCAACAATTTTTTTCTTTTAGAATTTCAAAATTCGCTGGCGATTTTCTTGCCGCAAAATAAAATTAAAAAAAAATCTATTATCAGTTTATGTCCCATCAGTTTATGGATATACTTATAAAAATATAAGTAAATTTTATTTGGTGAATTTGGAAAAAAGTAATAGCCACATACTTAATGTTCAGTTGTTGTGAGTTTAATCAGTGAGTAAAGTAGAAGAAATGACCATGACCAAAGTTAGTAATAATTTTTTAATTATGGGTTATTGATAATAATTGAAGTATTTAATATAAAATTCCAGTAAAAAAAAGTTAAATTGAAGTTGTACCTAACTGTTGCAGCATTATGGTATGCACAAAAACGAAATATCTATTGCTAAGTTGAAACTTCTCTTTGTTATTATTATTGTTATGATTGCTTAATGTGTGTTTCAAGTGAGCTTCTGATTTAAAATAACACTAAGATACTTCCCTCTGTATTTGCGTTTTCTTCAGTACAAATTTCACTAGGCATAGCATTCTTCTCTCTATGACTGCTGCCATAGCCATAGCCGCTGTGGCTTAGCTCTTAAAATATTTAATGCTCTTGATTTTCACATTTTTAATTGATTCAAACTGATTATTATCAAGCATAGTATTTTTCCAATCCTCAAATATGCTTTCTATTTGATCTGATTTTGCGAGCCAAATTGTGCAGATTTTCTCGCTTGCTAAGCAAGCTGTTTATTATGTAGTTTTCCATTAGAATTTCACTTTTTATATGCAGATCGATTGAGAAGAAAAATGGTTGATCAGAGATGTTATATATTTGAGAACTATTTCGATTCTGTTATTCAATTTATTGTCAATGTATACCTACTTCTCCGACTCTGTCCTTCTGTGTAGAATTATAGTTTTCAATATTCTCGCTCAATTACATAATATATAAACGGAATTATTTAACGAGCGTAGCAACCCCATTATTGTTGTTAGTATTTGCTTAGTTGTACGATGTTAGGAACGAAGCAATCTCTTAATAAAGGTTAATTAAAATAATTCCCGTATTACAGTAGATAAAGTTACGAATCGTCGTCAAACGGCGATTATGTCGGTAGATATTCGGTTAATTTCATCTGATCTAATTAGAATGCGGTGAAGTGCCGCCTAGACTAATCACGAGAACAAGTTAATTGCCATATCAGATTTACAATAGAGTCAGGACATTTATAGTTAATTGGATGTGCATAATATAGTTCAGACTGCAAATGCCAGTATGCTTCATCTTGTTATTGTTACTGTTGTTGTTATTCTCTAGCCCAAGTAGCATGTTGGAGGTATACCTGCATATATGCAAAAACATGAGGTGTTTATCTTGCTTGTGCTAGACATAATACAACAGGAATTCGTACAATTTTGTTGCTGTGCAGTTTATTTTTATAAAAACTAAGGAAGCCATTATACATTCATGTAAATCCTACTGGTTAATATTAATACTGTCTAAAGTATTCTACTTTTATACAAACTGCGGGTACATATAGCTTTCCAAAGGGTAGAGGTGTGTTAAAACGATCTATAGTTCAGCAACAGAAGAGCATCCATAATTTTACAATTTATTATCTATTAAAATAATTCCAACTTGTACTTCAAAGTTTTCTTCATAGTGAAGAGTTTGCGAGGATGCCTGCATGAATTGCCTCATATGGATTAATCCAAAAGTTATCAACCAGCAGAAAAGGTTAAACAAATATAACATATATATTACAGAAATCGCATTAATTTACAAACAAAATTATCAATGATCATATTGGTGAAGGGGAAAAGGAAAAGAAGTCACGTTACCTTTATATTAAAGGGCGTATGTATTAAACCATCTAAGACACTGACTATTTGGGGGTGACGTTAGACGAAATAGGATGTTTTCGAGCACTAACAGACAACGTCGAAAAGAAAGTGGCCAAACTGAAACAGGCTCATGCCCAACATGCAAGGACCTAGCAGCAGAAAGAGGGCGGTGCTATGCAGCGCCATCCACAATATGATGCTATATGAGGTGAGGTGACCAACATACAGAAATATGCTGGAAAGAGTACAAAGGAGCATGCTTCTTCGCTTTGCATGGTTATATAGAACAGCTTTCCTTATGGACCTGCAGATTATCACCGGTGTGACCCCAATTGACCCTATGATCAAGGAAAGGGTTTACCTACACGAACATAGGCAGGAAAACCAAAAATTAGTGAGAATACAAGCCAACTTGAAAATACTAAGTGACTGGCAAAGTATATGGGACTTGAAAAATACAAAAGCACAGTGGACAAAACAATTAATAAACAACATTGTTGGTTGGATTGCATGTGGGTATCGGCGACTGAATTATTTCGTGACACGGGTGTTGACTGGCCATGGGTCATACCGCGCGTTCGCCAAGCGGATTAACAGAGACAACTCTGACGAATGCATGTACTGGCGTAGAGTATACACTACTGAGTACACGGTTTTTAAGTGCCTCCGATGGAGCGAATACCGCGTAAGGGCTTGCCTATTGCTGGGGTCTGAAATAACACTAGGGACTATGGTACCACTTATGGTAGAAATCTCAAAAATGTGGGAAATTATACATAACATGGTGAGGGATGTAATGGGGAAAAAAGAGGTTGCATGAGTTAGACAAACAATACAGAGCTAGTCGCTGAGTCAGGTAATAAGAAAAGGAAAAGGAGGATGAAATGGGTATGCCGGTAGTATCCGATATTATATCACCAATGGTCCAGATACTACAAAGGGCATTGAGGGGTTTTAATGGATGAAAGTCCCACACGCCAAACTGCGATTGCCTCAAGAATTTGGTGTGCATGATAATACAAAAACAATCATATTTCTATTCTAAAAGTCGTTCATATTATTATGGAAATAGTATTTAATTAATTTATTTTAATGGAACATCCTCTACATTTTTACGTTTTTGAAATCCTCGCCTTTGTTGCAATTATGGCTTAATTAATATTTCTTGGGCCGCTATTGAACTAGATTGAACTTGATTTTGTTAACCAAATGTGGTCCAAACATATTAAAGAAAACATTCTCCGAATGTTACAAAAGGTGTCTAAACAGTCGATTCCAAGTTTGAAAAATGGAACCAAAAAAATCTTGTTCTTGTTGATTTAACTGAATCTCAGTGTGAAAAATAAAGAAAATATTATTATGTTAATCAACACATAAACCCTAGCCTACCAATATTTGATGAAATTTCAACCTCTAAACAAACAGCTAATATTATTAGTACTGTTATTTTTTAAATTACGTTATAATAATTAAGAATATGAGGAAATCAGAATTGAAGCATCACCAGTAACCATTCTAATTACTAACAAAAAACAATTGTCCCTGTTTTTATTAGTGTTATTTTAATTAACATAGTATATAGAAGTTTAACCTGCAAAACAATTTAACCTATATACACACGCACTTAGCAATTTACTACGTTACTAATTCACAGTTTGCAAGTGTATAGTGTCGATCCTCGTTTCAGTGTTAATTTAAGCGATATTTTGGTAACTTCGGTACTTCAGCATGTAGGCTGCTGCCTCTGCATAAGCTCTTACACGGCGTTGGTTCGATTCATGGACTGTTGCTGACAGTTACATTACAGCGCTCATGCTTCATGTGCCGGAACTAATTGAGTTGTGTAAGCCGCACTACATTGCAAATCTAATGATTCGGAGGCATACTGCTTTCGAAGCCTTTTACTTTGCAGGTTAATTCGATTTGATATTTATGTGGATGCGGGTCGCACCAGCTAACGTCAACACATTGTCGTAATTGGAAGTGTCCTACAAAGGGTGACTGCTTTTAAGTTTGTATAAAGACTATTGGAGGTAGGTTTTTGTAAAATTATTCACGTGATTTTTTGATGATGGCAAGTATTGATTGTATAAACTACGTGGTTTATACGCTTTTTCCGATGATTGTTTTTGTAATTCAAGCATCTAACTACAAGAAAAGTTTGTGCTCCATAATAAGTTTCGTTATAAACTCTACGATTAGAAATATTTTCGAATAAAAACGTGTCATATACTATTCAAACAAATCTTTGCCGTAAAGAGTTTAAAGGTATGTTATCGATCGAACCGGGTACATCGGTATATATTACAAAGTTGCTTTCCCACACGGGTGCATCATTAATTAAAACGTATATACGCTACACCGAACATTTCTACAACATATTTACGTACTATAAGCCAATTTACGAATATTCTCATATACACCATTATGAAACCTACCATCATAAGAAGCCGACTACCTCTCTTGACGCAGACATCATAAGCACAATCATCCTCTTACACATCGAATAGACTATGGTGAATGAAAGTCTACACATATTGATTTTTCTGCATATCGATAAAGCTGTGATGCTTGGTTCCTGTATATTTAACTTCCAAAGTTACCACTTAAATAGTACTTTTACCAAGCGAGTGGTGCCAGGCGAGTTTTAGAAGTACTTATCTTCAGGCGTTCGTTTGCAACACATCTCAACAAGTGTTAACCATGAACCTGTGAACTCTTCTGTGACTCTACTTGGTACGCCGTCGTAATAAACATTATAAATATACATTATATAGACCTCGCAATAAATTGTTCTCGGGGTAGTAAGGCAAAAAGGTTAATTTGAAACGTTAGATTCCAAGGCTAGTTCTATTTAATGTGTGGTGGGTGCTTAGTTGCAGTGACTTAAGCTTTATCGTTTGTTTGACTATCATGCAACTCTCGCGGTGTAGTTTTTGTGAGTGTATAATTGTGTTGAAATTGTCTTGTGACAGCACTATACCGCCCTTTATAATGCCGCGCTGTTAATTACTTTGCTCCCAACAGCGAATTGAATTCCAATTCTCAGCTCCTATCGTTCCGCCAAACGACAGTCAGCCGCCCAACTACTGCGGCTATCGACCTACATATTTACTAATATTAATAATAAACTCGGTTGGCTGAAGTTATTATTGCGCCCGTGCATGCGGACCGACTTAATATGTTGCTTTTTCGCATTTGCCATAGAAACCACACAAAAAAACAAATTCAGAAAGGAGGTACCAGGGATAGAGCGCGACGTCTCAGAACTAGTAAACAAGTATATTAACTACAACGCCATATACAACTCTATATACCATTAATATTACATTTTTGTATTTTGCTCCATCTCGTGCGTTAGTGGAACCATCACCGCGCGCCGTTGAGTGATTATAGAAGAACTGTAAACATCAGAACGTATGATTTTCGAACAACTTATGAAATATACTTCAATATCGATCCAAAAAAAAATTATCTATAACTCAAGTAATATATCACTATAAATGTCAATAAACACTAATTCTAAAGACCTTTCTGACCCTCTTTAGAAACTTATCCGTAACCAGGGGTAGATATCTAACTGTTTCAGGAAATACACGCCTCAGAACACAAATTATTCACCGTAATATATTAGTAATACTGTGTTTGTAATTTATATTCGGCTGTGTTTATTTAATGTAAGATATACTGTTAACCATAGGTAAGTTTCTAAACTAAATGACCTTTATAGCTGGCGCTTATCGATATTTACGGCAGCAAAACCTATGATTTATCAATGAGCTTCCATAGGCGGTATAACTTAATTATATTCATAAATAATTTTTGTAAATAAAATATTTATATAAGCTTTAACCAACCCACCAATTTTAGAGGGGGTATCGCTTTAAAAGTACCTAATCAATGATCATATGTAGAAAAGAACATTATTCTTTACTTTGAGAAGAAACTTACGGATAAACAATTTCTAAATCTGGCTTTCAAATTCTCGGGATTTAACATAATTGCTCCAGTGACTATA
Source organism: Holotrichia oblita (assembly GCA_023690525.1). Classification (NCBI taxonomy): domain Eukaryota; kingdom Metazoa; phylum Arthropoda; class Insecta; order Coleoptera; family Scarabaeidae; genus Holotrichia; species Holotrichia oblita. The sequence goes on along the minus strand of CM043015.1, from coordinate 99,838,515 downwards.
TATTATTATAGTAAAACCTAACACAACTGCAATTCATTCTAAAATTGTTATAGTCAGTACATTCCTATTTATTAACATTCCTTTTTAATTTGTATATTAAAATTAGTAAAGATCTATTGATTTTCTAAGTCCAAGTACCTACAGAAAAATATAAGTAATTTCGTTAATTAAAGTTAACTAAATTTTTTATTGTTCCAGAATTGTTTAAAACTAAATGCAGAGAAGTCCTATTTGTAATATTTTTCAGATACAATTTTCACTAAATCACATTACACTTTTTAAATTAATTTAATATAATATATCATATACGATATGATGTATATGATATATGTCATTATATTAACTTGAAATCGTTTAGATGAACATGAAGTTGTAACAAATAGGCATAAATGACTTCAGAGAAATTCATTTCGACTCGAAAAAAGCAGAAAAACTTTAATATTCGCTTATGTTTACACACAATTTATTTACAACTACAGTATTTAACTTTACTGCCATGTTTATATTTCATCTAATATTTAATTCACATTTAGCGCGGACCATTTTATTTCGAATGCTAACAGCTTGCTGTATATACAGTACAAAAAAAGTAATTATGTATACATTAACCATTATTTGAACGAGAGTATTCTTCTATCTTGTCCTCATACATCACTTGCGTCTTCAAACCAAAATTCCTCTGAACATTTGACAAGTATTTATTCTACAAAATTTTTATTGGAATTTTTATTTGAAATTGTTTCAATATAAACCAGTATCATTAAAAATATTGCCATTATATTGGAAATATGTGCAAAGTATATAAAAGTTTGAAGCTGAAGTAAATTTTTATGTGGATATATTCGTGTAACTTTTAATTAAAGCGCTGTTAGGAATATTGTGGACATTTCAATACTTTCTGTGACACAGCCCCTAGCCTGTATGAATCCACTTCTACTTTGTGTAATTTTCGCTGTCGGGTTCTCTGCAAAAATTATACACATATGCTAGTCATACAATAACACTAGGGAAAAGTTGTTTTCCCAACATTGCCACACACATCAATTGTTGACAAAAGATTTGAAAATAAAAAAATAAGAATATAGACGACTTAGTACTTGAAGAAAACTACAGTATAACAGTTAAGAAGAGGGTGATTCTTTCGCTGAGATTTGCATTCTCGCTTGATTTGTCAGCTGTTAATACTTTAGCTTATGCTTAGATAAATAATTGTGTGTAACACGGTGAAAATATATTTCAAATTTGATTAAGGTATTCAGCATTTTTGGCTTATTACTTACAATGTGTGCATTGAAAATTATGGAGGGATAAGCAAATGTTCTGGAACGGCTTAATTATAAGAAAACAAAATATGAAAATGTGTGTTATTTTGTTATGTCTTCAATCTACGTTAAATAATTCAAAATAGGTTTTATTAAATCATCCTGTCTAAATTCAACTGTCTTAGAAATGTTGACAATTTATTGTAAAAACTTCATAAATTTCCAAAAGTAAATACTCTGTTTGTTATTGTTTATGCCAAATCCGTAGTTAATTTAAAATATTTTATATACTATTTTATATTTTATTATACTACCCTAGGTCTAAATTCAACTATTTTAGAAACATTTTAGAAAAGAATGCAAACGCAATAGTAATCAAATAAAAATCTGTATAAATTCGGAAAGAACGTTTTGCGGGTATTGATGAGTGATATACTCTACATTACGATTCGGTATTCCAGATCTTCTAGAGTCTTCGGCTTAGTGAAATAAACAACACTTGATAGCCAAAGATGAAAATCTAGTGTTCTAGAGAGTCATTCAATGCGTCTTAGAAGTTTTTCATGTGAGTGGTTTTCTGACATAGCCAACATTGTTTCCTAATACCAGATCGTTTACCTAAATCAGAAAATAAAGTGATTAATTCGAGTATAATTCTCTTGTGGATTAGACCTGACAAACATCTAATAAAATATAAGTAGGATTTACCCGTCAAATTTTTGCAGAGGAAGAAATATTGTTTCCTAGTAAAGAGAATGTCTTATACCAGCTCATATATTTCATTTTTGTATAGATTTCAAAATAAAAAAAATGTCAAAGAACAGAATGTGGTTTACAAAGTTTTATGTGAATCCAGGTCATTACATCTTGGTAGAATTGTGCAGCAAGATTTGGACGTGAAGTCCGCAAAACTTGTCGCAGTCCAAGCAAAATATCTTTCTTCATACAAAATTATTTAGGAAACATCCTGTATTGTTTTGTGAAATTTATAATACTTAATACTGCATTTGATTATATCAAATGTAATATTATATTTTTTACAAAACAATACCGGATGTTAAGTCGTTTTCGAAACTTCTTATCTGGGAATTTCAGTACCTTGTTATTTTCAAATAACAACTTATATTTTTGAATTCTATTGAACAGCACGTACAAAATCCAGGACGCTATGTATTTACTTCATCAAAACTAAATAATTATACAGCGACACGGACAGGAGAATGCAACTGATTGTATTTCAAACCAATATACCCCTCTAAAGTAATTTGTACGTCCAATTATAGTACCTTTTGACGCACAGATTCTGTTCTGTTACTATTCTAACAATACCTTCTTGATTACACTGAAATGTAAAGGCTCTTGGTTCTAAGTTGCTTGCTAAGTAACTGCATCTATTTAATGCATCTATACGTTATCTTTTATACTGCACTACTACTCAAATCATTTGTTCTGTGCAATAGGCTGAAGTTGTGCCAAATTCCATATTTAATTTAATATTGATGGTCATACTAACTGCTAAAAATTTATTCGAAAACTGATAATGCTGAATACATATCAATACATGCATTGAGTGAGAAATAATAATCCGGTCATAACAAAATTGGTACACGCTGCAAAAGAATATTATCTGAATTTGCGAGGTGCACATAAAGGTATTAACCCAAAACTTCGTGTTTATGTGCAGGTGACTTCGTTTCGTTACTTAAACTACTTTTGTAGGAAAAATTTATTCCGAAGTAATTAATTTTTAGAAAAATAAGAACAAAAACTTTGTAACTCGTAAGAGTAATTTTTGCCTAAGCTTCATGTCAAGAAACATTACAAAAACAATTTAATTAAATGTTTCCCGTGTAACTTAATTAAAAAGAGATTGGAACTTTGAAACGAACGCGAATATTAAGGAAGCCTTGTGTTAGCAATTAAGAAACCCCATTGACCGTATTTATGCCGTACTTCGTCTACCAACATATAATGAGAAAGTGTAGGTGCACTGCGATTTCTTGCTGAATTGATTAGAATGCTGGAAGAATTCCAAAACGCAACTTTTGTTAATTTAAAGCAATTTACTACAGCATAAATTTACGAAAAAAATAATAAATCTGTTAAACCTATGATGATGATCAACATGATGTGGTAATAGCCTGACAAAAGTTTTAATTTCTAGTAAAGAATTACATACGTATATATAAAATTATTACCTCGAAAATTTAGAGATAAGTTTCCCAACTTCGGTGCAGACTTTACACTTATCTACGCACACCTATGTAATTTCTATAAGAAAAAAACTAAAGAACCAACAGAGAAAATAAGGGTGCGTGGTATCCTTTGACACTTTTTCAGCGAACGCTTATGTACTTACATACATAACACTAATTTTTTCGTTTTATTAAATATTTGTTTGATGTTTCTTTTATCAAATACTTTTACTTACTTAGACGTGTAGCGGTATTTTTAAGAATTTTATTTATTGGATTTTTTTCCAGACACTATCTATGGTTTAATAAAATTATGAGATTAATCGAAAAATCTAATATACGCCGGAGATATTAATAAACATACTTTTTGAAAAGTTAACTGAAAATTTGTATATTGGAAAAGAGCATTCAAATAGAAAGTGAGGCAAGTACAGCTTAAAAAATATACGGTTAACGGATTGGCTTACGAGTTTTCAAAAATTACTGTCGTTCTCACAAAGACAATTTGTTGAGGTTTATAAAACCAAAACTCATCATTGTATGATGGCGAATGATGATATTATCAATTAGCTTTCAATTATCACTCACTTGTTTCAATGTTAAGCCGCTACAAGTAAGATTAATTTCATCATTCACGATTAGATTATACGACCGCTAAGAACCTATACATTTGAATTATATACAGTTGCATATATGTATAGAGTTTTCGATTCGTTTTGGTTTTTCGGCTTAATTCATTTATATACGGGGTCCGGCAACGACGCGGGGACGGAAGATTACACGCTTATTTGAAAGTTTGTCAAATATTTAGTCAGTGGATATTCTTCCGCACCATCAAGTGCACGTTTTAAAAATATTTTGTTTTATACAGAGTGTTCCAGACAGAAATGCCAGACTAAAGTTGCATTTTTTTAAATGGAACACCCAGTATATTAATAGAGAAAATGATCCGCGCTTGAAAGCTGGTTACAACGATATAATATTGTATAGGTCTAAAGTTGATAGTTTCTGAGTAAACAATGATTTTACTTGATAAATTGATACATTTCAGTAGGCTATTCTGCATAGGGAAAAACAAAAGATTCGAAACCAACAGAGTAGAATATTTTTACTAGTATGGACTGTCGTTACTATGTGAAATAAATTCTGCAGCTGCTCGCTTTATACAGGGTGTTCACAATTTTGCAAAATCTAAGAATTCTCGAAATTTTTAAATGGAACACCCTGTATATTTTTTGCTCATTGGAAAGCCCTTTTACTACGCTTTCTATTGATACCTCATTTGATGCACCTAGGATAGATTATTTTCTAATTATTTCTTTTTAAAGTTGAATTAATGAGAAATGCTCGTATTTTTAGAAGCTAATTTGCATTTCAAACCTACTGTAAGATCGGATACTCGACAAATAATCCATAAATGGTCTATAACAAGAATAAACTTCATTTAGTGTGAGAAACAATTGCTTTTCACTCAGCGGTGAAAGTAAACATTAAATTAATATAAAGTAATATAGCATTTTCAATAGATTCACTACTGATCAAGTTATCTGGGGTTTTAAGCTTGTATACTTAATAACCAAGTTATAAAAAATTTCGTTTTGTGTTATACAGTATTTTGTTCAATCTTTAAAAGCAGTTGTTATATTGACTAATTTTAGTAGGTACCTACTCAAGAAATGGTAAATATGATATTTATTCTTGAGGAGTGTACAAGAAATTGTCTCCTAGCAAGTAGAGTATATGCAGAGAAATTTCTAAACCTTGAAAGAAGACCGGAAGCATTTGAAAGATTATTAGAGAAATTTATAAAAACTGATGGTGAAACCTACAAGAAGGGAGAATCAAATAAACCGGTAATCAATAAACAAAGCGAACTGGCCGTATTATTAATAATACAGGAAAATCCACATACAGAACATAGAGAGCGAGTAAGGCTAGCTAGAAAAGAGATAGATCTAGAGTGGGGCGGTTGTAAAACATATACGGAATTAACGCATTGGCGAGCGTGCTATTCCGTATATATTTTACAACCGCTCCATTCTAGATCTATCTCTTTTCTAGCTGGCCTTAGTCGCTCTGAATGTTCTGTATGTGGAAAGATGTAAGTATAGATAGTATTTCAAAGGTAACAGTTATTGAAGGTAGGAGTTTGCATTTGTTGAATATCTACTAACATTAGTCATTATAACAATTTCTTTTAAAGATTGAACGAAATACTGTATAACACAAAACGAATTTTTTTACAACTTGGTTATTAAGTATACAAGCTTAAAACACCTGATAACTTGATCAGCAGTGAATCTATTGAAAATGCTATATTACTTTATATTAATTTAATGTTTGCTTTCACCGCTGAGTGAAAAGCAATTGTTTCTCATACTAAATGGAGTTTAGTCTTGTTATAGACCATTTATGGATTATTTGTCGAGTATCCGATCTTACAGTAGGTTTGAAATGCAAATTAGCTTCTAAAAATACGAGCATTTCTCATTAATTCAACTTTAAAAAGAAATAATTAGAAAATAATCTATCCTAGGTGCATCAAATGAGGTATCAATGGAAAGCGTAGTAAAAGGGCTTTCCAATGAGCAAAAAATATACAGGGTGTTCCATTTAAAAATTTCGAGAATTCTTAGATTTTGCAAAATTGTGAACACCCTGTATAAAGCGAGCAGCTGCAGAATTTATTTCACATGGTAACGACAGTCCATACTAGTAAAAAATATTCCACTCTGTTGGTTTCGAATCTTTTGTTTTTCCCTATGCAGAATAGCCTACTGAAGTGTATCAATTTATCAAGTAAAATCATTGTTTACTCAGAAACTATCAACTTTAGACCTATACAACATTATATCGTTGTAACCAGCTTTCAAGCGCGGATCATTTTCTCTATTAATATACAGGGTGTTCCATTTAAAAAAATGCAACTTTAGTCTGGCATTTCCGTCTGGAACACTCTGTATAAAACAAAATATTTTTAAAACGTGCACTTGATGGTGCGGAAGAATATCCGATGACTAAATATTTGACAAACTTTTAAATAAGCGTGTAATCTTCCGTCCCCGCTTCGTTGCCGGACCCTGTATACATAGATATTTATATGTATGTATACTATCCTGTTTGAAATACAGATACATATATTTCACATTTATCTACAGAAAAGCGGTGGATATGAAATTTTTCAAGCGTTAACAATTATATCTGACTTGTGTTTAATGTAATGTCACTCATTCTGGGGTTACAGGTCAAAGCAATAAATAACTGCTGATATTGTAGAGATAAAAGTAGAAAAATAATAAATTGTCAAGTTCAACATATTTAAGTCAAGATATGCGTGTAACTTAATCTCTCATATGTACTTGTTATACGATGTCACTATAACATTAGAGACGAAATTAGATTTTTTTTGAAAATTTTTTTTCTTTAAATAATATTCCAACTTGCTGTTGGTAGACAAACATTTGAGAACGAAGTCTTAGGAAATTTTTGTTTACATTTGCCAATGGTATTAAAAACTGGTCGGTGTGATACAAATAACGTGCGATGATGAAGTTCTTTTGTTATCTTTTGTTGACAGTTTTGAGATGTTAAAATATTATTGAGTAGGCGTATATGACATATAACATTATTGAAACAAATTTATAATAGTTAAACCTCTCAACCTTTGTGGCAATGATAGACATGATATGTAAATTACTATCATTGTCACAAAGGTTGGGAAGTTTATAAAACTAAAGCGCCTCCTTGTATGATGTTAAATAATAGGAATACTAATACAAATTTAATTACCATTAACTTGTTTCAATTTAAACCGCTAGAACCAAGATTAATTTAATCATTCATGATTAGATAAACTTTACAAATCAACATATAGATCGCAATGTAGAACTACAGTTAAATTTAAATTTATATTAGATGTCGTTGATCCCAATTTGCCCCACGATCTCGCATTACATGTATATTTCTAGACAATTATCTTACAGTGAACGTTTGATTGTATAATGTGGTCTACAATCTTTTTAAAATATTTCTGCTCGGGATGAGTGGATAGATAAAAATAAAGGTATTCATCGCAAATAGCATAAAAGCATTTTCATTTGTGTTTTGTAAATAACAATTTCGCGAACATGTAAGAAGGAAGAAGAATGAAAGTTGACAAATGGTTTCAAGTTTCCTGTTTCCTGTTCGCTCTATTATGAAGTTAGAATCTAAAAGCACGTTTGCGTCTTCTATATCTTCCCTCTCTCACATTTCGTTGTATATATGAACATAAAACTTGAAAGTTTTGCAGCTCTTGTTTTTTCCAATAGAATTTTACTTTATTCTTAGCGAATATGAACTCACAGAGGAAAAAGAAATAGCGCCCTTAGGCGTGCCGACAAAAATTCGTCATAAGTTATTCTGGCACTTACAAGATTTTTAAGGAAGCTTTATTAATACTACCACACTTTATAATATCTTCAAGCAATCTCATTTAATCAGCAAGCGAATGAGGTAATAATTTCAGTTACGAAAAAGCTTGCTCATATTATTGGAAAACTTTTCTTTCTATGTGGCGGTATTACAATTTAGCTTGATATACGATCCACTCCAGATTGAATTTTATGATAATTAAATATGACGTTGGTTTCTGGTGAATTAAATTCCTCTGGAAAAGAAAATGGTCCAACTTTTTTATAGTGAAAGTGTAATAACTTTTTTTCTTCTTATACTCGCTTCTTTCTTTTGGGAAAAGTAAATCCTGTAAATTGTATTCATGATATGACTAGTTATGAAGAGCAGCAAACAAAATGCGTGATATTTACTAAATGCATTTTGCATATGTAGCAGATAAATCAAGTATTTATTGACACTAATTCATAGGAGCAATTTAATGGTAAAAACTTACGGGATAGGAAAAGAAAAATACAAAATTTACAAGTGAAGCCCGGAAATACCTTATTAGAGACAATTAATAGGTCTAATCATTCTGCAATGTTTTTATAATAACAACCATTCTACGACGTTGAAGATGCAATCTGTGTTGTATCTAAATTAAAATATTGCTCCATAGCTCCAACAGTCCTGATTTCTCAGGCAAAAGAAAACATATTAAAATTATATTACAGGAATAATGACTCAAAGCTGCAATTCGTAGTTTTAATGGAAGCTTTCCCAGCAACAGTGTTCAAGGACGTAAAGGAAGTGGTAAGAATGTTTGATAAAACTCAGTTAGAGATAAAACATATAATCGCGCCCATGCTGTCACAAATAAAACTGCCCAAATAAGTGTACTTGTACCTTTTTAGCTTGTCTGAACTGAATGTAGAAGAGTTCAACAATTATCTAAGGAATTCCTAATACCAAAAAGTAGTGTTGACACAATTTCTCACAACTCACTCTCACAAATTAATATTATGATTTATTTTACTTTAATAACTTTCTATTAAAACAGCAAAATGCTTCTTTACAGATAAATAGAAAAATGAATCATATAAATTTTATTTTGAACTACAAAACTATAGTACCTACTAATAATGAACAGGTACTTTCAAAATGAGCTTCAAGCTGAGATATTGGACTTCCTGAACGTCCTGCTTACTTCCACAAACTAATCAATTTGTACTCAGAACTCAGCGTTATTTAAATTTCACTTGACAGATAAATGGCCGTACTAACCATCTTACTTATACTCATCTGATACGTCAAAATGCGCAATGTATTATCCATTAACAAACACATTGCAGAAATATTCATTTCCAACTGTCTGGAATATATATGGCCATTATGAAGGCCATAAGACCTTTCAAAATATGTGCCATGCGACCACTGTTCTTCAAATTTTGAACGCATAACTCGGCAGAGGAGAGGGTAAATGGAATATTATACAGGATAGTCCATTTAAAGTGTAACACTGTAATATCTTCGAAACCATTAGTGTTATGAAGAAAAGTTTAACTATATGAAGGGGCTCATTCAATGGCGCTACTGTTGTCACTATAAAGAAAGACACAAAGGTCATAGCAAGGTCAACTCTTTTTTTTTCAAATAGGATATGGTATTTCTTTAATCAAATTCTAAAAGAGCAATAAGGTCTGAATAGAAAAATAGTAAACCACATATGACCTTAAATAAATATATTTTTTTTAATGTGTGGTGGGTGCTTAGTTGCAGTGACTCCGTAAGCTGTATTACTTGTCTGGCTAACAATGCAACTCTTGCGGTGTAGTTTGGTGTGTGTAAGTTGGCTTTGTGACAGCATCATATCGCCTTTTATGATGCCGCGCTGTTAATCACTTTGCTCCCAACAGCGAATGGCAAGTCGATCGGGGATTAAACTCTCTAAAAAAATGTCACCGTCCCCCCAGAGAATTGAACCCCGGCACCTATCGTTCTCTCACAACGATAGTCAGCCGCCTAACCACTGCGGCCATCGACCCGCTATGTATAATTAGTAGAGATATTTCGAAAAATGAGGACATAATAAAAGTCAGTGCAGCAAATGTTTTTTATTTGTTTATTAAATGTAAAAGTAGAAAATAAATGTTAATAGTAGCTACAAATTGTTTACATAAGGTAAATAGTGGAAGAACGCAGACGGCTATCGAATTAGATGTTCAAATTAGCGGCCACCAGCCCCAATGCACTTTCGCATTCGCGCAGAAGAATCGCTATATTTATTTTAAGTGTACAATATCGACTTGTTGTATATGACACGGAACCAACAACACCAGAAAACATGCAGCAGAAAATAAGACACGCATGTGTAGACATTTCTGAAGACGTTACTGCGTGTGCATAGAAATTTTTCTGCGCGAATGCGAAAGTGCATTGACGCTGGCGTCCGCCAGTTTGAACATTTAATTGGATATCTGGCTGCTTTCTTCAACTGTTTACCTTATGTAAACAATTTGTAGCTACTATTAACATTTATTTTCTACTTTTACATTTAACAAACGAAGGAAAAACATTGCTGCACTGACTTTTATTATGTTCTCATTTTTCGAAATATCTCGATTAATATTAATTTGAGGTCAGATGTTGTTTACTATTTTTCTATTCACAACTTATTGCTCTTTTAGAATTTGATAAAAAAAATACCATATGCTATTTGAAAGAAAAAGAGTTGACCTTGCTATGACCTTTGTGTTTTCTTTATAGTGACACCAATAGCGCCATCGAATGAGCCCCTTCATATAGTTAAACTTTTGTCTAACACTTTTCTTCATAACACTAATGGTTTCGAAGATATTACAGTGTTACACTTTAAATAAACCAGCCTGTATACATAATTATGTATACATATTTGACACGCGCAGTAAAAGTTGAAAATCTTTTCTCTTTTTGCAGTTACTACTTTAGAATTAGTTTACGCCTACATAAACTGTAAATGAAATACAGTTTGTAATAGGCCTTAGAAGTGGAGTCTTATTCATTTATTAATTTTTCTCACTATTGATCACGGGTGACTCTCTCAAAAAGTTATAAACAGGTAGGTTTGCTTCCTTATTCTCACTGATTCAAAATTTTCATGGTTCCATAATAACAGGTATTAGTCTCAACTGGTGCTTGTTTCGCATGCGCCCTTTTTATCAAATGTTATACCTATCCACTGAAAGTATGCTTTTCTTAAAGCTAAAATCTATGTGCTCGATATAATAACGATCATCACAAATTGCACGGCTTCTCTGCTACGACTGTTTGAAATGTTTTACGGATTACATTGCCAACCTTAAATCATCCAAAGGTTAGGTATCTAATATTGTATCATACTTTTTCCATCTTCTTTAGATATTGAAAAAAGACCTTTTACCGTGCCATCACCATACTAGCACGATTGCATTTGAAATATTAAACTCGACGTTTACATTTGGACTCTAATACCTTGCCTTCCGAGCTACTTCAATTTTATCCGATTGAAATCATCGAGGTATAAAACAAACGGAGAGAAAATAGCGAAAGAATAGTCAATAAGGAACGGAATACAATTTTTGTCAGTATCGTTTCGCTCGCACGGCCCTCTTGAAGCGACGAATCTAAATATCGAGAGAATTTACACAATAAAAGCGGAAGTCGATTGTCGAGCCAGAGGATCCGACTTGTCGAATTGGCGGAGAGAGCAGCAAAACTGACTGCAAGGGACCGGGCGTATAACAGCGATGGGTAACAAACGAACAGAAAAAAAGTTACGCCGCACGTACACAGTCCATAAACGTAAGTGCTGACAAGACAGAAGGAAAACCGGTGCAGCCGTTAAAAAAAAAGTGAAAGCTTTTACGACGCTTTCCCCAGCCGTACACGGACTGGTTGTACAGTGTGTAGTTTGCCGTTCGACAAAAGGGAGGTATAGAAAACTCAGGTCTACAATACCAATAATCCTAATTATGTAAGAGAGCGTTCGAAGGCGTCCAACTAAAAGGCACTTAAGGTTTTATTTCCCGTAGGTACGGCATTACTGAGCGTTATGAACGGCAGTTCCAGATGTTCCTAATATATAGGATCCGCCCCTCGATAATGTATCTGTTAATATATCTTAATGATGTTGATTTCGAAGATTGCAGGGGACAATTTTTGCTTTTCCATCAGCAAAGTTTGATGTTATCATTATCGGCTTAACATCAATTTCTGTCAATTTTGCAATGAATTTTAACAAACTGTAGTAACAAGATACTGGTACAGACTTGCCGATAAATAGCACTTCTTGATTTTGTATTCCAGGTTGATATATTAATCAGATTATGGTTTATTAATTAAGAGTTTAACTTTAAGGAGAAATAGTAAGCCCAAGCAAGTACCACTGAAAATGTACTAATTAAGAGTTTTATTTTAAAAAGAAATAGTAAACCCAAGCAAGTACCACTGAAAATTGCAGATAGAAGGTGGGCATTTTTCTTTAGTACAAGAGCAACCCTACAATACATTTTATTAACGTAGTCACTTTGGTTTGTAAGCATCTAAAACTATGCTGAAATAAATTTTCACCTAAATAAGTAGGAAGTAACGTAGCAATGCAAAACTAATCTGTGTTTGGTTCAGTAACTTAAAACACTTGTTCTCTATGACCAATAAATATTCAATTCAGCTACGTAATCAGTTGAACTGCACTGAATTTTTACTGTCACATAAAAATATATATAAAATATAGTTTCATGTGATAATACTCGTCGACATTATAGCTTCTTCGGCATTATACCCTCTTCATCCAAAATTGAAGGAAAACAGATAGGAAGTGGAGAGCGAAGTTTTAGTTGCTGTTACAGTTAATTTTTTCTTCTCCTTCTAAATAGCAGTTGCTTGCTCGGTCCAGCAGGAGCAAGCTATCTGTGACCGAGTAACATATTGAAAATCAATTTTCGTTTTCGAACAGTTTTTGTTTTCATATGAAATTTCAATCGAGTGATCTTATATTTTAATTTTATTGGCACAGTTGATGGCAGCCACCAACTTAAGACTGATAGCAAGTTTATGCAATCAACAGTAACATGCGCACACGCGGCACGTAGATAGTCTTACTTTCTAAAAAAATATCTAAATATACAAAATATTCTAGTCAGTCTATGAAAATGAGTCAAGAGAAGAACATCATTCCTCGGCAGAGGTCATAAATTAAATTATTAATGAAATGAAAATATTGAATACTTCAAAAATGTATGAATGGAAGCAATCCAATTGATAAATAAAACAAAACTAATCGATACTATACCGAGTAAACGAAAAAGTCGAAGCACAATTGCGAAAAAAACTAGAATTTTGCATCGTACCTTGGAAGGCAGCCATCATAAAACAAGAAGATATCTGTAGCAGATTAGTGTCCGAACTGTGCAAAGACAGTTGCATGAATTAAATCAATAATTAGAAAATACCTTTAAGATTTGCACAATGTATTCGTGTACTTTTTTAGAATGAATCTAAGTTTAATAGACTTATCTCAGGTGGTAAATCGTATATTTAGTCATGAATCGATGAAAAATACTCCAGCAAATGTATAAAACCAACTGCGAAAAGCGGAGGAAATTCTGTAAATATTTCGGGTGGCATGACTTTAGAAGTTGGTCCTATTCATGAACTAACGGGATCATGGATCAATATGAGTACATATACATATTGAGAAGCATCCTATTTTCCGTTGCTAATGATTGTATGCTAATCGGTTGGGTATTGCAAATTGATAATGACCGAAAACATACAGCGCACAGACTGAAACAATGTTGACAACGATCACTCTATTAATGTTTTGCTATTGGCTCGCCAGTATTCACGCTTCAATTCATTTGAGATGTTGTGGATTGATGTTGATAAGCATATTAAAAGAAAACCCAACAGTTTTAGAGCTACTATATACATATGTATATCTATTGACGAAGGCGGACCCGCTATACCTGCCGAACGGTGACCTGGCACATTGACGCCACAATGTGATGTCCAAACTTCACCAGTACAAGGTAAGCACCTAATACCATTTATTTCACTGAACTCAATGCTGTCCTTGATAGAAACAATGTCATGCGTTGCGGAAATAATAACATCATTAATGGAAACAATTACCTCCGAAACGAAATTAAGTTTGCGTCCTAATGGACAAAATGTCATACAAACGCAATGCATTATTACCTCCTCGATAGATACAATTAACTCCGTAATTTATCGTTCTAAGGGTAAAATATTTGACTCCGAGATGGAGGCGCTTTCAAAGATCGTTTGTCAACTTGTTTTCCAAGAATTTAGGTAACCGTAGTTATATCCAACTTCACAATTCATTAATGTATTATATTATAGCGTACTGTTTCAAGATGCTTAACTTTCAAATATAGGTACATTTCGGTTTTACAATTTGATTAGGTTATTTCTATTTCTAAGATTCATTAAAAATACTTCTCCTTAGACTTTGTTTCTGATTCACAAAGTACGTAAGCTCTTATTTTTCCCATTTTACTTCAATTGCGTTTTTCTTTATCATTTTTAAACGATATCCGCCCAAAAAGCTTAAATTTAATTTCTTTTCAACTCTTTCCATTTTATGAATTTTTTGACTGATCACACAGAATTATTTTTAATCCCGTCGCCTTCGAGGATTCCAATTCTCCCTTTTTTGTAGTATATCCTAAGCGTTCTTTACTCCCGCTCGAACCCCAAGCGATACGTCCTCTGGTAATCCTCTCCTTCTCTAATTTCGTAAAGCCGACGTTGAAATTGTAAAAGTATTTTATTCAATCCCGGAAAATTATTTTTCCGTTCTAACAAATGTAAAAATTCAAAGATGGGAACTCGAGATTTAAAAACTCCGCGGGGATTTAAACAATTCACGTTTCGTGCGTTACTACCGTTGTTTTTAGTCATAAAAATTACACGGACGCAATGGGAAACCAGTGAGAAAAACGAACTCGAATCTGAAAAGATACATATATATGAGCATATGAAAAATTAAAATGATTTAGACGTTACTAGGGTGATCAAATATCTTAACATATTTTTTTTATATGGAAAATGTCGAATGTTGAACTACAACGAAACGGATTTAATTTGTTAACTATAGTTAACAAGTTAAACGTCATGCAGTATATGGTTTGCTTCGTTTCGTAATAAAAAGTCAACCATCTTGCTATTTTGGTATAATATTATCGTGAAGTTGGTAAGTTTCTTCGGTAAAATAATAGAAAAAATGTCAAGTTTCTTTTTGGACAATGACGTGCAAACAATTAAAACGTTTTTAAGACTTGTGTGCGCCTATTTTTTAAATAACATGCATTAACATGTGCATTAACTTGAACTTACTGCTAACAAGAAACTGTTAATTTACTGTACTCCAAAAGTTATTTTAATAATAATAATAATAATAATAATAAAATGTAATAAAATTTTAAAATTAATAAAGAAACCTATTCACTTACATTAACCCAATCAGAGCCTTCTCGTTGGCACTTTGCATTAGCCTTATACATCGATCTTCTCTCATACAACGCGGAGTTATGAGATGGTACACATAAATTCTAGCAATTCCTTGTCGCCATTTTTTATGAATATCGCTCTTGTTTCTCGTGAAAGAGAGAGAGAGAGAGAGAGAGAAGTAAGTGTCATAATGTTTTGAAGGCTTCCGGGTTTTGACCGCGTCATAGTAAAGTACATACATACAATATAAAATAAAATGAAACAAGAATGAAAATGAAAAATACAAAAAATATATATACAACGTATTCAAACTCAACGTTTCGCCACTAATGTAAATGGCTTCTTCAGGAGCAAAACTAGGTGAGGGGCGCCAGAAGGTCACGGTGACTCGACGTGTCAACCACGATGGAGACGAAAACCTTCTGACTGACTTCTTTTTTGTATTTTTCATTTTCATTTTTGATTTATTTTATTTTGTATTGTATATATGTACTTTACTATGACGCGGTCAAAACCCGGAAGCCCTCATAACAGAGACTCAGACCGTGGAAGCCTTCGATATCATTTAAGAGTCATAATGTTGAAATTTTTAAAATATTCTCTACAGGAGGTCAACGGAGTTAGATCTAGCATGCATCTAATTATACGCTTTTATAGTAAGTACGAACAATTTCCTTACATTAGTAATGGAACCCAAAAACACAATCCCATAACGCAGACGCGACTCGACGTGTGCGACGTAAAACATCTTCAAACCTTGGAAGTTTACTTGATCTTTAAGACTTTTAATTGCATATATTCCTGTACTCAATCGATTGTCTAAATTGTCACAATGCTTCTCGAAACTTAGCCTGCTGTCCAAGTGCAAACCCAGAAAATCCACAGACTCTTTCTCTGGCGTAGATTTATTAAAAAGATACATGCTACAAGAAGTGGATATCGATGATGATCTAAAACGTAAGAGTCATGCTTTATCAGTATTTAGAGCTAAACTGTTGTGATTACTCCATCTCCAATAGTTTTCCGTCCCGACAAATACGAAGAAATCAAATCGTACGCAACTCCATGCGCACCAAGACCACATAATTTGTTAATATATTTTTAGCAAGCATATACTTATGTACATATACTACACTGCGTATCTGCAACCAACCAAGAGAAATTTTAATAATTTATTAATTACTGCAGTTTTGCCAAAATTAATTGATTCCAATTATCAGTTAAATCATCTGAGTTAACGCGAATATAAGAACAGCGCTTATTACTAGTCAGAAAGCTACTGCATCATTACTATCCGTTCCGAAAAACAAACTTGACGGTTTTCTCTCATAGATACCGGGGAAAAAGTCTGGGAATGAAATCTATCACAGCTTGACTCACAGATAAAGCCCCTGAAAAGTGGTTGCAGGCATTCTACTCGTTCTTTTTTTAACTAAGCGCCTAATGAAGCGGAAATATCTGAAAAATGTTTAACTCGAATATGTCTGCCCGCTAGCTTTAGCTGGTTTCATTTGATAAGTTTGTTTTTACAACAGCCGGGGTATTTACGGCAACAAATTGAATTTCGAAGGTTTTGTGGCTTTGCATAATGATTTTACGTATGTTGTTGAACGCTAGCCGACCTTTCACTGCGTTTTTGTTCTGGATTTTTTGCCTTTATGAAATAATTGGTGCCGAATATATATGTACAAACAGGCAGAGTCACGAATAATCTGTGTCAGTGATCTGGAAAGAAAGTAAGGTATGTGTGTTTAACCTTTATTTACCAACATATCGGGCATGTTAATAAATTTAGAACATGGTAGTACACGTGCGAGTGCTTTATAATTGGAGAGATTTTTTAACTGACAATTAGCAAAGTGTATTTATAATTTAATTAAGTAGTTGGTACCTCTTTTGCTCATTAAATGTTACGTAATGCTTGCATTTCTTCTTACAACTGATGGTAGGGTCTCAAATACTGTACGGCCAAAGCTGAATGAAAATTCATCTTAGTTAGTGAAGTGTGGTATAACGGCAACTGTAGTGATAAACCATTTAAAGTAATGCAAAACTTTTGTCCGATGTCAAATGCTCATCCTTGAGATGTTGTGATAGCACAATATTATGTGAATCAAATTGTCAATACAAGTGAATTTCATTATAAAAAATGCAGACTCATTAATATAAAAATTTCAGTGTCTACCTTTACTAGAAATTAATCGTATCTTTATTGAAAAACAGAATAAATTATAAAAGAATGAAATGCATTAGTGATTAAATTTGTACTACCTATATGAAAAAACTATGCTTTGTTGTTTGGCTGTTAGAATGTGGCTTATTTTTTGCTATCTAGTGCTTGTGCAAAGCACGATTGTGAGAATTTCTCGCAGGAGTGCTTGTTGCTAGACAGCGTTTTTAATGCCAACTTTATGATTGATTCAATGCAGAACCAGGCAGGTATAGGAATAAAATGTATACATACAGCTAGTACAATAAAAGTTAAAAAATTTCAGATCATTATTGGTATGGTAATTTAAAAAGCTTTTTCAATTATAAAAAATTGTGAATCTTTTTCCTTTATAAGGCATGTGCTGAATAGAAAAGAATATTTCTCCTTAAAATAAGTTACACAGAGCTAAAATAACAAATCAATATATGTTTTTTTATTTTTTTCCACTGCCTGATACTTTTTGACTACCACAGATTCAGTAACAATGAGCCATTCAAGATATATCTATAAGCACAAAAGTCGTTTAAATTCTCTATTGAAGTAAATTGTAGAATATAGAAAATTTTAAAGTGTTTTACCTCTAAGTCATAACCACTACAATAGTGATAAATATTTTATTCCTGTTGATGTCCCAGTGCAACCGTTGGCACACTACCTTATATTGTAGCACTAAAATCTATCATCTGCACGAGAGCATCGAAGAATATGAAGATACTCTCATAACTTCTATGTTGAGAAGATTCTACTTTGGATAAAAATAGGCACGTTTCTTTACTAAAAGAAAGCATTCACCTCTTCTAGAACCAACATCAGAAGTAGGCTAAAAGAAAAGGTAATGTGGGAAAATGGTTGAGCATTTAATACTAACAATTGTTAAAGCTACTAAACTAAAACAAAACTGGTGTGAGCATTTAATACGAAACATAATGCTGGTGTGGAATCTACCTGAAGCCAGACCTCAGCCACACTGCAGCCGCCAGCTTAAGAGAAATTACATATATACTCAAAAAAGAAACAAAAAAAATAAAAATTGACAATTCCACAACTTTCAAGATATCACGGAGTAGAAAATAAAAAACAAGGTAGGTACAATTTTTGGAATAGAATACTCATGTATCAGTGTGAGAAAAGCTATTTTAAACATCACGACAGAATATGTGTATTGCGAAAGAAAATCTTAAATCAAGGACTTCAGGTGTCTGTTACAAACTTGTTATTATAATTAATACATTCATGCACAATGCTTAAACTACATTTACATAGAAATACAAGGCGCAAACGCTAAACCAAGGTTTAGCAGCGTAGTATCCATTACAATTAAGCAAACATTGCACGATCATGTCGACACATAAAACAAATGATCCAGCAACTAAATTGTTTATATAAAATTCTTCAGTTCTTTTTTCAAAGTGTTCATTGAAGTTAATTCTTGTAGATTATCAGGAATTTGATTTATACGAATGAGAACAGTCATAATTAGCATTCTGCTGCCATATTATTACTCTAATGTCTTATGCCAATAAATCAATTTCAGTTAGTGCAATTTCCGTCAGCAATGTACGTTTTGATAGGTAACTTGATGTCGCTTCCTATTTGTCGATTGTAAGCTAGTCTTAGATAAAATGTTGAGATTAGCAAAAACTGTGTGTATATTCAGAAAAATGTAGGTCAAAAAGGAAAAGAAACTATTGTGATAGGCAGCCAAAATCAAAACGTCAAAATCAAAAAGCCAAAGGCAAAAAAATCTAATATTGACATCCCTATGAATGTTACTAATTTTCTATCGTTAGGTTACAAATTCGGTTTATGCCCTGAAAGAGGCGATGTACACATTGGTAAATTTTTGGCGGATACTGAATACGTCATCAATTTCATTCCAGTTGAAGCCCGGGACTTACTTAGATCCAAATCGACTAACACAACTAATCTCCTTCATCATTAACATCTCCCTTCGCCAGTTAATGGTCTTCTTAGGGGTTACTATATTCAGACCAAGAAATTCCTGAAAGACCTGACATCAATTTTTCCCGAAGGTGATTCCCTTTTGTTCATGCCGGCTGATAAAGGTCAACTGACAGTAACGTTAACCAAATCTCAGTACAACGCCAAATCGTTTTCTCTTTTAAATGACAACGCCACTTACCAACTTTTAAAAAAGGACCCTATATTTTCCATTTAATACAAGAACAACAGTGTTCTCGGAGACCTTAAGTGATTCGGTCACATTGACGATATTACTTATAAACAAATGACTTGCTATAATGGTAATTGCCCTGAATTCTACTCTCTTATTAAGGTCCATAAGGCTGATTACCCTGTGAGACCTATTGTATCCTTTATAGGCTCCCCTATTTACCAACTGTTTTCATTTATTGCTTCTGTTTTAACTTTTTCCTTCTCTAATAGGACAACTTACTGATTACGCTGATACACCGCTTCCTTTGCTTTTGCGGTTGCGATGAAACAGAAATGCATTCCGCATGACTTTGTTGCGGTATCTCTGGACGTTGTATCACTTTTTACTAATATACCCCTCGAATTGGTGCTAGAAATCTTGCATGAAGAATGGCATAGAGTTAGTCAAAACACCACCATTGAAAAATGAACTCTGTTGGACATACTAAGGTTTGTTTTTCAATCGGCTTCTTTCACATTTGAGAGTAATTACCCCCAACAAACCTTTGGCACCCCTGTGGTCAGTCCACTAAGCCCGATTCTTGCTTGCATTGTTATGGATGAACTACTCCAATCCTGCCTTCCGAAACTGGATTTCGAGGTGCCTTTTCTATGCCAATATGTAGACGAGATCATTACCGCCGTTCCGGATACAAGAACTGATGCTATCTTGGATGTTTTTAACTCTTTCCATCACAATCTAAGATTCACCATAGAATTGGAAACCAATAATTATGTCCCCTTTCTGGACACTTTGGTAATCAGGAAACCCGACCAGAAGATAATACTCGATTGATATTTGAAACCCACCTCTTCTGGAAGGTACATAAACTATTTTTCCAATCACTATATGAACATGAAAAAGAACATTACAATTTCCATGAAAAATAGGGTTTTAAAATTGTGGGATGTTTCCTTTAAAAAGAAGAACCTAAATCTACTCTTCGATATATTTTCCAATAACGTCGTCAACACGTCTACTGCTGGTCTAAATATAGGTAACTCTGAGACTAGTTCTTCGTCTGCCGCTATGCCTGCACGTCTGGAGATCACTCGCAACGCTGTTAAGTATTGTAAGATCCCGTTTATTAACGATCTCTCCCGTAAACTGTCCTCAATTTTCCATCAATTCCCTGTTAGGCTAGCATACTACAACATCATGAAACTGAAAAGATTATTCTCCAAATGTAAAACACAGACACTATTGCTGAAAAATCTAATGTGGTCTATCGCATTCCGTGTGCTGATTGTGAGAAGGTTTACATTGGTCAGACGTCCCAATATTTGGAGAAACGTATCCGACAACATCAACTCGATTGCTTGCGTAGCAGTACCAAGACAGCCCTCGCAGATCACCACGTCAACTACAACCACCAATTCAATTTCGACGATGTTTCAATCTTTCGTTCGAAAAATTTTGGTCTAATCGTTTATTATCAGAAATGTGCCACATAAAACAGCAAGAAAATACTCTTAATTTTAACACAGACACCCAATGTCTAAGTATAATTTATTCTAATATATTGCATTTGGATAAAATAATTCATTCTAATACCACTTGACCATTCCGACTTGTATTTTTGAACATACTTGTACATTTATCTTTTGATCTGTGATGTAGTTTGCAATGCTTGTCCTTTAGGAAATTTTAATGTTACTCTCGTCGTTTGACATCACCCATCGCATAACCTGAAAATTTTGTTTACATGTCAAACTTGCCGTAATTTTAATCCGATTATATTAGATCATCTATCATCAATCGATTTTTCAGAATATTTAGTCTTGTATTAAAATATTCCTTTTTTAAATTTTCAAATATTTTATTAATTTGGAATATGTCTTTGGTTTTGTAAACTATAAGCTTGAATCTAGTGTTAGCATCGATATCTCCACGTAAGTTGTTACAATTTTAATATTAATTTTTAGTGCTTTTCCTAATGCACCTTTTACTTATTAATTGTAGAATTTTCTCTGAAGAAGGTAAAAACTAATTACCGAAAGCTTAGAATATTAAATGGAGATTTTTTAAATCTCGTTTGATTTTGGCTGCCTATCCCAATAGTTAATTTTTAGTGCTTTTCCTAATGCACCTTTTACTTATTAATTGTAGAATTTGCTCTGAAGAAGGTAAAAACTAATTACCGAAAGCTTAGAATATTAAATGGAGATTTTTTAATCTCGTTTGATTTTGGCTGCCTATCCCAATAGTTTCCTTTTCTTTTTGACCTTAACGTCGTACAGCCAGTACTTCTACTTACAGAAAAATTGATACATTCAAATATTTTCAGTCAATCACAACATTTTCGGTTAATATTTTAGCGCAAGTCTCGAACTTAGTTTTATATGTATCTGGGAATGGTCGTTTACTGAATGACTGTATTCACCTTAGCCTTAGTTAAGACTGGGTTTAGTTCAACCTGATTGTTAGAAAATTTCCAGAAATTCAATTTATCAATGTATGCATGAACAAACGGTCCAAAATGGGCTCAGCACAAGGAAGTACCTATAAATAATATTTCAGTCTAAAAATCAAGAGAACCGTCTAAGGTAATAGCTTTACTAGCAAATTTCCCATCCACGGATATTTTAATGCTTGTACTTTTCTTCGTTTTTGAGAGATTCGTAAAACCTAGGCAATTAACTTCACTTTGAAGTAGAAATGTATGTATCAGATATTTAAGTTTTAGCGAATATTTTATATTGAAGGGAAATTAAAAATAGTTTGGATTTTGTCCACCTTGATAATGAAATTTTCCATTCGATGTTGTAAGAAATGCAGATATGGTCTCCCGTAGTGTTAACACCCTTCTATTTCTTCTAAATTTTTTCTATACTATCATCAATCTGAAACAACCAAGGCATTGTTTGAAATAAGATTTTAACGAGATAACTGTGTCACTGATTTAGAAGAAGTATAATTTTTCTAGTACCATGTGTGACATAATATATTAATGCAAAACAAAGATTACATAAATCCTTATGTATACATTTATAACCAGACATCAACACGATAACAGCCGGCTTTTTTGTAGTTGATACGCCTACAGTTGTGCGTACCTCTACATCTTTTTATGGTAATTAGAGAAATTACGCCGGACATTCAAGAAACTTGGATATTAAAAAATGAGAAACTTCCTCTTTACGGTTGAAAATAATTTCGGTGTCACATGGCGTAGGTCCCTTTAATGCACGATACTACCGAAACTTTCATCAAAATTACGAACGAAATGGACAATAGAAAGCGAGGAAGGAGAAGAAGAAGAGATGGAAAACGAGACGAACAGAAGAGAGAGTTTCTTTCCGCGCCGCGCCGTTGTTAGAAGAATAAGGAAGAAGTGAGAACGGTGTTGTGCTTCCGGTGTGTTCAAGATTAGCAATCAAAAATGTTGACTCGAAAGCAAAAAGTACAAAGGCTTGATGGATGATGAGACGGTGGCGGCGTTGGCCACGATGACTACGACCGGAGACTGAGGCAACTCTCCGGCGACGGCGCGCTACTCACCATCAAATATTCTCCCTCTTTCTCAACGGATTCACCGGAGTACCGAGTGGCCGAGCTTTACGCGAGTTTAGTCGGGTTCCGTGGCGCTTCCTTGGTGAAGCGATGCGACGCGCTCAACTGCTACGTGCGGTTCTTCTTCTACTAAGCAATTTTGTATGATGAAAATTCAATGAGTCCGCGAAAACGAATGTCAAGTATACTAGTGGTGGCATTGCTCTTTCGGAATATATCTCTTTTACTTTACTTTTCTTGAAGTATGCTCAGCAACGCAACTATCAAAATAAGTTATTAAAAAGGAACTTTTACAGACGAAAATCTATGGAAAAGTATGTACTTAATTATTTCTTGCTAAATGGATATGTATCTAGAGTATATTTGTTGCAGTTTAGAATTTTTATTCAGTTTACAATTCTTTCTTGTACGAAGTTATGTTAAACGCCAACCAAAAACCATTTTGCGCAAAATTTTAGTACTTTAAAAGCAGCATGTAGTTATTCAATATAGCAGTGAGAGATAAATTCTAATAGAACAACTGCGAAACAATTTTACAAAGTAGCAGTTCTACTTAACACTAGAAAAAAACTTTGTCTCGAAAGTGCAAAAAGTAAAATATAAAGTATAGTTCTCTACAGTTTACCGTCACACTTATACCGTGTTTATCAAGGGTGCAGATCTTGGTTCGCGTTTAACAAATATGAAACTTTTTTGGAATAATCTTATGTTGCAAACTTATTATGTATCAGCTTTCTCCCCTTTGTTCTCATCTTTTTGAATATTGTAAAATTAAATGATCACGGAAAGCAGTTTTTTTTGGCAGTGAAAGACAAATGGAACATTATTCACCGTTTCCTTGCAATGATTTGTCCAAAAGAAGCAGTAGCTTGTTATTACTCAAAACCGCCACTCAGACTTGATTGTTTTTGCTTTCTTTCAGATTCTCGTAGTTAAACTTTAATTATATTCAACACTTAGTCTATTTCCGCTTTTTTTCTCATATTTAGACTAATTTATTGCGAAAAATAATTCACAGTATTTTCCAAGGGAAACAGCTCTATACCTATTTAGTTTAGTAGTCTAATTTAGCTGAAGACTTTATTCCCTTACAATTAACTAATGTTGGGCCATTATTTTTATCCAATTAATTAGTGTCAATGACCCTTATATGGTTTAAAAATTTGCGTATCTCACCGTTTTCCTGAGTACTTAGGACCTGGTAGTATTGTATCGAGTTTAAATCCGTAAGAGAGTCTTTCTTTATAGCAAATTTATACTTAATGTAGCAGAAAATCGGTTCTTTTTATAGTTTCACTACAAACACTGATGAACTAAACCTAAATCTGTGACATGTTCTGATATGTTGATATAGCTGATAATAGCTGGAATAAATTTAATGCATTATAAAAGCACATTCCTACCAAGTTACATATTGCTCTGTGTTAAGCTCTTAAAAGTGATTTAAAGTTCTTATCTTTGTTAATTTGTTATTAATTATTTGTGAATTATTATAATTGTTGAAATTGTTCTAGTGTTAGAGTTATAACGTTTATTATTAGTATCATTTTCTTTCATTCAGTGCATTGCCCTTATTTTCATTCGTTTCTTAATTGTTGAGATTTCCACCAGACTTTACATATTCATGATCTACACCTATACACCTATAGCGCAATATCACCCTTTTTTTAATCTAAAATCTAAAAGTTGGTAAGTTGTGAAAGCACCAGGAATATATATAGCTTCAGATTATGTGATACTTCTTCAATGTTACTAATGCAATGTTACTAATATTATATAAAAGAATTGCAAAAATTATTTCTACAGAGAAGTAATCTCTCACAAGAATCTATACAGTCAAGGGCCACCACAGATAGCTGCAAATGTGAACAGGTAAAGCGGTCGTATTCACAAGCAAGTGAGTGAGAACTGCATTTGCATACTAGCTAGATATAGATATAGATAAGTTGCAAAATGTGGATTTAAATGGAACTCGGCCTGAACGTAGTATGTACTTTCTACCTAATTAGCTATACGTACTGACAGGAACCAGTGATCCAATGTTTCTATGGAAGTTACTCAACAAACATCGCCAAGACGTCACAGTAAACGTGCTGTTAGTTGTTTCACTTTTCAAAAGTCCGATTCTATTAAGTGTTTTAAAAAGGATCGAAGCTAAAATATTTCGCAAAATGTACATGTTCCTGAACAATAATAACAACACTTCTATCAAGCGAATACAAATTAAAATACATACCACGTTTGAATTGTCTTGAACTAGCATAGATTGAGTAGTTTACTATGGCTAGATTCATTACGGGCCGCTGAATCTGCACCCTTAGCGTTATTGCCTACGAACAGCACATCATAGCTAGGTTATTTCATCTCAAGGTAAATAATACTACGACTACTTTAAACAAGAGTTGTTTGTATGATTATACGCTAGGGGGTTAAAAAAAGAGAAATATCTTGCCTTCATGTTTGAATTTGATATGAATATCGAATCACATAGGATTTAGGCGACAAAGGAATCTGAAAAAATCTTAAACACAAACAAAAGCCAATGCTTTATAATATAGTTTTTGTTACAGCAAATACGATTCACATACCATGTAAACGGCTGACCACCATGCATAAAAGATGACTATTACAATACGAAATAGCCACGATCACTTTTAAAGAAATCTCAAATAAACGAAAATGGATACCACAATATCGTATAACATCTGCAGTTAACAGTGGTTATATAGTATAAAAAATCCTATTATCACAACAAGATTATTATCATTTGTAAAGAATCAAAAAAATCTTGTTATACTAGGTGATTCAGTTTGGTATTCGCCCACCTGTAACTTTTTTACCTTTGGGAAAAGGTACAACAAACCACAATATATATTCGTAAATCCGATGACAAAATCTTTCACATAGGATGATCAATTTATCTTTACGATGACATCTGTCCAAAAAGTGTCTGTCAACTTTTTTTTTCAAATGACACCCCGTATATTTTTTTGCACCGTTTAATAGGTATTTTTTCTCTAATTCTTTTTCTAATTCCGAATATGTATCACACTCTTTACTTTTGGATAGAGTAACAGAAATAATCACTAAAAATCGTGGAGATATAGTAAGGTCTAGAAAAAAAAATAGATACCCGTGAAAATAATTTCAATTCACTGTTAACTGTCAACAACAAATATTACGGCGCGTCACTTAGTTGTAATTTCTTAAAAAAATGGCTGTGTATTCAAACCAACAGAAGTTAGTTATGATTTTAATCTATGGGGAATGCCAAAAAAAAGATCGCGAATGTACCAACAACGGTATCCAGAGAGATCATTGCCATCTGCCAAATTATTTGCAAAACTCGGAAGAGATTTGGGTGCATTTGGGAGTTTCAAGAAGAAGAGAAGTGCTTTTACACCAATGACTACAAGAAATGAAGATAATACAATTGCAGTTTTAGCTCCAGTAAGTGTTGATCCCCGCATATCCATTCGGCAAATAGCCGATGAAACTAATATTTCTTTTTCGTCAATTTAACGGATTTTGAAAGATAATAAACTGCATCCATTTAAAATTCACGTACATCAAGCTTTGCTTCCTCTAGATTACGACGAATGGGTAAACTTTATAGCCTGGCTGAACTATGCCAACTATGAAGTTGGGATTTTACATCATGTGGTCAGACGAATCTCGATTTCATAACAATGAAAGTGAATCGCCACAATTGCCACTGTCAGAACATAATCCTCACTGGCTTCGAGAAACCACTTTTAAAAATGTTTGGGGAATAAATGTATGGCGTGGCATCCCTAATGGAAAAATTGGACCAACATTTTATGAAGACACTCTCACGGCGGAAAGGTATCTACAATTTTTAAAGGAGGAATTATACGAATATATGGACGATGTTCCGTTACAAATACGGTCAAATCTGATATTACAACAAGACGGCGCAATGGCGGTAGAATTGTCACCAATTATTTAAATGAAGTTTATACTGGAAGATGGATTGGAAATCGTAATGTGGAAGTAAAGTGGCCTCTCAGATCTCCGGATCTCAGGCCACTTGATTTCTTTCTGTGGCCATATCTTAAGAGGAGGGTTTATACAATACCTCTAGTTGATTTGGAAGATCTACAGAATAGAGTAAAACATGAATGTCGTCAGTTGACTCAAGAAATTCTTTTGCGTGTCTGTAGGTACTCAGGGGTATTACATAGTGCAGAAATGTGTCTTGAGATACATGGTTAACATTTCGAGCATTTGATGAAGTTTTTTGCTAAAATTATTAAATAAATGTTCCTAACAATTTATTGTTTTCATCGTCATCTACTTGTTACGCATCTAAATAAACTTTTATTATTTTTCTGATTGTTTTTTATTATTTTATCATAGTGATACATATTTGGAATTAGAAATAAAATGCATATTAAATGGCGCAAAAAAATATACAATGTGTCATTTGACAAAAAAGGTTGACAGTCACTTTTTTGACAGATGTCATTGCAAAGATAAATTGTTAATCCCATCCAATAGGCTTTGCCATCGGATTTGCGAATATATATGGTTTGTTATACTTTTTTCTGAATGTAAAAAAGTTACAGCTGGGCGAATACCAAACTGAATCACCTGGTATATGCACACAGCTATACCTACTTACACTTAACGTGTATTTGACCTTGACGACATTGTATAAACTACCCAATGTACTCCTGCTAATATTATTGTTACTGTTATTTATCACTGCGACCATTACAGTATCTAATTGAGTCCGTCTCAGCATTAAAGGTCATCCGCTACGTTTCTTTGTTAATATCGTCTCTTTCTCTAAAATTATTGCGGTTTCTCCATAATATTTTTGTTTCAAAATACATACTTCTTGGCCTACTTTTAGTTCGTTTAAATAACGATGAACTAGAGAATTGAAGATAAAGATGCTGAAGTTTATGAAGATAAATAATTTCATTGTAGCCAGGTTTTTCAAGTTGTTTAATAAAAATTGAATCTCCAGGCCAGGCAACTGATGAGTCAAGTTAGTGCAGTATATTTAACTACCTACTGGTGAGATTAACAATTAACAGTACTACATTACTCACCGCAAGATAATGGAGCATCATGGAGCACGTTGTACGCGCTAAATGTTTACAATAGAAACATTAGTAATAGTCTTTAAAACGAATGTTTAATTCTTTTCCAAATCCTTTGTTTAAAAACTAACATATTCCATACGTTGAAGTGAATATACAAAAGCTCATTATATTAGAAGTATGGGTCCAAACTTTTATTTGTTAAAACAACTATTGCTCCTTTAATATATTGTGCTCCGATATTTACTTTATTTTCCATAGTTCTTTTCAATACTGCTGCATAGAGCAGTACGCGATTATATTTCAAGTCTAGTGGACGTCACACATCGCTTTTAGCGACTGTATGTGAGATATATTGCGTTGTCAGTTCGCATTTTCTTTAAAGATTACGAAATTACTGCTGCTGCATTAATTATAATTATATTCCTCGTAGGTGTAACAACCTAGGGAAGTTTTAGAAAATAATTTCGGAAAGAAGTGATATACATATCGTATAGTTGAAGAGGGCTCCGTTATATGTAAAGAAAACCATCGTTTTGAAGATACTACTACCTTTATTATAGTGAGAAGTCGCCATAGTCTACTTTGTCAACGAAGATCTCCATCTATTTTATTTCCTTCTTCGCGAAACACTGAAAATTCCAAACAAGTGCTAAATTAAAAGTAAACACGATATGGGAACTTTTTCATTACCAGTTTCTGTAAAGTGAATTTTCGCTACATTATACTTAGCAAACCGATTCCAGAAAATAAATACAACAACTACGATGAAGCAACTTTATTTTATTTTATTGAAAAAGTTGAAATTAGTTTTTGACGCTTTAAACTTCACTTTTAGTGAATTCAATGTGTCTTCTGCGAGAGCGGAGTAATACAATCTCCAGCATTTCTAAGAACTGCCATTTGCAAAGTGCTCTTCTTTGAAATAACGTTCTCTAAAAGTTATTTCGTTTCAAACGAACGAATATGCTTTAGCATACAGCGATAAGGCTTTTTGTTTAAATATGCAGTGAATCATGTAGATTACCGTAGATATTAATTTTTGAATAATTTAAAGTCGTTTAAGCAATGAATTACAACTTAACAAGTTTTGGCGCTTGTGGGCAAGGGCAAGATGAAGGGTTCGAGCATAACGAATATGTGTATGTAAGAGGGGCGATTGCAAATCCGTAGAGAGTTTTCAATTTAAACTTAGTTGAAAATGAGGAAGCTAGATCGTATATTAAAATAAATTTAGTTACTGACGTGTTTAAAAATATTAACGTAATATAGTGCCAGCCAGACGTTCGTTAGTTTAAATTACTTCGGCAGCTTAGAATTTATACACGCAGAATGTTAGAATATAAATTTGACTTGAAAATCGTAGAACACATTAAGTTTGTACGATGTTTATTACATACATAGTTGGTCAAGTAATCCCAAGTTTTAAATATATATTTACATAACAGCTATAAAGTTTATTTCGTCTTATCAAGGACTAAATGCATTATTTCTCAGCAATGGCAAATGAGAACGCCTAAACTATTCGAATAGTCGATGTCATAAATCTTAAAATCTGAAGGTCATGATATTTTCGAAGATCTCAGTGGATCTGTGTCTGATCAACGGATAATAACTCAGGAATTTACCCCAGTTGTCGGGCATTCATGACAATTGAGATCCAATAGCTGATCATACAGGTGTGTCTGAAGAATCGTTTACACGTCTACTTAAATTTGTCGTTAACAACTCCTACTTCAGTTTTGAAGGTAACTTCTACTTACAAACGTTTGGTACACCGATGGGATTGCCAATCAGTCCCATCCTTGCACAGATTGTTGTGGATGATCTATTGGACACTGTCTTGTCCGATATTCATTTGCAATTCAGTTGGATGACATTATTTGTTCCCTGCCGAGACAAGATGGAATCAGTCTTACAAGCATTTAAATCGTTTAACACTCACTTACAGCACACTGTTGAACTTGAAAGTAATAATAGTTTACCCTTCTTGGACGCCAAAGTTATTCGAACTCCTGAATATATTATTATTCTTAATTGGTATCAAAAACCAACTTCCTCCGGCAGGTCTATAAACTTTCATTTCAACCATCCTAAGAACCAAAAACTGAACACTGTTATTGCTATGAAAAATAGAATTTCACATATTTCTAATGATAAGTTCCTTCAGAACAATCTTAAACTGCTTGTTGATATTTTCACAAATAACGCGTATCCCAAGCCACTACTTCAGAAATTAATTTACTGCTCCAATTTTTATGATGGACAGATGGAAAACCTAATATTGAATTTAAATACTAAAGTTTGCCTTTTATTGACAAACTCACACCTAGAATTATACAATTCTTTAAACCATACACAGACATACAAATAGCTCAATACAACTCTCTTAAAATCAAAAATGTGTTACCTCATACAAAGACAAAATTCCGTTGTTACTTCAGTCTAATTCTATTCTAAGTTCCATGTTCACATTGTGGGTGTGTACATTGGACAAACTGTTCAATGGTTAAAACACCGCATTAGTCAGCATAAAAGCAATTGCAATAAGGGAAAAGGAGCTTGTGCATTGGCCAATCATAGTAAAAAAACAGGTTATTTTTTTGATTTTGACAACGTTGTGATTCTGGATGTTGAAAGCAGGTAGAAAAATAGGTTGTTTCTGGAGATGTTTCACATCAATAAAACATCTAACACCATTAACTTAAAAAATGATACAGACCAACTAAGCAATATTTACTGTAACATATTACAACTTGATGAGAAAGCCTGATACCTACCAACCTGTATATACATATATCGTGTTTTTTTCTGAAGTTTTTATTTTTGTCTGATCATATGTACGCATTCTGTCTAATATTATCTTAGCAAATAATTTATTTGAAACTTTACCATTGTGTGAAAGTCAGATGTTTTTAATTGCTTTTAATGTGTTTTTCCGCTAATTTTACACGACTACACAAACACACAAACAAATAAAGAAAGACCACGGAACGAATATGAATGCAGGTAAAAAATAAAAATAAAAAAATAAAAAACAGAGGCAAGAAAGATTGTAGGAGTGCCTACAAATAATTGTAGGTAAAAAGAGGATTTGTTATTTATACGGCAAAGCAGATAAAAAGATCAATGATATTGTTGTATTCCAACAAACACAATATGGGTTTTTAAAAATTGTTTATTCTGACACCAGGGCAGCTTTTGGTGAAGCTCCGTAACACTTACAATTAATTAATTAATAAGTATAAAAAACGAAATTGGGGTTTACAAGAAGAATTATAACTGAAAACTCGATACACGATCGGGCAGAGTAACGACTTACATACAGTACGGTTGCCGACAATTATTGCTACTGCCTGCGCTTAGCGGTCAACCTTATTATATAGGTTTAATTATGCTGACTAAGACATCAGATATATATATGTATAGTTTAAGGGTTAATGAGGGATGCAACAATGTACATACGTATTTAATGTACTTACGATAATTTAAACTCAGTTTTATAGCACAACGGGTAATTCAAACACAGGTTTACTTATATTACGCGACTGAGCTAATTCAGCACTACAAAATGATATATTTCGGAGAAATTAAATGAAACTGTAGACAGTTGAAACAGAGATAAATATATGGAGCGACACTACATACGTATTACGTTCGGATACCGATACAATATTGATATGTCTTGGAATTACATTAGGTTTTTGTCTTCCATTTACAAAATTGTAGAGTAGTCTGAATAGAAAATTATTAATGTATTTACCCTTTAGTATATATGATACTCTTACCTGCGAAGTAAAAACCACAATCTGTAAACAACTTTTAAACACATAACTTGTTTCTCTACGCACCTATAATGTTAAAGTGAGGTACGAAATTCTAGCGATCCCCTACATAATAATTTTATCAGTTTATTGAATTTATTGGAGAAGTACAATCAACTACCTACTGAATACTTGAATATATTATAATGTATTCCTTTGCCAGAGCTGTTTGTTAGTCAATTTTCATTTCCTTTCCTGTTTCATTCTTTTTAACCATTTTAGGATTACTGAACTTTCATTACTGACCATAAACGACTTCACATGTATAATATAGAATATAATAATCTAGAAATAATATAGTTTAGGAAAGAACTTTTCCTGAAAATACAGAGAACTAAATGGAATATTATCTTAATATTACATATATGTGCTAGAAGATATGCTATTCTACGGAATAATTCCTAACTAGTAACTAATAAAGAAAGGAGGCCTAAAGCAAATGCCAGTCCAAATGTGCAATTCGTTTTTGCAGAAAAATGTAAACCATGAAACTGTATTATTGAAATTGTAATGCAATGTAAAACTGGATGTAAACAGTAAATTAGAACTACGCAATGGATATTTTAGTTCGAACTGTGGTCTCTGTATTTCCATGCATAGTACATACTGAATTTAGTAGAAAAGAAAAGGGTTACCAGAAGACTACCAACTTCCTATGATGGGAATAATAGCGTCGATTTCGCACACTCCGTATAACAGTAGTATAAGTAATATAAAAGTAATTTTAAATATAACGAAATACTTACGAAAGAAATCAGTCGAAATAATTTAAATCATAAAATTAACTCTAATCCCAAATAAAGTAGATCAGCACCAGACCAAGCCTCCATTTAAATGAAATAAAGAGAAATCAAGATTACTGCGACTATTTAAAACAATAATTGACCAATTTACTTCTGATAAATATACCCATGTTCGCTATTCTATGTACACACATCCCCTTAAGATAAGATATTCAAGAAACAGAATTCGCAGCAATGACAGTTCAGAGTTCTAACCCTTGAGATAGTTCTAAAGGTATAACTGACCTTATAACTGTTTTGAAAGCGTTCTTAACACACCAAATGATGTTATTATTAATTTTGAGGTAATGTCATAAATGTGTTTCTGATGGTATGTTCTGTACGGTGATATGTGCACATGAGACACGGATGTGAGTGAGATAAATAAGCAAGGTTAACGCAGTGATGGTTAATCAAAATTGATAATCACATCATTTGGTGTATTTTCTAAGAGCTGTCATCAATATATCATAAATCATTTGGACTATTTAAATATTTGACATCGTTCTCAAATAATTTGCTGATTGGTATGTAACCCTTTTTTAACCTATTTTTATATATTTAAATTGCTTAGCTCCTCCCTGTTGATGTATATCGTCACTAATGTTTTGTTAATTTATATTTTTTAATCCTCTGTAACTTGAAAAAGGTGCGGGTTTCCACAGAAATTGGCGCAATAAAAACAATATGTATTAAAGCAGCCTTATGCCGCTCAATTTTTGGCGTGTTTCTTTATCCATTTTATACACATACGAGCGTTAAATTCTTTAATAATAATTTTATACAAATCTTACGACCAGACATGTATACGAGAGAATCTTTAGACTAACAGCGTAGTTTGTATTTTGTTTTCTGCAAACAAACGAGAACAGTGTAATAGAAATTCGTCAAAAAATGAGTCATGTGTATAGCGAAAACTGTATGAGTTATGGTACGGAAATAGAGGTGAAGATTGTAAGACTGTTAAACGAGTTGACAAGGTAGTTTAGAGTAAACTGAAGGTTCATCATAAACGATTTGTCTATTAAATTTTTGAAAGCTTAGAGGTACGTTCTATATCGTAACAGAACATTTGACCTACACAAAACTTACCAAATGCCTTCGACTTTGTCGTTCTTTACCAGTTACAATGCTGAAGGAGAATACTTTTTGGATTGAATTGTGACAGGAGATAGTGAGAGATGGCTTCGATATAATACTCCCGAAACAAAACCACAATCTCACAACAACGGATGCATACGAACTTATAAAACACACCAAAAAATTTCAACCAACCTTGAGAAACCGAGAAATTTTGGCTACCAGATTTTGGAACCAAAAACGTGTGTTGCTTATGGGGTTCATGCAGCTGAGGACCATAATTACTGCAGCATTTTGCCTTTACGATATGTAAGGAGAGCGATTCAAGACACAAGAAGAGGCAAGCTGACATCTTCAGTTGTTCTGATCCACGACAATGCACGTTGTCAGACTGCTGCAACGACTACTTTTGTTTCGCGGAATACAAATCTAACAGAGTGCCGAGAACTGAAGAAGTGATTAAATAGACAGCAGACATTTATTTGTCGTGCAACATTGTATTTTTTTTTAATGTGTGGTGGGTGCTTAGTTGCAGTGACTCCGTAAGCTGTATTTCTTGTCTGACTACCACTGCAACTCCTGCGGTGTAGTTTTTGGTATGTGTAAGTTGTGTTCAAACGGCTTTGTGACAGCATCATATCGCTTTTTATGATGCCGCGCTGTTAATCACTTTGCTCCCAACAGCGAATGGTAAGTCGAGCCGGGATTAAACTCTCTGAAAAAATGTTACCATCCCTCCAGAGAATTGAACCCCCATCGTCCTCTCACAACGATAGTCAGCTGCCTAACCACTGCGGCCGTCGACCCGTTAAACACGGTATTGGAACGTTTGTCGACAGGTACGAGCAGTACCTACCTCTATCTACAAGGTGATTATGTCAAACAGTAACAATAAATATACACAGTCTTTGGTAACAAAATCATTTACTTATTTATATTTGTATTTTTTATGGTCCATAGCAGCTTAATAAAGAAACGGCCTTTACACTATACACATTTTTGCGTAATATTTG
Source organism: Holotrichia oblita (assembly GCA_023690525.1). Lineage (NCBI taxonomy): Eukaryota > Metazoa > Arthropoda > Insecta > Coleoptera > Scarabaeidae > Holotrichia > Holotrichia oblita. The sequence continues at coordinate 99,803,521 of CM043015.1, read as the reverse complement.
TCAGCAATTATTATGGGTATAAAAGTTATGACATGATTAAATATATAAACTGTATCATATTAGATTTCACAAAAGCAATTTTATATTCATATATTCCCTTCGTATCTTTATTCGTCATTTCTGAATATAGGAACTTTTTATTTGCTGGAGTACACACTACACAACATTAATCCATGCGTGTTTATTCCTGAAAAGGGAGAGAGGAAGACCAGCCGAAAAAAGATGAGGCAAAGTCAGGGAAATAGGGGAAAAGTACTTTACTTTTGAAGTAACCGCATAATACCCGGAAGTTTTTTCAGGTTTATATCTGCCTCTTTTTAAGCGGAAACAGGGGCCGTCCCTACCAGCTACTTATCTAAAAAGCAACTTAATGCCTTTTGCACCTTTTAGTTCAGGCTGTACTCCATTCGTGCAGCTACAGAACCGTTTTTTAAGGATTACTCAAGTATTTTCTTTATGTTTTAGTAAGACTACGAGAGAAAGGAGATAATATATAATATCGCGGCAGCGAGAAAATGACTATTCGAAATTGTTCGTCGGAAATAGAACTGAGATATGGAAGATTTAAAATTCAGAGAGAGTTTCTTCTCACATACAAAAATTCTTGATAAATTTTCCTTTACGATGAAGGTGTTGGAAACAGTAAGCTGTTTTATTTAGAACCAAGAAAAAATTTATTAATGTTTCCCATATTTAAACTACAAAAATCCACGACGCGCCGACGTGTGCTTTTGGGACCGAGAATTCCCTGAATAATATACAAGAACACTTGCATACTTCTTAGAATGTAGTTAAAATTCCAGTAAAGTAAACCAACGAAAGATTTATACTGAATAATGTAGACTACGCGTAGAAGAAAAATCTAACATGTTTCGTCAGGAACTAAATAATCTACTTGGCATACGTTTAATTTAATATTTTAGCTTTATCTCTTTCAGAAATCTTTTAATCAATTATGTTTATCAACATTTATCAAATCATTTCTCCTGGAAATTCCGCTAAAAACCCCCGCTGTTAGTTCATTTAATTGAATAGTACGGTAACTTACCTACTATAAATTATATATTTCATAATTTTGACAACGTCGACCATCAATTAATTACTTAGGTTATGCCAGCTGCGCTGTCAGCTAACGATCAAATTCTATTTTCTTGACTACAGTATTACAACAATAATATTTTAAGTAAAATATAAGAGGGAGTTATTGCCTCAATAGTGGATGTTATTTGCTTATGTATCAATTCCAGATTTGCAAAATCACCAATTAAATCATTTGAACTTGCTCTCTCTCCGTGTACCTGTATTTTCACCTGTTTTTTCTCCCAGCTATGCTCTCATTTTTTAACCCGTCCAAATAGTACTCGGCGTTTTTCTCTGCAAAATAACTGTGTGCAAAGGTGACGGCTTCCTCATTTCTCTCCTGCCGTTTTGAGATAAAACCAAATTGATGGACTGCCTAAGTCACGCAATACCATGTCAACTGGATATATCGAAGGATGTCATATTGTATTGCAGCGTCCATATAACTTTTTGTGCAAACTATCCTCTACGGATAGTTTGCACAAAATTTTCTAACTGGCCTTCATCATAATTCTTATAATAGTTGCCTCCAATTCTTTTTAGATATATCCCATTTTTAGTCCGAGATACAAGTAAGCTTATCTGTTTTATGCCCACGTCTAGATGGACTGCCAACTGACACACATCCAGAAAATATCATTCTAACACCAACAAGTTTCAAAGTACCAGGAGACTATAGTACTACATTGCTATGTAGTAATAAAGTAGTAGTAATAAATGGGTTTTGTAGTAGCCTAAATATATACAATACAAAAATAAAGTAGCACAAAAATATAAAATGCTAATTCTACATTTTGCCACTAATGCCTCAGAAGCAAAACGGTCGGTAAGGAACAGCAGAAGGTTACGGTAATTCGCCAACGACACTGTAAAGCCGGAACAGTTCTTTCTACACTTACGATTACATTACGTTTAATACAGCATTTTATCTGAAGAAAATAAATATTGCTTAGGCGCAAAGTCTAAACTATGGAGCAAAAGTAGCTAATGGTTACTCAAAAGCGTGCTATTTATCACGTACGTCATATCGATGGGTCTACAAGTACTAACATACTATTACTATTGCAGCTTGTATTGGAATTCTTCTAACTGTTCTGTTCTATAGCTTCTAACAATGTTAACAATGAGTTGATGGTGTAAAGATACATTGAATTGTAACATAAATTTTATAATTATTTCTCATTTATGTTTGTACCACTGGACAATAAATTTTGAATTAGGTGTAAAGTATTTCATGGCGTTGTTACTTTGTATCTCTCTCGGTGAATAATGTAGCGCCGTTGCTTATATTGTAATAGCTAACGAAAACTGGAGAGTATATTGTTGGGAATGTAATATCTTGCACAACGGATCGATAGCTGTAATGATAAGTGCGACTGACTGATATGGGTAGCGGCAGCCCACTAGGTGCAAGTTTAATTCACCCAAATGCGACTTGTGGTAAAGTTCCAGAAGAGCGTTATTCGTTCAAGCTACCACTCACTGTTGGAATACAAGAGCGCAACATTACTTACGCCGAGATAATGCTGCAACAAAGCTACAAAAGCAAATTTACATACACCAAAACTAGACAGCAGAAGTTATAGCGATAGTCTTGACAAATAGTATAACGCTATAGTGTCTTCTTCAATTTGGATACGTTTGATAAACACGAAGTGGACAAATACACAGTTAAATCATATACAAAACGCACAGTTTAATTTACTGTATGATGTATGATTTAGAAAAGAAATCTTGTACGATTTATGGTGTCTATGGAGAGATATTGAGCAATCCATTGAAAATGGATATAAGAATCACAATATGACGTTCTCACAAAAAAGAAGACATAATTCAAATAAAAATGTTATTTCTGCTAGTACAATTGTCGTAGCACGTGCTTTGTTTCCTGTTTTTTTATAATAATAAGTATAGCAAGTATTACCGTTTTTAAATGATCGTTGTCCCTGTGGGCTACATCATTCGATATTACGCTTAACGAAGATTCAGATTTCTTTTTCGTTTTTCTATTTTAATAATAATTGAAGTACCGTTATGAAGTAAATTTAAAGATTTTTCGAAAATCTAGATAATCATTTTAGAAAAACTGTACCTCTAAATTAGCGAATTAATGCTCCAATTTAGATCTACGTTGGTTAGAGCGATAAAAAAATACGAAAGTCGCAAAGCTAAAGGTGTATTTACTTCCCTTTGTCTTCTGTAATAAACTAGGAGCCCGAAACCTAAAGGAAAAAGAATACCACTTAGAGTGAATTACCCAAATGAACACATAAAATACGTTCTCGCTTTTCTAATAGTCGACGAGAAAAGAAGTACCTAGGTGAATTTGGATAGGCGAGTATTGTGAATGGAATGGCGGTGAAGGGACACGAACTATTGAATGGGAAACAACTAATCTTTTTTCACCGTTAAAACTTTTTAAAGCTCACATGTCCTTCTCCTGTCTTGGTTTATCTTCGTGCACGATGGCGGTAGTGGTTCGCATGTATCAGATCACCGTGAGGCTAATGGACTGTGTAATATCGCCTCAATTACCTTTCGGGCCGAGATTAATAGGTCTCATTCGTGTGTTCTACCCTTGTCCACCAGCTGCCAGACGCTCGCTAAAAACATTAATGGATCAGGTCTTAAGCCCCCGCGTATGTCTCTCTAAATCTTTTACGACCTCTGATTACAAAGGATTTATTTCCCTTACCTTTTTGCAATAACGTGCAGCTCCCGGTTTATCTCAATCGTTCCGCGCCAGCGAGCAAAATTAATAAAAAGATAGCGAACCCACATGTTATTAATTGAATTTAAGATTTATTGCTCGTGTTGCAATACGTAATATCGCTTTAGTTGTTTTTAAACCGAAGAAGCCGCATGATATTTCACTTTATTCAATCGGAAACCGTATATAGTTTTATTGCTACATTTATCCCATAATTTTATTTACATATTACATACTACCCCAAATAATTATCCATTTTTTTAATTTACAGAAAGGGTTACACAATTCTATTCACAAGATTCTATGATTTAGTATAATGCATAACATTTATTTAAGTCTTAGTGTTTACTTCATGTAAACAATGTAACAGGCTAGCAGTTTATGGGCGCAGTTGATGGCGTGATTTCCTTGTGCAGCGTATTAGAATTAACTCTTCTCAGCGATTTAAACTCTTTAATTGAAACCAAAATTTGAGCTAAATTAACATTCACACCATGGTTAATCAATAGATAATACAGATCAAGAGCAATTCTTCAAACTATGCTCCATTCGCAGTTTGGCAATTATAAAGTCGCAGTTCAAATTGGTCAATAACATTTGCAATCATCTTTGGCGTGATAGCCTTTACCTCTATTTGACTGTGATCCTTTAAACTATCAAGATTACTCGTCCTATTTATGTAAACTTTATTTTTAAGATAACCCCAAAAAGAGTCTAGAGCACTCATACCTGGCGAGTGAGCTGACTATTCTAATACATGTCTTCTATCTATTGATTGATTGGCAAACAAGATCTGCATATGCTATTATTCGGAATATTTGGGCCTGACTATAGAGTATCTAGCACGGAGCACCGACTGAACACAATCGCCTACGCGTTCCTCGAATTGGTTATCAGATAGCATGAGACAACGAATCCCTCGATTCGATCCAGCTGCACCGGAACGAGCTGATCTATCATCTCGGAGCTCCTCGAAGTAGCCACTATGGCGATGTTATCCGTGTATGTAGTGTTATACACTCGGTTGTCAGTTGACTTTGGAATATTTGTAAGGTAGGTACTGAACAGTGCCGGGTCCAATGTCGAGCCTTGCAGAACTCCAAAAAATATTCACATCGCTGACAACTTTCTTCAGTTCATGACGGTGTGGAACTTTTCCGAGGATTTAGTTCCCCACCACGCCAAAACTGTATCAGTGTTACCATATCTTTTAGGCTCTTTAGGCAAAGGTTCGTATAGACCATTATGCAGTACATAAGACGCTAAGATCGCTACACCATTTAGTTATAAACACTATAATCTCTAAGTAGATTCGCTGTTATAGATCAGTATCAAACGTTATAAAAATGAATACAGATTAATGAAAACTATGAGAATTATCATCTCAATTCACGAAATACTTTACTGAACCAGCATACATATGTATGACATGGGTTTAAATGCAACCACAATAACGCATTCACACACACTATTACATATATCCTTATACACTTCGTCGAAAGTATATGGGAACGGCCTACAAAGGTACATCACCACTGCGATCTAGGTATATATGTATAATTCAAGGGTGCTAAGACCAATGGACTACCCAACACTGAGTTAATGCACCCTTAGTGCGCACTATATGTGCGACTGGAAAACGCTATAATTCTAACTATGATCAAAGGTGCAGGTAAAGAGTTAACGTATTACAACCGTTCCCCCGCAAACGCGATATTTCATCAGCTGGTATTCTGGAGGGAGTGCACTAAATTTAGTGCAACTGTAGAAGTGATGTAAAAGTATAAAATTACTATATTGCTAAAATAGAAATTATATTTTCAATTACTTTGCAAATCATTTTTTAGCAGTGGTAATGTAATATATTCAGTTTTAGTAGTACAGTGGATACCAACGCAAATATTTGTTTACATCGAAATTTTAGCAACAGTAGTAGATGTAATTTTCTATTAATTCTTTTCAGTATACCGAAATCACTAAAACTAACCGACGCCTCGCAACGTGGGATGTAGTGGTATCATTTCAGCTCCAGTAGAAAATTGAGCATTATATGGAGAAAGATGCTATAAATCACCGGAAGCAGTTCTGATTAGAAATTAGAAACGACTACTGCCTTCGTGAGCCTACATTTTCTAATCAAAAACTAAATATACAATTTTCTACCTTATTATTATATTTGAAATTCCAGAATCAGTAACATCAGCAGATATAAGTAGCATTCTTCCGGTACTTTCTAAAATTTTGGTAAGAAATACACATCATCAGAAAATGGCTGCATTTCTAGAATATCATACTGTACTGACTACCAGCTGTGAGACTGCTGCAGAGCCTACGTACATTCTTACATAAGATCCTCGACACCGATTGGTTTAACATGTACAGGAGTAGACAGCTGCAAAGTTTGTGCTTATTCCATAAAATTATACCTACTTCATGAGATTGCCGCCTGATTTGTACAACAAAATTCGATATCGCACAGTACTGTTTATGAGGATATTTGATATTTTCTAAATACAACCAATTTCTGGAAGAGTTTAAGCAGTCTTATAATATGATAAATTTTTTATTATTTTGGTGGTGAAATACCGTCTTTTTCTTTCATATGTTTGGGATTAATGGGGCACCAGCACATTCGGTAGGGTACTATTCTGTTGGTTACTGATAGGTGTAGTATATTTAGTAAACATTTTGCGTTGCAGTGTTTACTGAACCTCACTCTGTGATTGCCACTGTATTACTCTGAACTGTTATACTGATTTATAATGGTTTATTAAACTGTTGGCAATAAAGAAGCTATTATTGTTATTATTATTATATACATCCGGAAAAAACCAATTCCAAACTAGTTGAAAATGGACATTAGTTCCAACTGCTTATGGATTTAAATTCCAAATTCTTCCCCGTTACATTTTGTATTAATAATTAAATGTAGGTACAAACGACCTGAAAAATAAAATTATCTAACGAAATTCCGTATACATGAAAGTTAAGCTATATATCTACAAACTACCAGTGAACTTGTGGTAATCTAAATTATAATGCGCTTAGTACATTTACTCGATACAGTCATAACCAATTATTTCTGTTTCTGCAATTGCAGATATATGACTTTAATTATCCGTTTGCTGTTTCTACACCTAAAGCCGTGCTTATACAGCCAATAAATATTGATCCAATTCTGCATTTTCCTATAATTGCTGGTATTCACAGCTCGACACGGACCCACGCCTAAATCATAATTGAAAACGACTACAAACGATTATCCGCGATAAATTAAAATTACAATTTTATTATTATACAAGTGAATTACTGGATACGCGCCGAATAAACACGTACTATTAGTTTGAGCAATTACGCATTCAGGTCAGCGGATTAGCTAATTGAACTATACTTAATTGACAAAAATTTATCACTGGTGTGAATATATATACATATACCGATCTATACCTTCATATATGTGTCCGAGATACCATTTAGTTCGCGTTTTTCAACGAGATTAATGTATAAGCCATAAAATCCTAAATACATTCATTGGGTTCAAATTACCAAACTGGCAAAAGGATCATCGTAGCTATCAGAAATCGATTGTAAAATTGGTACATTTGTAAATCGTACCAAAATAACACCTTCTTTCGTTTGTATAGATTCGCAATGTTGATATTTCTGATCATGAGCTTATATATTGTACTGTAAAGACCTTACCTCGTAATAATAAACCAAAATCAGTCATCTATCGTAATTTTAAAAATTTTGATTACAACCAATTTGTACTACATTTGAATGATTTACATCTAGATGACATTGTCTACATTCCGGGCGTTAATATAAAGGTTGAGGTTTTAACTACCAGACTTATAGAATTATTTAACATACATGCTCCTGTCATAATCACTCGTATCCGTACGCCTAAACCACCTTGGCTTACCGATGTTATAGGGATTATGATTTCGCTGAGAGATAAAGCAAAAAAAAAATATTTAAAGAGTAGGGCAGCCCATGATTGGAATTACTATAAAGAATTACGAAACTATACAAAGCAAGCTATTGACAGGAAAAGAAAGCCTATTATAATAACTTATTCAAAACGAAAAACTCGGCAAACATTTGGAAAGGTTTACGCCTTCTCCATGTTGCTAAGAAGAAAGTGGTCGAAATACCGCCCCATTTGCAGGATCCAGAGCTGTTAAATCATCACTTTATTAACTCTGTTCCCAAACCATCCACTGATTGTGTTGATCTATCCGAATTTTACTACACCCATACTAAAAATGACATTGGTAATGAGTTTAGCTTTACATTAACCGATGAGTTGGAGGTTGCCAATATTATATCGAGCATCTCTTCTTCGTGCTGTGGTTGTGATGGCCTGACCATTGCTATGGTGCGACTCTGCTGTCCGTTTATAATAAAGTATATTGTGCATATTATTAATTGCTGTATCCTTGAAAATACCTTTCCCGAAGCTTGGAAACAAGCTCTTGTGGTGCCACTTCCTAAGAAGGCTGACCCTCAGGCGGCATCCGATCTACGACCGATTAGTCTGCTTTGTGTTTTTTCTAAAATATTCGAGAAAATAATTAATAACCAGTTATACAAATATGTTGATAATACAAATATTCTCTCTGTCCATCAATCCGGCTTCCGTTCTGGTCATAGCTGCGAATCTGCCTTATTGAAAGTCACAGATGATCTATTGACAGCCTATGATCGTGGTTGTGTCTCGGTGCTGATATTGCTGGACTTCACAAAAGCTTTTGATACTGTTAACCATAGATTATTAGCCGCTATTTTTCATTACATTGGTCTTTCCGATACTGCAGCAGCACTGTTATGTAACTTTTTGCGTAATAGATCGCAGTCTATAAAATTGGCTAACAGTATCTCTAGCAAGTCTCTCCTAACCTCTGGTGTTCCTCAAGGCTCTATTTTAGGTCCACTTTTGTTTTCTATATACACTTGTGCCTTATTTGATTCTGTACGATCCTGCAGTGTGCACATGTACGCTGATGACACACAACTTTATTATTCATTCCAAAGGGAATTGTATCTTGATGCCGCTAAGGCTGTCCAGCAGGATTTGGATACTGTGTTTCGCGTCTGCTCACTACATTCATTGCACATTAACTCTTCTAAATCTTCTGTAATATTTTTTGGCAATGAGCAATGTCGCAATGATTTGAAACGGAACTTTGAATTACATCTAGGTAATAATGCTCTGCCTGTTGTTACGGAGGCTAGGAGTCTTGGTTTAAACATAGATAATACCTTCAGATATCGCCATCAAGTAAGCAATTATATCAAACGTGCTTATGCCAACTTGAGAATTTTATTTCCACATAGATCGTATTTACCCACCGAAACTAAACTAGTTCTCTGCAATGCATTTGTACTGTCACCGTTTATGTACTGTTCTACAGTTTATGGCCCGTGCATTGATGTTACCGATCAGAAGCGGATACAGAGAGTGCAGAACTCATGTTTGAGATTTGCGTATAACCTAAAGAAGTTTAACCATATAAGTTACACTTTATCCTTAAGTAAATGGCTAAATATGAAAAATCGTTTCACATTGAGGGCTGTGAGAATGTACCATACAATTATTAGAACCAGGGCTCCCTCCTACCTTTACAGCAAAATCTCATTCCGAACGGATGTGCACCATATTAATGTCAGGTCACGTGGGCTTATCACTCCTCCTCGCCACCGGACAGCATTATTTGAGCGGTCCTTTTCTTATAACATATATAAACTGTACAATGCAGTGCCAGAGACTGCTAGGCGTCTGTCGTCTGCCACGTTTACGTCATGCCTGCGCGAAATTATTTTTGATAATCAAGAACTCGGGCTTTCGTTTTATAGATAAAGGGCTCCTAATTTTTTAGTTAAAACGAACATATGCATGTTTGTATGTGCATTGTAGACATGTGCTATTAGATATCTATACATACGTATACTGTTTTTTCTATGTATTTGTCTCACAGAATTAGTTTAAGGCTAGGCTAGGCATTTAAATCTATTTTAATTTACTTTTTTTTTTTTTTCGCAAGGTTAAGTGGAGGACTGGTTATGGTGCGGCGCACCCATACCAAACTTAACCTTGGGGTTTCATTCATTTTTTGTTCACTCATGTTTGCTGTTGTTTGTGTAATTTATTACCTTATGATGGAGATGGATGGGTGAAATAAACTTTATTATTATTATTATTATTATTATTATTATTTATACTCGTAGCAAGCAAAAGTTATATACGAAATGCTATACAGTGAAATGTTTATATAAAAACGAAAATTTTAGGGTATTGTGTTTAAACTTTCGTAACCCTTCTGAGTAAATTCTTCTACTTTCAGAAGAATATATGCTTTGTTTAAAAGGAATTGCATTAAATGAAACGTTTTCTGTATTGTATACGGACAACCAGAAAACCAATAAAAATGAATTTTGTCCTCGAACATCCATTTTACTGACAGTTCTGTGATCTCGGCACTATATCTGTAAATTGTAGTAACCCTAAATTAATACCATTTAATAAGAGCTAGAACTTGTAAGTATATGATTCCGTTTAGGATTTCAATATCTAAAGAGATATCACTACCATATACGGGTACATGATTGATACAAATTTATAAATTAATGTATTGGAATATGATACTACTTAGTGAAACCTGAGAAGAAATGATTTACTCATAGTTGGATACTTTGGTTCAAATAGGTCAACTAAAACGGAAATTAAGTTCAAGAAAATAAGTAAAAGCTTAATTTTCAGAGGTTTAATTAACAAATTAGGTAATAAGTATGTAATTATTCGTAAAATCAGTCTATTATATCTGCTATTAAGCTAAAGACTTATCAGTGGCAAAAATATTGATCGATTAACATATCACACATCTTATTGTACTTAAATCGTAACAATCTAACAAAGCAAAATCGGACAAGTTAGAAAGCATACGCAAGCTCGACTCGACGTCATGCCAATGGGATAAACAATAAAAATACAATCGATAAAATAAGAAAATTAACCAAATGGATAATCAATTTTGGAATGCAAATTCTTTCTGTACTTTCATCAATCAACCTATTCTAATTGAAAAGTTCTTATTATATTCGTAATTCTAGATAAACATTTTTT